>CM064883.1:89019415-89143168 GCA_003313485.2 Penstemon barbatus | reverse complement strand
AAGGGGAAAGAACCGCTAGACTTATCTTTGAAACCCCCTGAACATAAAGATTAATTCTAGTAGAAGGCGACTCATCCAAAAAGACGAGAATTGGTACAGAGTTGAGCGAAGAAGGAGAAATAATGCTGATCGACTTCCTCAGAAACAATGCCGATGTCTTCGCTTGGAGCGCAAATGACATTGAAGGAATTGATCCTCGAATAATCAAGCATTCCCTAAAAATAGATCCTTTGGCGAAACCCGCCAGCAGAAGAAGAGAAATCATGGACCGGTGAAAGATAAAATTATCAAAGCCGAGGTAGAAAGGTTGCTCGAGGCAAAACAAATCCGAGAAATTCATTTCTCGGAATGGCTATGCAATGTCGTACTAGTCGCTAAAGGAGATAAAAAAGATAATAAATGGAGGATGTGTAATGATTTCACCGACCTTAACAAGTTGTGTCCGCGTGACCCATACCCCCTCCCAAGGATGACTATTGGTCGACTCGACGCTGGCTTCGCGTTATTCAGTATGATGGACGCCTTCCAAGGGTTTTACCAAATATACATGGATGAGCGGGATCAAGAAAAAGACCGCGTTCGTAACCGAGCAAGGAGTATATTGCTTCATAGTAATGCCATTCGGCTTAAGAAATGCCGGAGCTACTTACCAAAGGTTAGTAAACCTAATGTTCAAAGAATTAATCGGAGAACTGATGGAAGTCTACGTGGACGACATGCTGGTCAAAAGTATGAACGAAGTAGATCATGTAAAGCATCTAGATCGATGCTTTCAGATCTTAAGAAAATATCGTATGAAGTTAAACCCCGCAAAATGCACCTTTGGTGTCAAATCAGGAAAATTCTTGGGATATCTAGTTCACCAACGCGGAATCGAAGCCAATCCAGAAAAAATCCGAGCCATAACTGAAATGAAACCTCCTAAAACTATCTCTCAAGTACAAAGCCTAGTGGGAAAAATCGTAGCATTAAACAGATTTATATCAAAGTCTGCAGACAAAAGCCTCCCCTTTTTCCAAACTCTCCGAAAGGCAAAGAACTTTGTTTGGACCGAAGAATGCGATCAGGCCTTCGAGCAGCTCAAAGAATATTTGACGACTCCCCCGATGTTGGCAAAACCAACAGAAGGAGAACCATTGTTTATGTACATCTCCATTTCCGACGTAGCGATTAGTTCAGTACTAATTAAAGTCGAGGGCTCAGAGCATAAGCCTGTATATTATCTCAGCAAGTTATTACAAGGGGCGGAGAAGAATTACTTAGAAATAGAAAAATTCACACTGGCCTTAGTGGTGGCAGCACGAAAACTCCGACCTTACTTCTTAACTTACAAAATCATCGTTCTGACGAATCAGCCACTAAGGCAAGTTCTAGCAAAACCAGAAGCCTCCGGTCGACTAATCAAATGGGCCATCGAACTCAGTCAGTTCGAGGTAGACTACAAACCGAGGATTGCCATCAAGGCACAAGTGTTGGCCGATTTTATATTAGAAACACCGACACAGGCTACTGAATCATCGAGCTGCCTCAGCAGCGATGTCTTGATTATTGAAGATCAAACTTGGCTAATGCACGTCGATGGTGCTTCATGCCGAGAAGGAGGAGGCGCCGGAATCAACTTCACCGGACCAAATAAGGAAGATTTAAATTACGCAATAACACTGGACTTCGTTGTGACAAACAATGAAGCTGAATATGAAGCATTAATAGCAGGAATGGAAATGGCGATCAAAGCCAATATAAAAAGTCTTAAAGTACTAACTGATTCAGAATTAGTGCAAAGACAGATAGAAGGCCTATACGAGGCTAAGGAATTCAACATGGTCAAATACCTCGCCAAAGTGAAGACTCTGGCCGAGAAATTTGAAAGTTTTAGTATCCAGAACATCCCACGTTCGGAAAATAAATGGGCCGATCAGTTATCAAAATTCACAGGATCTCATGACGGAAAGACCGAACGGGTGATCAACTGGTTGATCTCTAATACACCAGCAATAGACATCGATGAAACACCAGCGGTAGATATAATGGAAATCGAAGAAGCCGAAGGGAACTGGATGACCCCTATGATAGACTATCTTCGAGAAGGAAAATTACCACCCGACCAAAATGAAGCTCGGAAAATAAAATATCGAGCTCCGAAATATACACTCATAGAAGGAAAACTCTACCGACGATCAGTATCAGGGATTCTTCTGAAATGCGTACCTGAATCGCAAACCCTCGATATACTACGGGAAATACATGATGGGGATGCAGGAAATCACAGCGGATCAAGAGCATTGGCTTTAAAATGTCTCAGGACGGGTTACTATTGGCCGACCATCAATAAAGATGCCGCTCAATATGTCCAAGAATGTCATCACTGCCAGATCCATGCTAACATATGCCATCGACCAGCAGAAAACATGCACCCTATTCCAGTTTGTTGGCCATTCGATCAATGGGGAATGGATATCGTGGGACCTTTCCCAGTGGCCAGATCAAAGAAATCTTATGTCCTGGTCGCCGTAGAGTACTTCAGCAAATGGATAGAATGCGTCGCCCTCGCACGAATAACCCAATTCCAAGTCATCAATTTCCTATGGAAATTCATAGTTTGTCGATTCGGCATCCCAAGGGTCCTTATCTCCGATAATGGAACTCAATTCGCGGGCAAACAAATAATAGAATGGTGTACAAAACTTGGAATTCAACAGAATTTTACCTCCGTTGGACATCCTCGAGCAAATGGACAAACTGAAGTAGCAAACCGAGAAATAATAAAATCTTTGGAAAAAAGATTAGGAGCAGCCAAAGGAAAATGGCTAGATGAACTCCCAGGAGTATTATGGGCTAATCGAACCACGGTAAGGAGCTCAACAGGGGAAACCCCATTTAGCTTGGTATATGGGTCGGAAGCGGTTATCCCTGTGGAAACCCTAATCCCTACGCCAAGAGTAGAAATGTTCGATGATAAAGAAAATGAAAAGTCAAGAGAAAACGACATTGATTTAACAGAAGCTTTAAGAGATAAAGCTGCTGTACGCTTACAAGCCACTAAAGCTAATATGGAGAAAGCATACAATCAAAAAGTACGCATTCGGACCTTCAAGGAAGGAGATTTGGTCTTGAAAAAAGTAGAAGTATCCAAACATGTGGGAAAGTTACAACAAAATTGGGATGGACCTTACATCGTCATTGGCGTGGGGAAGAAAGGTTCATACAGAATTGCACACTTGGATGGAACTGCCTTACCAAGAACCTGGAATGCTGTCAACCTTAGGAAATACTATGGTAAATAAATTTTAGCAGGTTATACTGCATTATTTTACTTTTTACCTTATCAGATTTCAGTCTTTGTAATAAAGGCATAGGCCTATAGTTCAATTATTAAAGATTTCTTTGGCATTTTATATATTTCGATTATATCGGTTAAATATTCATCGGAATCACACAATCATATTGCCAGAAAAGAAACGAGTCGAGTAAACATTGATCCGCTCAATAAAAACTCCTCGATATATCAAAAAGACTTTTTGGTTAAAAACCTAAGTCTACAATCAAAAACGAGTCGAGTAAACATTGATCCGCTCAATAAAAACTCCTCGATATATCAAAAAGACTTTTTGGTTAAAAACCTAAGTCTACAATCAAAAACGAGTCGAGTAAACATTGATCCGCTCAATAAAAACTCCTCGATATATCAACAATCAAAAAAGATACTTTTTGGGTTAAAAACCTAAGTACAATAAAAAACGAGTCGAGTAAACATTGATCCGCTCAATAAAAACTCCTCGATATATCAAAAAGACTCTTTGGGTTAAAAACCTAAGTCTAATAAAAAAGAGTCGAGTAAACATCGATCCGCTCGATAAACACTCCTCGAACTATTTACGACAATCAAAAAAGACTTTTTGGGTTAAAAACCTAAGTCTAATCAAAAAGAGTCGAGTAAACATCGATCCGCTCGATAAACACTCCTCGAACTATTTACGACAATCAAAAAAGACTTTTTGGGTTAAAAACCTAAGTCTAATCAAAAAGAGTCGAGTAAACATCGATCCGCTCGATAAACACTCCTCGAACTATTCACGACAATCAAAAAAGACTTTAGGTTAAAGACCTAAGCTCTAAATTATGACAAGTCGAGTAAACATTGATCCGCTCAATAAAAACTCCTCGATATATCTAAAGACTTTTTGGTTAGAAACCTAAGTCTACAATCAAAAACGAGTCGAGTAAACATTGATCCGCTCAATAAAAACTCCTCGATATATCTAAAGACTTTTTGGTTAGAAACCTAAGTCTACAATAAAAAACGAGTCGAGTAAACATTGATCCGCTCAATAAAAACTCCTCGATATATCCAAAAACTTTTTGGTTAGAAACCTAAGTCTACAATCAAAAACGAGTCGAGTAAACATTGATCCGCTCAATAAAAACTCCTCGATATATCTAAAGACTTTTTGGTTAGAAACCTAAGTCTACAATAAAAAACGAGTCGAGTAAACATTGATCCGCTCAATAAAAACTCCTCGATATATCCAAAAACTTTTTGGTTAGAAACCTAAGTCTACAATAAAAAACGAGTCGAGTAAACATTGATCCGCTCAATAAAAACTCCTCGATATATCTAAAGACTTTTTGGTTAGAAACCTAAGTCTACAATCAAAAAACGAGTCGAGTAAACATTGATCCGCTCAATAAAAACTCCTCCATATATCTAAAGACTTTTTGGTTAGAAACCTAAGTCTACAATCAAAAAACGAGTCGAGTAAACATTGATCCGCTCAATAAAAACTCCTCGATATAGCTAAAGACTTTTTGGTTAGAAACCTAAGTCTACAATCAAAAAACGAGTCAAGTAAACATTGATCCGTTCAATAAAAACTCCTCGATATATCTAAAGACTTTTTGGTTAAAAACCTAAGTCTAATCTAAAACGAGTCGAGTAAACATTGATCCGCTCAATAAAAACTCCTCGATATATCAAAAATACTTTTGGGGTTAAAAACCTAAGTATAATCAAAAACGAGTTGAGTAAACATTGATCCGCTCAATAAAAACTCCTCGCTCAAACTTATCGATCTAAAGACTTTTTGGTTAAAAACCTAAGTCTAATCTAAAACGAGTCGAGTAAACATTGATCCGCTCAATAAAAACTCCTCGATATATGAAAAAGACTCTTTGGGTTAAAAACCTAAGTACAATCGAAAACGAGTCGAGTAAACATTGATCCGCTCAATAAAAACTCCTCGATATATCTAAAGACTTTTTGGTTAAACACCTAAGTCTACAATCAGAGAAGAGTCGAGTATACATTGATCCGCTCAATAAAAACTCCACGATAAAACTTATCGACCGAAAAGACTGTTTGAGTTAAAAATCAAAAAGGAGTTGAGTAAACATCGATCCGTTCGATAAACACTCCTCGAACTATTTAAAACGATCAAAAAGACTTTGGGTTAAAAACCAAAAGTTCTAGATTATGACAAGTCAAGTAAACATTGATACGTTCAATAAAAACTCCTTGATCTGTTACAAACGATCTAAATGATCTGCTAAAGTTGTGAAGATAGACTAAGTATAAAACCGTCTGCTCAGATGAAGCTACTCATAAGTAAATTATAACAGATTAACGACAAGGAAGGTACGAGGAATAAAGTATATTTTTATTCATCAAAACAGTTACATACAAAATCATACGTTACAAAGGCCTACATACCACTTAAAGGTCATTACAATGTGTAAATAAGATGATCCTCTGTTATCGGCGATCTTCACGACAATGTCCACGGAAACACCAATCTCCTCCCTAGTACCTCGTCGATTATGATAAACCACCTAAGAAGCATGCTGCTCAGGATGGTCGACTTCTTTGGTTCGACGGCCAGGCTCTGAAGATCAAATGTTCTTCCAGACGAAATGAACATTACCAGCCAGATAGCTAAGCAATGCTCACTCACCCGCAAGAAGATACTGCTTTTACTTTATCTATAAAACATTTTACTCTAGAGCAGCATCTCTTCGGGACCGTCGTGAAACGGTAAGTTTACCAGCCACCTCGGAGGTCTATCACTCCGGAGGTTACATCGAAGAGCAGAGGTGGCTGGCAAGTATGAACCCACCATGTGCAAACGGAAACCATGGACCTCAAATTGATGAAGACAAAAACTGAGATCTCATGGGACCCGTCGATACAAGGTAGGACTGACATGGGACCCGTCAATACAAGACTGGGAACAACTTCACTATTTTGAATAAATAAATCATAGTAATGTGATTTTTTGAAGACAATGGGATCAGAGGGCAGAATAAAATCTAAGGAATTTGAGATCTCCATCCTTTTTGGTAGATTGCAAATGAAGAATATAAGCCACCCCCCTATTTATAGGGGCAGATCTAAGGGATCCAACGGCTGGAAAGTATTTAATCAACGGACATAGATACGACCCTTTGACTCCCCGTAATAAATGCAAGCAAGTTGGAACGGCACCATCTATTCGCCCCAACCAATCGACAACAAGAGAAGTCTTGGATCGAAGCGATCAGCCAAATAACACAAAGAGCTCCAGACCGGTCATACTGGAACGATCATACTTCATGGTCGAAGTAACATGAGCTTCAAAATCACAGCGAAAAGGACAATTGCTCGATAAAAGATAAAAGATCAAACCCTTCACAATATGTGGGACGTCACTGCCTTATACATTATATGAATGATCATTGGCTAAGCTTTACAGAAACTCCTATGGAGTCCAAGAAATCTGACATAGAAATCAGGAGAATAGTCCTCCTTATTCTGAACGGCAAAGACGTCACTGCCTAACATACCAAAGAATTGCTTAAGAAGGTCTGAACAGGGTAGATCTGGCTAAAACACCTACATTTTCCAATTCCTCCCATATCAAGAAAAGTGATATAATAGTACACTAGCCAAGGAACATATCGTTCAAAAATTGATGCTGGGAAATATAAGGGTTTGGAAAAGATTGAAAGGGACATTTTTCTGTAGAATGACGTAATGAAAACCGAAGATCAACAAAGGGACAATAATCTCTTTATATAAGTTTTAGATCGCAAAAAGACAAAAAGTACAAGGCTTAGATCGAGCATCGACCAAGGCGATGAGCATTATCAATATGAATAACATATTGCCTGAATTATAACGTAAAACATGCTGGTGCATATAAACCAATGGAATATATTGGATTTTGACCAACAAAGGTCTTGACTTGTTGAAGCAAACATATGCAAGAAGGAAGTATGAGAAACAAAGTACATATACAGAAGACAATTGATCAGGCAAGAATCATGCCTACAAAAAAAGATCATCGTTTCCAATTTTTCCTCCCATTACAAAAATTTCAGCCCAAGTAACTACACAAAAGTCGGGCCATAAAAAAAAAAAAAAAAAAAAAAAAAAAAAAAAAGACAGTCCAAGGTCTGCCAGGTCGAGCAAAGGTCACTAAAAAGAACGGTCAGCAGGCCGACTACCAGAAACAGCTTTCCGAGGAGTCAGACTCCCAGCAAAAGCCATCAATTCTTCTTGACGCTTTAGATAACCGGCGTCATAACCTTCCTCATAAGACTGCCGACGAGATTCTTCCGCCAGAACAGCCGCCTGGGCTAAATTGTCTCTCTCCTTTTCGAGGACAACTTTTTCGGCCTCCAATTTTTGAAGATCATCTTTATCAAGTTGCAGCTGCAACTCTAAACCCCTGCTTTTAGCTCTTTCGGACTCCAAATGACCCTGAAGAACTCTCCGACTATTCCACAGTTCGTCATTTTGCACACCCAGCTGGAGTGCAAAATACTTGCCCTAAGAACAGAAAGATTAAGAGAAATCGCCTTACAACGAAGAATTCTAAACAAAAAACAGGAAAAATATTCGAAATATGTTTACCTGCTCACATATCTTCACCAAAGATTGAACAAGGCGAACATTGGAGGCACCTTCAAGCTTCCTCAACTCGCCAGGCAAAATAGTACTCATGCCCAGGTCCCATGATAAAGCATCAGGTTCAACAGAACCAGGCAGCTCGCTAGTCAAAGGGACACCATCAGAACGAGGAGTCTCCGACAAAAGAATGTCTTCAACTTGCTGAATGATGCACCGATCATCTAACTGACGAGGAGATTCTCTCCCGTCGGGACTAACAGTGGTCTCCTTGCCCGAAGATGAAATTACAGTTCGGCGGCCAGACCTGGAACTAGTTTGACCTCCGGAAGGTCCTCCTGATTCAAAGGAGGTAGTCATCACAGTAGTATCATTAAACAAAAATTCTGGGCAGTCCTGCACAATAGATTGTGCTAAGGAAGGATTGACAAAAAAGCCGCCACCAGTTTGCCCTTCGCTGGCGATTGGGGCAGTAGAAACTGACAAAGGAAGGGAAACAGTAAAATTCCCCCCATGAAAAACATGCTCAAAGGAAGGAGCATTTGAACTAACAGCAATATTATAAGCCGGTTCCTCGTTGGACATGTCGCCAAAAGCAAACCGACCAGGGGAAGGCATGCTTCCTACTTGAGTCGAAACAGAATGGATTGGTTCAGGAAACGACGAATTTACCACGGAAAGAGGTTCAGAAACAATAACACTGGTATCGATCTCCGACCTAACTGTTTGTGACGAACGAGGAGGCTCCATCGACGGTCCTTCTCTTCGATGCCTTTTGGATCTAGTGTCCCGAGCGCCCTCACGGGAAGGTCGCTTCGAAGTATTACCAAAGAGGTTACTCATGGTCGGATTATGAAAATAAACAAATTAATATCGAGAAGATTTATCGACTAACTAAAAAACGAGTATTCTGTCGAGAAAAAAGTATAGCAGTAAAAACAAGTCAAGTTTTTACCCTTCGTATTTATACTACACGAAAGGACGCGTCAGACCTAAAGAAAGGGCGCGAAACAGGAAAAATGACCTTGGAGCAAACGCTAGAATATGAAAAGACACACGCATAATGATTACGGCATATTAAATGACTTGTCTGAATTATTACGGCGAAGGTGAAAAGACACAACTGACAGAATACAAAACGTTTACCGTACAAAAAGAAGAAAAGGTAAAATTACAATTAACACCTACAAACAAAATAATTACAAGGATTGTTCAAAAGATCACTATTTTAAGAAGCCTGCTCGCTATCCGAGATTCTCTGGTCAGAATCAACGACCTCAGTCGTACCAATATCCTCTTCCTCCGCTCCCTCAACTTCGGGATCAACAAAAGTATTATCGAGCTCTTCATCAACGTCAGAGGGAGGAATTGCCAATGGATTTCCAAATTCTTCGACAAGGTGAGCTAGAGGAAGACCTTGATACAGAACATCTGGGACCTCAGAAGAAGAATAAAGTTCACCATAACGATTCAATCGAATATGAGCAGCCTTAAAATACTCTTTTCGACGATCATCGATCATCTCCAGAGCGACCAGCTGATGAATCGCCTTCTTAAAAGTATTTTCAAGTAAAGGACCGACCATCCGATACACCAACGCCGTATGAACAGGAGAATTGAGAAATTCACGAACAACTCTTTCGTCGGGATTTCTACCATATCGATCCCTAAGTCCACTAAGTGGGACATCCTTCTCATACTCCTCCAAAGAAGCTTCAAGAGTTGAGACTTGAGATTCCAGCTCACTAATACGAGCCGTGCTCTGTAACTGAAATTCCTCTAACTTTCTAGCCATTTGGTTGGCCTGCTCTTGAGCACGAGAAATCTCCATCACCTTGTTTATCATTTCTTGATCTTCAGTCCCAGTAGCACAAGTCTCTATGGTGGGAACCAAAGAAGATGTTGAGGGACCAACCTCTGAACCGGAAGATTTACGAAGCAAAGCTTTATTCTTCTCCTCCAAAAACTCGCACTGTTGTTTCCAAAGTGCATTCTCATAGGCGTATGACGTAAGACACGTCTTAGTCTGAACAAGCAAAGAGGGCAAGAAAAAGAGATGGATTAGTAAATTGAGGAAGACACTTAAAGATACCGGTTAACATGATTAAAGGAAAAGGATATCACCTTTTCAGCATAAAGACAAGCTCGTTGGAATTTCTCCAGAGGATCCTTATGAAGAAGTTTATTCAGATCACGAGTAAAAACACCAGACAAAAGAACACGAGTTGCCTTATCAATCGCGTTCTCATTATCATCGTGGATAAGAGAGTCCTTCTCGGAATAACTAGCGGCTCTCTTTCCCTCCAAATGTTCCTCGATCATTTCGACAAGAGTAGGTCTTGGGTGTTTTTCTCCGACTAAAGAAAGATCCTGACCGGAACGTCCATAATAACTCCTCTTCCTATCGACTGGATTATTAGTTGGATAAGGCTTCGACCAGGTGTGACATCCTCGAACGCCTAAAGATGTTCTAAGAGAAAGGGGAGGATAACCAGGTCCCGTGCCCTGACGAATAGGGGGCTCCTGAGGAGATTCTGATGATTCCTCTCTGTCCTCTTCGGATTCATGGCCTAACTCCAACTTCCTTTTTCGTGACGCTCTCTGCTCGATAGGCGCATTCTCGGCGGATTTAGAAGATTTTGAAAGGACCATCTTTCCCTTCGAAGAATGTCGAGAATTCTCCACCATATCAGCTGAAAAAGAAATTAATCATAAATTATGTACCTTCCCAATAGGTGATATCATTACAACACTAAGATCAAATAAATTACTAACCAAGAGGTTCGGATGGTGAATTGATGGGAAAACTATGAATGCTTAACCCCGCCTTGCGAAGGAAAGCTTCCCCAATCAAAAGAGCACTTTGAAATTTGTTTGCACGCAATTCGGAGATATCAGCGATAAACTTAGCATCATCAGGAATCAGTTCGCCTGTCGCTAAGCGACCTCCGGAAATCCAACTAGAACCATGATCCCATGAAAAAGGCACACTCGTACCATCCTCTAAGCGAAGATTAGATGGAGGACGAACGAAGAAGAAATGAGATTTCCATGAGGGATTACTAGAAACAGGGGCATCAAAGATTGCTCGGCTAGGTTGTTGACTAGCGAAGAAATACCCCCGATTTGAAGAACTAGAAATATTAAAGCGGAAAAGTTGTGTAAAATTACGGAAAGAAGGTTTAAACCCCTTGGCGATCATCAAAACCGAAAAGCAAACTACAAAAGCAACGGAATTAGGAACCAGCTGTGTCAAGCACACACTAAAAGTTTTCAAAACTTCCAGAAAAAGGGGAGACAAAGGAAGACGAAGTCCACTGTTAAAGTGAGCCGTATAAAAGGCTCGACATCCCTCCGGGGGAGATGTAACCCTATCAGTAGGGGAAGGAAGAATTATCTCAGAACCTTCCGGGAAATATTTGATATAACTATTCGCAACCTCCGGAAATGTCTCCGCCGTATAAGCACAAGCGACATCCTCAATTGGTTCAGAAACTTGAGGAACAGTACCTTTGCCCTTTTTAGCTCGGGCCGCCACATCCGCGTCAGTAAGGATCCGTACCTTAAAAGTATCCTCTACAGGGATGGCAAAATCAGTTACGCTAGATTGCAATTCCTCCTCATTGTCGGGGGCGACAATCTCTCTAGAAGAAGACCGTCTCACAGAAGCCATATATTCTGATTCTCGGAAAATGAAGGTCGATAAACGGAAAAACTTAGCGTAATGAGCGACTAACCAAGAAAATAAGTACGAGTTATAAGGAAGTATAAAAGAGAAATGGCGAACTATAGCGTCACCTATTTATAAGAAGATGAGAAATGACGTTTCGAACTTATGGCAACTACTGATATTCCCGCCAAAAAGGGAAGGATATGAAAAGTTTCCAGAATAGACGCGTGGCGATCCGTAACTGGACAGAGAAAACGACTATCTATGATATGTAGCACTCTTTTCCTTATTTAAGATTTTTTCCCACTGGGTTTTTTCTTAAGTAAGGTTTTTAACGAGGCTCCATTCATAGAAAAGAAAGAGTCGTAAAGATCTATCTACTTCTACGAGCTTCTATTATCTATACGCTCGAAGAAGTGAGGGAGTACTGATGGGGGCTATTTCGCACCCTACATATTACTCGAATCGAACGAAGATGTTAAGATCGATTAGACCAATCCGAGCAGATCAAGATCGTCTAACAGACCCGGCCAAGCACGGCTCTCTTCGATCTAAAGATTAATACTCCGGACCCATGAAGGATATTTGGGCCGAGTCCTATTAGGACTATGATTCCTTGTAAAAGTAGGTTAAACATTGTATAAATACCTAGTTAATCATTGTATTAGACAATTACGAAATCCTTCACTTCAAGGATACACAAATATTCTCTGCCTAAGGCATTACAACTGAATAAGAATCTATATTATTCATAGTATTTTGCTCTCCATATTGATGTGTTATTAGCTTAACTTGTGGTTATACTTCTTGTTCTTAATCATTGCTTTTCTTTGAGATTGATCCATCCGGAATAAAGTAACGGAGCCCTACTAAATATACAAATTCACTGATATTCAAATTAACCCGACGAAATCAGGCTAAATCACCGACGAAATCCGGTTAAATCACTTTAAAATCTAAAGGACTGTAACGTATAACATAGACATTTAAAGTTAGTTGATGTAAATCATACTCACTAATAAAATCAAGAGATAAAGGCCAAATCACTTTCATATATTAAATAGACGTAACTTTAAGAAATGAAATCAATGGTTTTTAGCCTACAATTGCTTCCCCAATTTACAAATATTAAAGAGTATGCAAACTTGTAAAAAGACTCCTATATTGTCATTTGAATGCCAAACGAGATGATCAATCCTTAAACCCTTGAAAATTACTCCTTGATTGGTAGTAAAACCGCTAAACGAGCTGATATGTTTAATGTGCATCTTTATTGACGTAAAGGTAACATTGACAGCAGGTGACTTCCATCAACGGATCGCCCAACCTTGATAGGTGGCTACCAATCGGGCTCATAACCAGCGGGTGACCACTGGAAAGGGCATCTGTCGAGCAGATGGCCACTCAACAGATAGATATCAAGCAAATGGCTACTTGATGAGTTTACCATGTAACCACGTGGGCACTTATGGTTGCAGCGTACTACTTGCTTGAAAAACTAGCGGTTGTTATGAGGAACGGCTTCGCTGGCGGCGGAAGCAGTTTTGCGGCGTACTTTGATAGGCGGCGGTGCTGAACTTCAAGCGGTCATGTCCTGCGGTTGGCTGAGAACTAACGGCTGATTTCGAGGAGTTGGTATATGCTGACTGACTTAAAGAAGCAGCATTGTTGGACATCCGATGGGCATTAAGCCGGATTCAGTGAAGGCTGAAAATTTGATTGAATGATTGTGTGTATCCTCCCGCGTATGGCAGTCCCTCTATATTTATAGATGTTTACCAATTTGATCGGCTGACGACTTTCTTCCTCTACTATCTCCACAACCTCCACTACATTGGCAGTTGCTATATTCCTTGCTTTTCTTTACCACGTATAATTTCAGATGTAGTTGGTAGTTGAATTTGAATTCTGGCCAATCTCTAGTGTTTTAACTCTTGAAACTAATTTTGAGACATTTAAGGGAGTTTGTTTGTATTAAACTCAACTAGCCAGCTATTTACGTGGCTCTTTATGTTTATCTCTTAATTAATTATCTTTGATAATTAAATCAATATCCACGTCCGCTAATGGGCCCAACCTTAAGCCCTTTGAACTGATTGGGCCTTCACATTATATTTGGCCTGTTTAATATTTAATAATTCCGGGCCATTTCGTTTACCTTTTAACTGCCCTTAAATTAATTAATTGCTTAGGCATTGGCCCCATTATTTACACGGGCCATTAGTTAATTGATTCACCTGGGCCATTTAATTTATTACTTTGGCCTAACTGATTTCATGGGCTAACTGGGCTTGCTTGCATACGTCAGGCCCATTTATGTTTGGCCATGAATAAGCTGGCTAATTGTATTTTGACCAAATCAACCCCTTGGGCTTTTCACTTAAAGCTAGCCTGGTTAGACTCGTTTTGGTCTCATCTCAATGGGCCTGTTTATGTCATTGGGCCTGTTCTATTTGGCCCAAAGAGCATCACCAGTGGAGGATGCATCCGGGAGCCCAAATTGATTTGGGTACAAAATTTACAATAAACAGCTCACAATAGAGGACCCAAAGCAAAGTGCAAAATGCACCCAAGACCCATTTCCTTCCAATTGAACCCAAATTTGAGCCCTCAAGATGTCAGAACCCAAATCTCAGTATCCAATCATAAACTGACACGTATACGATGTGGGAAAAAAATCTGATCAGAAATAAGATGCAAAAAATATCGTCCGTGCTTTGCCTAATTGGCAAACGATTGCTGATAGAGCAAATCTCTTTTTAATTGCCTATGTTGCCCATCTAAACTTATCACCAGATTTTTGTGTTCCCCTGTTTTGACTCTTTACTCTTGTAAACAGAAAACTCAATTTCTCTAATTAATTTCTCTTGCAAGATTACTCGTTACGAGAGACTTCTATTCTCAACTCCCAATTATTTAAAAAAAAAAAAAAAGCATATTTCGTCCATTTGCCGCTTGCCGGAAGAATGATGTGAAAGCTTGAAAATGGGAGTTAGGATTAATTAATGGGTTACCAAGTCTTTAAAAACTGAAGGGTAAAATAGACAATTAGAAAATTTTGCTTTAACGGCTACAATTGCTCCTCTGACAATAATGCTAGTCTTGGTAAAATGTCATAGGTCATAGCTACACATTTTAAATAGACAATTTAATTCCATGTGATAAATAAAAGGGTTAAATACCTCCTCGTATTTTTATAAAAGAGGCACACGACCTCTCTCTTGATATTTGTATTTTCAAAAGGGGGTAAAATATCCATTATGCAATATAATGGGGTGTTAAAGTGCACATTTACACATATCACAATGAGCTAAATTGCTTAGTTATGCATATCACAGGGGCTAAAATGAGGTAAATATATATGTTGTCAGAGTAATGTTAAATTGGTCATTTTTTCACATGAAAATAAAGTTTCAGTCGCATTATAGAGCTTATGTGCAACACATCCACTAGAAAGGTAAATTGATCAATAAACATATCACGTATAATATAATGAGAAACAATTTATTTTCTTTTGTTACATGCTAAATATCAGGGACATTCTTGACTAGACCAGGTCTAAAAGATTTTGTTTAGACCTTGTGGTTTTAAAAATACATCACATCATCATTGTGAGAGCACCACATCATCACATTTATATCTTGTTTGGTTGTCTGGAAAGTGAGGAAAAATTGTTGGAAAAGGAAAAGGAAAAGGAAAGGAAATGAAAGGAAGAGGAAAAGAAAGTCATTTTCTTCTATATGTTTGGTTGTAAAAAAAAACTATTTTCTTGTAATTGTTTGGCTGTTAAGAAAGTTTAGAAACATAATATTTTTGATAAATATTTTTGTTCAATTATGAATTATGTTTTCTTTGTTGATATAATATTGTATGAATAATCACGTTTTCATTATATTAACTTTATTATAAATTAATTTGAAACTATTTTATATTTTTTAGTCACCGAATTTATATCAACCTTCAAAGTTAACAGGGGGTTATTGTCGATTTTTAAAGTTAACAGGGGGTTATTGAAAAATTTTTTAGTTAAAAAGGGTGCTTTTGCATCATTTTGTGAGGTGTAAAATGATGCGTAGTTGTTTTATGACTCGAGAAAGTATTTTTTTACTAAATAATAAATAAGCACAAAGAGGCTTTTGGTATGAAAAAAATCACAAATGAGGGATTTTGATAGTTAGACAAAATACAAGTGGTGTTTTGCAATTTACTATAAAATTTTGTCCAAGCTTTTCCCAAGATTTCCACATCAAATTGGTCGGAAATTTTTTTCTTTACAAATTTTTTCTGCAGGAAAGTTGAAGGAAAATAATAACTACATTTCCTGCTATCCAAACAACATATGTGTTGGTCCCAAGTAGTCAGTTGAGGTCTAGAGGGGAGGGGGGGGGGGGGGGATGAATAGACCTCTGAAGATTTTGGACTTTAAAACTTTTAACGTTGTCTATCAACAGACTAAGCTGACAGAGAATAGTAAGCTGACTAAGCTGATCGCACACACAGTTTGATCAGTAGAGTTGACCACTTTTCAAATAATTACTAAGCTGATTTCAGCAAAATCAGTTTTAAACAGAATACTTGCAGTGGATGTTATTAAGTGTTTTTCACAAGTAAACTTTATCTCTAAAAGATTTTATCCCCAGTTTTAAAACTCTTTTAAAATCTTTAAACAGGTGATCCAAGTGTAAAAGTTGTGCAGTTTTGAAATATGCAATAAAACTTATGCAAATGTAAACACCAGAATTTTTATAGTGGTTATATGGATTTAAATCCTTTAGTCCAATCTTCCAAGTCACTTAGATCTTGGGTTATACTAGAAAAAACATAGTTAACAGTATACAATGCTTGCCACAATCAACAAATGAAAAGATCACAAGTTCGCACTAGGAAATCACTAAGATGACCTAATCTACAGAGTTTTATCACTCACAAAGATGGATAAAACCTTCTAAGTACACTCTCTAACAAAATCACTCAGATTTATGGATTTTTCTTTGATCTTCAACTTCAGCTTTTGTCACCAAATGACTAAGCTGATGAGTGAGCTGTTCTTGAGTTCTTGAGACTTAGAAGAATTCTGCTTCGAAATTTCTCTCAGAAAATGTGTTGTTGTTATCTCTTCTTTTCTCAAAGTCTTGAACTATTTATACTCTCAGTTTGAAAAGTGTCCGTTGAAGAAAGACAAGCTTCAAATCCTCGAGTACTGGTCTATGTTTTCTGAAAACGGCTCTCTGCAACTGCTACAGTACAGTCTGCTGTACTTTTCTGTCAGCTGCATTTAATGCACCAAGCTGATACGAGGATTTCTTCAATCATTGCCATAAATACCCTCATTCTTCAGCATTTATTACCGTTGGGAGACTTCCTGATCATCTTCACTAAGCTGATTGAGTTCGCTCGTCTGATGAAGTACTTAGCTGATCTCAATTAGAACCAATCTGATTTGAGTCGGCTGATTTTCACCAAACTGATTTCTTCTTTCAGCAGCAGATCAGTAGTCTTTTGGACCAAGAGATATTTTGACCCGTCTCATTTGTCTTTTTAGTTGGTCAAAATTCTTTTACGGGATTTCACTAAGCGTTCCTTACTTAGCTGATCTTGATGTGTTGGTAATCATCAAAACCTCTCTTTAACCTTTAACTTCTTTGCACTCTTTCTTCATCTTCATCCAACAATATGAGAGAAAAAAAAATTGACTTTCCATCACATTCCCTCACTTTCCCGACAACCAAACAACACATTAATGATGTCGTGCATTTTCAACCATAATGCCTAGAAGATATCTCCTGTACATGGTCTAATTAAGAATTTCCTAAAAATCAAAATAAGCACTAGCTCTCAAATTAAATATATTAATTCGAGTAATATATGAATTGATTTCATTGTACTTTCCAGATGAATTTAAACCCATTTTTTTTTCTAACATTACTCAAATGAATTTCAAACTAGTTTCTAGCAAATGAAAAGTATTGAAACCAAATTCACTACTACCAAATAGATACTAAAGATTAAGTCATATTTTTATATTCATACTATTTTTTTTTAAACTAAGACATATATAAATTTAAAAGCTGACAAAAATTTTTTAATTAATTTATGTTCGATTACTGTGTATTATTTTAAGCCATATTGATTTATATTCGATTATTATATTAATTTAAGTCATATTGATTTTTGTTCGATTATTATATTATAATTAATTTAAGTCATATTGATTTATGTTCTATTACTGTACTTTTTTTAAATATTAATACTATATTAATTAATTTATGTTCGATTAATATATATTAAGGTATGTCACATTGATTACTATATTAATTTAAGTCATATTGATTTATGTTCAATTACTATATTTTTTCTAAACTAAGACATATATAAATTTAATTAATTTTTTTACACACATAAGAAAAGAGTTCATGTTTTATATTACTTGAATGTCATTCTCAAACATTATCTTCAAATCAACGTGCAATAAGGAGGATTAAATTTTTATCCAACATTGGATTGAAGATAGTGTTTGAGTGGTCTTCTAGTATAAATATGAAGGAGAAAACATTAGATCTTTCAAAATTATGGTTAATTTTTTTTGGGTCTTTCTAAATTAAGATTTTATATAACATAAGTGAATATGAGATATCCCATCTCAAATACTAAAAAAAGTCAACAACAAATCTGAATCACAATTTATGGTCAGAATGTCCAATGATGACGTGACATAAGACATATAGAAAAAATAAACATATGTTAAATTACATATAAACTCTTTAATTAATATATTTAAAAAACTTTCTAATCTCTAATTAATTTCAGATCTCTTTCCCCAAAAAAAAAATGGAGGGAATTATACTTTTTATACCAAACTTTTGCCTACTTTATGCATTCGTACCAAACTTTTCAAAAAGACACATTTCGTACAAAAGTTGGACAATTGTTTTTAAATTTCATTCTGCCGTTAGTTTTTGGATGAAAAAAAGTCACGTGTCAAGCACGTGTCCGTTTAAATCACCATTTTTATCTCTTCAGGGGATATTTGCAATTGGGCAAAAAATAACTAAAAAGGTAAAAATTAGGTAAGGGTTGATTGAAATTATTGCCGCAATCAATTCCTCTCTCTTCATCTCCAGTACCACAACCACCGTCCAACCCTTCCCCACCTAAAAACAGATCTTTACATGAGCGAAGTAGTTGAACTGGTAAGAAGTGTTGAGACTAACTTTGAAAATTCATGTGAAGGGCACGTGTATATTTTTCTTCGAACAAAAACTAAATAAAATTATTTGACGCGGTAAAGTGCTTAATTTGTTCATATGGGTGGTAAAGTGCCACAATATCTAACTTTTGGGGATAAACTTTTTGTCAATTTTTTAAAGTGGATTTCATAAATCATATGGAAGGTGGTGTTTTTTTTTTTTTTTTTTTTTTTTTTTTTTTTTTTTTTTTTTTTTTAAAAGGGGGTTTGTTGCAAAATTTTGAAGCTACGGAGGGTTATTGATAGTCTTTTAAGTTAAGAGGATGTTTTTTCATCATTTGATGGGGAAAAATTGTCATTTCAAATTTAGAGGGATATTTTTTGATAATAATTAAAAATAGTACAAGTTTTTTTTTTTGCTAATAAAAATAACACAAAACTTATTGAATTTCACTCATTAAAAAGGATAAATTTGTCATGAAGCAAATAAATTAATTTAACTTAAATTTTTTCACAAAACTTCTTCAAATACCACTTGTAGCCAGGTATGGATCTATTTAATTCATTGATTCTATTCTAAAAAACAAGAGTAGTAATAGTGTCTTAATTTTAAAGAGTGTGTGAATATCTACCTCAAAGTAAGATAATATATATTTAAAAGAAAAATAATAAATATTGCATACAATTTGTTAATTTTTTACTCTTGAATTCTTAGAAGATTATACAAAGTTTACTTCAACTTGGTATGAAGTTCATAAATTTTATGGATTGTGCTTTAGACAGATTGTACAATTGTTTTAATTACTAAAGTTGTATGAGCGTGTGTAACTCTTTAGATGGACTAAAATGAATTGATCGTGGGTATATATTCTAGACTAGTTTGTTTTAACATTTATAATAGATGTTGTCGTTTTGATAATTAGTACTATAACACTGAGAATATACACTATTAGAAAAAAGGAATTTTAGACCGAAAATTTTCGACGGAAATAAATCTGTTGAAATTTCACTTAAATTTTCGACGGTAAATTTTTCCGTCAAAATATATACCTTGCAACTGGTCAACTAAACGAGAGGGAAAAGGAAAAGAAATGCATGAATAATTTCTTGAACATAAATGCATTTCATATTTGACAATTCAAATATGCTTTAATTATTTGGAAAGAAAAAAAAATTCCTACAGGTCATCAAATTATATTCAGTACATTAAAAGCTTTCTACACCTGATTAGCAAAGTCGTTTTAAAAATGTATATAAGAATAATTGGTCATGGATTAAATATGAGTAGATTTCACTCATATCAAATTTTGAAAAAATTGCATGATGTGGTCAAATGTTTTTAAACATAATGTTACTGATTAAGTAGCCAATACTATCTTAATATGGGGACTTTAATGCAATATAATGATCTGCTCAATGTTAAAGTATCTTTGTTAGCAAAGATACAGTTGCTAATATATTCATTGCTTGCTTAAATTATTATACTCACTGTGGGAAATTAAATGTGACTCCTATTTAATTTATTTAAGTGGTTAAATATATTTGTCATGACAAGAAACTAGATTGTCATAAACTAGATGAAGAATAAATATATTTCATGAACATAAATGCATTAATTGCTTGCTTAAATTATTATACTCACTGTGGGAAATTAAATGTGACTCCTATTTATTTAAGTGGTTAAATATATTTGTCATGACAAGAAACTAGATTGTCATAAACTAGATGAAGAATAAATATATTTCATGAACATAAATGCATTAAATATTTGACAATTCAAATATGCTTTAATTATTTGGGAAGGAAAAACGATTCCTACAAGTCATGAGAAAAGTGGGTGGCTTTAATCAAAGGCTAGCAATATTGTCAGAGCAAGGATTGTTACTGCCAGAGCAATTTTTTTTCATTTCCTAATTTGCCCCTTCTAGTCAAAAGTCATAAAAATTCATTCTTTTCAGTTTCTAAAATATCCCTTATTAATTATTAACAACTCACTCTCTTCTCTCTCATATTAAAATATCATTAACTATTTTTTTTTTCCCAAGAAATCTTCAAACATGAAAATAATTTAAGTTGCATTTTCATTTTATAGAGTTTAATCTGTTGGGGAGGTCATGAACATAGATTACAAGTTTATAGTTTCGTTTTAATTAAAGTTTAATTTGAATATTATTAAAAAAAATTAAAAAACTTTATATAGAAACATCACAATAATATATATTCAATGAAACATAAATATTCATTAAGCAACATATTAATTTTCACTTTCATAATATAATTATATTTTTATTACCTAACTTGCTAAATAATTTTTAGGAACAATTTATATAAAATTCTATTTTCATTATCTAACAAGTAAGCAATATTAGTAATATTTTTATATCAGTTTAATAAAATATGTCATAATATTTCATTCATGTTCACATATTTATGCATAACCCGATCAGTGAATTATTATTAATATATTAATATGAATGAAATAATTTTCAATATGATTTCTGAAATCAGGTTATTAAGTGATTAAATGTATCGAAAAAAATAATATTTTCTATGAAAATAATTTGAATACGACCAACAAAAGTAAGAATAATTTGTTTTTTAAAAAAGAAAAAAGAAAAAAACTAAGGTAACAAATTATTTTATATAAATTGTTCCTAAAAATAATTTAGCAAGTTAGATAATAAAAATATAATTATACTATGAAAGTGAAAATTAATTTGTTGCTTAATGAATATTTATGTTTCATTTAAAATATATTATTGTGATGTTTCTATATAAAATTTTTAATTTTTTAATAATATTCAAATTAAACTTTAATTAAAATGAAATTATAAATTTGTAATCTATGTTCATGACCTCTCCAATAGATTAAACTCTATAAAATGAAAATTCAACTTAAATTATTTTCATGTTAGAAGATTTCTTGGGAAAAGAAAAAGTAGTTAATTATATTATAATAGGAGAGAGAAGAGAGTGAGTTGTTAATAATTAATAAGGGATATTTTAGAAACTGAAAAGAATGAATTTTTATGACTTTTGATTAGAAGGGGGCAAATTAGGAAATGAAAAAAAAATTGCTCTGGCAGCAACAATCCTTGCTCTGGCAATATCGCTAGCCTTAATCAAAACAAACAGACGCCGAGTACGAATCAATTTTTTTTAATCATTCATGAAATCAAAGAAATAATTTTAGAACATGGTTTCTTAAAGGGAAAATTCTGGTACAAGTCTGGTTTGACCAAATTCATCCAACCAACAAGTAAATTATTCTTGTTTTATGATTGATCACTCTCTTGGGAGTTACACTTTCTTTGGGCTCAAACAAATCAAAAGATTTTTTCCTCTGTTTTTAAAACTTTTTTAAAATCTTTTAATCAGTTTGAATGTTTGAAGACTTTTGAAAATATGCAAAGTAAAATGCAAGTAAACAAACACACAAAATTTTTATAGTGGTTATATAGACAAGAATTTTTTTTAATCCACTCTTCCAAGTCACTTAAATCTAGAGTTATACCATAATCACACAGTTTACAGTATACACTTCTTGCGCAATTCAACAAATGAAAAGCCGCAAGTTCGTAGTAAGAAATCACTAAAATATCCTACTCTTTGAAGCTAGATTATTCACAAAGCCGAATCTAAACTTCTCACAACACTCTCTTCAATTGTTTTTTTTTTTTTTTTTTGTTTCTTTCCTTTTTACGATCTCAAATTTTTTCTTTATTTTCATCTCATTTTTTCTAAACAAAGAAACAAAAGAAATGAAAAAATTGAGACATAATAGGTTTCAAAGTTGAATTATGAGAGAAAGAATTTGAAGGAGAATTAATCAACATTTTGAATAATAATTTGTACCAAATGAGATAATTATCACTAAATAAAAACTCAGAAAAATATAAATAAAAAGATAGAAGAAAAAGAAATTTGAAAACATAAATTAGAAAAAAACAAATTGAAACAGAAATAATAAAAAAAATAAGATGAAAATAAAGAAAAAAATTGAGACATAAAATCGAAGAAAACAAAAGAAATGAAGAAATTGAAACATAAAATTGTTTGGTGGGTTAATGGATGAGTTCATAATTAATAAAGATTTTTTTTTTTATAAATTAATAAAGAAACAATTTATTTGTTATAAAAGAATCAGGGTAGTTTTGGAATAAAATGTTCAATACTATAACAAAGAATGTTTTAGTTGATACTTTAGTGAGTAATTGATAGCACCCTTATACATTAAGAGAAAAATTGTATTTCATACTTTTTTTTTTCTCATTACATTACATCTTCTTATTGACTCCAACTGCTAAACGTATAAGATAATGAGAAACAATTTCTTTTCTTTCTTTTGTTATTTTAATTTTACATGCTAAAACGACATGAGTAATCCGACATTTATCAAATTACGCACTAGCTCTCAATTAATATTTTAATTCAAGTAATACATGAAGTGACTTCATTATTCTTTCCAGATGAATTTAAACCTATTTTTTTTTTCTACTTCTAGCAAATGAAAGGTATACCAAACAGATCCTAAAGATGCTGCCTGCTCCTCCTTTTCTGTCTTTTTTCTTGGAAAGTGATAAAGATATACCTCATGAAATCTGATTTTTCACATTTGTTATCCCCTCAACTACTTATTAGCTGTTGACAAGTCCGTGCCTTCAATTCCACAACAACCTTAATTTATGGTTGGACACGTGCCGTTTGATACTTTTTCTTTAGGCTAGTTACATTTCATTTGTGGAAAATTTTAGGTGTCGCTAATACCACATTAAGTGATATTATCACACAATGTGTATCACATTGTATGGTATAATGATCACATTATATGGTATTAACCCCATATATTTAGTATGATCTCCATATCATGTAGTATTTAATCCAAATTAGGTGATATTACCACGTAATGTGTGTCACATTCGATGGTATAAATTATACTTCTTATACCATACAATGTGATACACATTGTGTGATAATACCACCTAATGTGGTATTAGCGCCACGTAACGTAGCGGCACCCTAGAATCCCCCTTCATTTGTTCCCTATGTTATTTGTTCCCTATGTTAGAATTCACCATATTTACTCAGACTCTCTTATTTGGGTTTTTGGCACTTTGCACCCCCAAAACATGGGAAATAGGTACTTTGCACCCCCAAAACTTAGATTTAACACTTTACACCCTCGAAATATGAAAAATGCAGCACTTTGCACCCTGGTTTATTTTCATGCAAAAATTTAAGGGCAAAATAGGATTCAATAGTATTGGCACTTTGCACCCTCCCAAAATAAAATTAGCACTTAACACCCTCTAATTAAGAACAAATCAACAACTTTCACCCCGAAACACAATAAATGGGCACTTTGCACCCCAAAACACAGAATTAACACTTAACACCCTCAAATTTAAAAAACTCAAACCCCTCGTTTTTTTCGTCGAAGTTGACTATCGGAGTGAAAAAATATAAGGCAAAATAGGTAATTCATTTTTTTACTTAAATTTTGCAAAATACAATTAGAAATATACGAATACTCACTTCTCTCTCCATCTTTCTTTTCAACAATATAACCATAAATAACTAAATAAAGTACAAGTAAACTTCTCGAAGACCCATTTTCTACTTCAACATATCAAAGACCCATAAATAATTACCTATTTTGCCTTAAAAAAATTCACTTTAATGGTCAATTTTGCCGGAAAAAATGAGGGATTTGAGTTTTTTTTTTTATTTGAGGGTGTTAAGTGTTAATTTTATATTTTGGGGTGCAAAGTGTCCATTTATTGTGTTTCGGGGGTGCAAGTTGTTAATTTGTTCTTAATTAAGGAGTGTTAAGTGCTAATTTTATTTTTGGGGGCAAAGTGCCAAAGATTTACAATAGAATTACCTATTTTGCCTTTGAGTTTTTTCTTGAAAATAAAAGAGGGTGCAAAGTGCTGCATTTTTCATAATTCGAGAGTGCAAAGTACTAAATCTAAGTTTTGGGGGTGCAAAGTGCCTATTTCCCATGTTTCGGGGGTGCAAAGTGCAAAAAATCCCTCTTATTTTCATAATTTCTAAGAAAACCTTTTAATCTTTAAAAATTAAATTAGTTTCATATCAAAATACCCAAAAGAAAATATTATGAGAAAATCAAAACAAATCAATATTATCAAGAATTTCGGTATCTTCAGAAATATTATGAGAAAATCAAAACAAACAGACGCCTAGTACGAATCAATTTTTTTAGTCATTCACGAAATCAAAGAAATAATTTTAGAACTCGGTTTCTTGAAGGGAAAATTACTGTAACCAAACTCATCCAACCAACAACCCAGTTATACTTACTTTGTGATTGATCATTTTCTAAAGAGTTACACTTACTTTGGGTTCAACCAAACCCAATCTGAATAAGAATTTCTTTTCTTGAAGTCTCCCCTGGTCAACAAACAGAAAAATATCCCACTCGACTTCAAACAAAGGACGTGAGAAAAGTCTAGAGTGTGTCCTCTAATAGTAGTATGCGTGTCTTTCATAAAAATAATGGTAACCATAAACAACGTGATATCAATTTAAGTGTTGAAAATAATAATAATATTCAACCATATAGAGAAAAATATTTTCTTCATGGATTTTCCAAGTGAAACACCATCTCTTAAGACTTCTTGTTTTGTGGATATAGAGAATAGGCGCACATTATACAGTGGTCTTATGTGGAGAATTTATAAAGTATAACCGTTATACCACGCAATCAAGTACACATGGTGCAGTCGACCAATGTAATTACTATATGTGGAATGAGATTTCACATTATCCCATGTTCTCCTAAAATATTATGATTTTTATATGTGACACTTTACTCCTCCTCCCCCCACCCCAATTATGATTTTGTGGCAATATACCCCCTCTCCATATTATGATAATTGTGACCATTTACCCCTCTATGTTACAAAATACTTTTTATGTCCACTCTTAATTTCGACAAGTAAATTACACTATCCGACTGAAGTGAATAAATTGTTTCTTTAAATTTTTTACAGAAGGATAAATTGCTTTTTTTTTTTTTTTTTTTTTTTTTTTTTTTATATCACAAGGAAAAAATAGAATATTATGAATTAACATAACTCGTTTCATGACTTGAACCTTTTTAGTTAGAAAAACTTTAACAGCTAAATGCAAAAGTATCGTCCGTGCTTTGCATAATTGGCAAATGATTAATATCTTATATTGTCAATGCAACAATTGCTACAGAGCAAATCTTTTTAATTGCCTATTTGACCATCTAAACTTATCACCAGATTTTTGTGTTCCCCTGTTTTAACTCTTGTAAACAGGAAAATAAATTTCTCTTGCAAGATTACTCGTCAGACTTGTATTCTCAATTTGCTAATTATTAAAAAAAAAAATGTTATGAGAAAATCAAAACAAACAGACGCCTAGTACGAATCAATTTTTTTTAATCATTCATGAAATCAAAGAAATAATTTTAGAACGCGGTTTCTTGAAGGAAAATTTTTGTACAAGTCTGGTTTGATCAAACTTATCCTACTAACAAATAAATACACTTATTTTGCGATTGATTACTCTCCTGAAAGTTACACTTGTTTTGGGTTCGATCGAACCCGATCTGAATAAGAATTTCCTTTCTTGAAGTCTCCCCGGTCAACAAACAAAAAAATATCCCACTCGACTTCAAACAAAGGGCATGAGAAAAGTCTAGGGTGTGTCGAAATTCCAATTTGATAGGAGTATAAATATTGTACCATGGCTTCATACTCTACTGCCAACCATCAGGTATGTGAATTCGGATTTTATCACTTTATTTTCATGTTTGTTTGTTTACTTTTGAGAAGTGTTTTAATAATTGTAATCCCACGACCTTTAACTCATGCTTTATTCTAAGTGTAACTCGTGCTTTATTCTAAGCTTAAACGGTCAAAGTTTTTCTTTAATTGTAGTCTCTTTCTTGTATGTTGATAGAGTTAAACTATTAGTCATTATCTTTTACAATAGCTTAGATATGTATAACTTTTTAGTTTTTATTTTGTAAATAGTTGATAGAGTCAAACTCTTTGTCATTGTCTATTATGTGATATGACTATAAATACAAGGCATGTTAACTGATATAAATACAAAGTCTCATTTTCTTTGTGCTCTTTAATTCTGACATGATATCCGTGAAATATATTTGAGTCACAATTTATCAACTCTGATCTCAAGCTTGTCATCATCTAAACAATCATCCCTACAACCATCAAAATCACTCAAAATCTATCATCGAATCATTCATCACTCAGATAATCCATCTAATGAACATTATAATTACCAAAATTATGGTTTTTCTAATAAGCTCAAAATCTATCATCGAATCATTCATCACTCAGATAATCCATCTAATGAACATCATAATTACCAAATTTATGTTTTTTCAGATAAGCAGGTGAAGAGATCAGAGTCACCAGCATCGACTTCCACTACTTGTTCTACTCATTTGGTAATCATGACTCTCACTTGTCTACCCACTAGTTGAATCATCTATTCAAGTGCTTCTAATCATATATGTACATCTCTTTTGTTTTCATCATTATATTTTATTGTTCATAAAGGTACATCAGTTCAGTTACATAATGGTTGTCAAGCGCCTATGACACACATAGACTAAGTTCAATGTTCATCTTCACTTACTCTCACAAATGTATTTCACATTCCTTCGTTTAAATTCAATTTATTATCTCTCTCGCAATTAATAAAATCTAACTAATTGTGAAGTAATTTTTTATCTTCTGAATGTATATTTCAAGACTGAGCAACAAATTTGGACAATTAATTTACTTTTGGCAACTTGTATTAAGTTTTCTTGTCACACTCTTTTAGTTTAGTTATTCTTCTTTTTCATTCTCTTACATGTATGTATAGCATCACCAAATTTTCATATGTTTTTGGGAGATAGAAAAAGATTTGTGAAAGTATTTTCTAAAAGATATTTGCATGAATTCTTGATTCCTTTTATAGTTTCAATATTTTTCATTTTCATGATGTCTAGTTCATTTTTTTTCTTCAGTTTCATTTTTTTATAGACATGTTTATGTACATCGCAACAACATATATGGTTAGAAATAGCAATTTGGTCGGATCCATTTATTTGAACTGATCCGTTCATTGATCTCATCTTATCTCCAACTCAGGTAGAATGAGATTTAGATTTTTTTCCCCTTTTTTTAGAGAAACAATCTTTATACCAATATCATTTAATTAGTGAGAGTTAAACTCATGATCTTTTGATCATGGAGCATCAGCCATACCAATGAGCTATGGCCTTATCGGCAGATGATCACATATTCACATTAGCTATGAAAGATAGCTGAATTGGTTAGGAAAAAAAGAGTGAATCACACTTTTGGTTCCTCTTATGGCCTGACTTTATAACATTAGTTCCTCTTAAATATTTCATAGCAGATTCGTCTCTCTTGTCAACGTAGTGTAACATTTCGTAAATTCGTGACAAAGTAAATTCAAAATAACTAGGTACTTTATTCAATATACAAATCTTGGACATTATTCATCACAAAGTAAATTCAAAATAATCAATAATAAATGTGAGTACATTAAATTCCATAAATTGTTCTATATATTGTCTTGATAATGTTTTTTGATTCATTTTTAAGGATCTTTGTTTGGAGTAATGGCTTTCGAGAAAGACAGGTCTGACCTAAGTGGGCCATCATATTTTTTGACTGATATAGACCGGTAAAATTATATACTACTGGTTTTTATTTATTTATTTATTTTTTTTGATAATTCTCCACTTTACTACTTAGAAATATACTTTTGTCATGTGTTATATTATATACATATATCATTTAAATTTAATGAAATGTAGCTAACTACTCCTAGAACATGATAAAGTATAGTGAAATGTGTAATTACACATATATAAATCAATAGTATACGCTATGTGTTATCTTATTTGATCGTTTCATTGAATTGAGAATAAAAAAATTAATATTATGACGCTCGTCGTCTATTTATTTTGGAGAAAAGCTAAAATGATAATGTACTATGCTTATTTTGTTCATTAACACATGCTTATATACATACAAAAATACATGCAACAACACAATATATATTATTTAGAGATTATTACACAATAAAAACAAATTATCGAATAATTTTTTCTACGTAGCATGTAATTCACAAATAGGTCTAGCCATTACATTTCTATGAAGACAAACACATAGTTTTATTTTTCAATTAAAATAAACACCGAGCAATATGTCTATGTCGCTAGTAACTTATGTACTACTACAACTGAACAATATCTATGCTGGAAAATAAATTTCACAATCTTAATTATTACCAATATATCTTATTATTACAATTCAGGAGCAACACCACCAACGACAACAACCATGCTGTGGTTCCCTCCGGTCTGTTCCCGAGTTTGGTTAAGGAAACAACCGAGCGATTGCCTTCGCCCTGTTTGAAGTGTCCCATGGTTCCACGAGTGCCTGCAAATTGCTTCTTTGGAAATTTAAATTATGCACCACCGTATCACACCAGCAACAACAACAACATCAGAAACAATAACAACCATGATGCGGTTTCCTTCGGTCCGTTCCCGGGTTGGTTTCCCAGGGTTCCTCCAGTGCCTGCAAATTTCTTCTTTGAAAATTTGGGTAATGAACCACCGTATCACACTAGCAACAACAACACCAACACTAGCAACAACAACAACAACAACTACACCAACACCAACAACACCAACAGCAACAACAGCAACAGCAACAACAACAACAACAACAACAACAACAACACCAACAACAGCAACAACAACACCAACGCCAACACCAACACCAACAGCAACATCAACAACAACACCAACACCAACAACATGATCAACAACAACAAAATATAAATAGTAGATCTGAAGACATAATAATGTAGCTACTATAGATTGGTGTGCCTCTTTTTACTTTATGTCATTACTTCAATAAAGGTGTAGGGACTCTTATTCCTTCACTCGGTTTAAAATATGTGGACAGAATTTATTCAGTCTGCCTATAAATATGTATCATCTATGTAATTGAAGCTCAGAGTGAGATAATTTAAATAAGCGTTTATTTATTTTCTCTCTCTAGGAGAATTCTTCCTGAAATTCTTATAGTTCTGAATAGGGAAAATCAATTCATACACAATTAAAAATCATCAATCAAAGCATTCATCCATCAGGTCGAAGCTATCCGGAATCAAGAAATCAACCAAAACAAAGCAACGAGCATAAAAAATAATTCGTTTTTCAGGTATGACACGTTTTAGTATTCAACATAATTAGCAAAATAATAACATAGATATTGAATATGTTTTTATTACAAAAATGAGTTTTGTTTTACCCAGATATTTAGATATATGCAAAAAATGAGTTTTATAGATTTAGATTTGGTCTCTACTAATAATCATTTACAATATCATATATTAGAAGTACTCAATAAAGAACGCATAATATCTATTCTTATTGATACAGGAGCATCTTTCTCACACGTTCACCCTAAATATTCAACAATGATTGCTGAAGCACCAGTTATAGAAATAGAAACCATAAATGGATTCAGAGAATGTAATAAACAAACTTATATAGAATTAATGTTGCATGAAGACTTAAACTTTAAGCTATCTATCTATATCGACGAAAATAATGTAGGAGCAGATGTTTTGTTAGGAGCAGACTTTTTAGAAAAGATAAATCTTCAAATAAACCCTAAGCATATAACAATAAACAATATAGACATTCCTATAATTAAGTTACCATATTATGAAATAAACAAAAATCTTTAAATGGATGAACATATACAGATATTAGAACAAGAAGAAATTCTTGGAACATATTCAGCTCAATCAATTATTGAACACAAAATAGAAAAACTAAAAAAGCAAAATTAGATTTGAAGGAAGGACAACATTTTAATAAATCAATAATTGAAAGATTAAAAAGAAAGAATGTTACATATCATGGATTATTCACCCAAGAAATACCTATAGATATAAAAAGCACCAGAGGAACTATTATAATTCCTTTAATAGATAGTGAACAAATAGCATCTAGAATACAAAGAATTCGTAATAAAGATGATAGAAGTAAAATTGGATACATACAAATTGCTACTATACAAGTATTAATTAGATCCACTTTTAAAGAAGGAATAGATTCACCAATAGCTTTAATAGCTTATGATCGAAGAATAAAAGAAACTAAAGATTCAGTTTTAGGAGTAATAATGGGGAATTTAGCTTATAAAACTTTAAAATTCAATCTAGGAATTAAATATGCAATCCCATTATCAACAAAGAATCTAGATAATAGTATTTGTTTAGGATATAAATTTACTAGAAAAGATTTAATGGAAGAAGGAGATCATCCATTTAGTTTAACATATATGGTTGAATATGCATTAACCAACAATCATCGTAGCATAAACTTTTTGGATTAAGAATCCATTCATCTAGATAAACTTTTTGAAGGAATAGCCCAAATCAAGAAATTACCTATGAAAGAAATAACATTAGGAGTAACTAGTAATCAAATTAGAAAATCAATATCATTCAGACAGCCCTACGTAAAACAACTACATTTAGAAAAACCAGAAAAATCTACAAAAGAAGAAAGTTAATATACAAGATTAGAAAGAGAAATATCAGATTAAAGTAAGTTTTTAAAATAAAAACAATGAATAATAATCATGAAAATAAGTGCAAAGAAATATCAAATTTGATTAAACACTACAACGAAAGGTTATAATATTTAAGAACAATGGCCGTTAGTACTAAAATATATAAGATGAACAAAGAAATTTTAGAAAAAAGAATAAAAGAAGCAAGAAAGCATAATATGTAATCAAGATACCAAAAATATGTAATCATTCATCACTCAGATAATCCATCTAATGAACATTATAATTACTAAATTTATGATTTTTCAGATAAGCAGGTGAAGAGATCAAAGTCACCAACATCGACTTCCACTACTTGTTCTAGTCATTTGATAATCATGGCTCTCACTTGTCTACCCACTAGTTGAATCATCTATTCAAGTGCTTCTAATCATATATGTACATCTCTTTTGTTTTCTTCATTATATTTTATTGTTCATAAAGGTACATCAGTTCAGTTACATAATGGTTGTCAAGCCCCCATGACACACATAGACTAAGTTCAGTGTTCATTTTCACTTACTCTCACAAATGTATTTCACATTCCTTCGTTTAAATTCAATTTATTATCTCTCTCGCAATTAATAAAATCTAACTAATTGTGAAGTAATTTTTTATCTTCTGAATGTATATTTCAAGACTGAGCTGTTGGTCCCAAGTGGTCAAATGAGGTCTAGAGGGGGGGGGGGTGAATAGACCTCTGAAACTTTTTCTTTTGAACTTTAAACTTTAACTAACACTGAACAAACTAAGCTTTTACAGAGCAGAAGTTACTTGGCTGATCTCGAACAAATTTTTGAACAACTTCGTTGACTACTAATCTGATAGTTACTTAGCTGATCTCAATACTTAGAGTACTTGCAGCGGATTTTCAAAGTGTTTTTCACAAGTAAACTTAGTAGTTTGAAAATTTTATCCCCAGTTTATCAAAACTTCTTTAAACTCTTTCCAAACAGTTTTTGAATGTGTTTTATGCAGTCTTGAAATATGCAAGTAAAAACACAAGTAATTTTTATAGTGATTATATAGATTTAAATATCCTTTAGTCCACTCTTCCAAGTCACAAAGATCTTGGGTTATACTAAGAACACAAAGTAATTAGTACACTCCACTTACGCCTGAACAACAAATGAATCTGGCCGTAAGCTCGCAATAGGAAATCATTAAGAAAACATATCCTCTTAAGCTAGATCAATCACAAAGATGGATCTACACTTCGCACAACACTCAAACAGTTTTTCACTCAGAAAATATGTTTATCTTTGATCTTCAACGTCGGCTTCAGTCAACAAATGACCGAGCTGATGAGTGAGCTGTTCTTGAGACATAATAGATTTTGCTTCGAAGTTCTTCTCAGAGATTGTGTTGTTGTTTTCTCTTCGTCTCTTTCAACTATTTATACTTGAGGTTTGAAAAATGTTCGTTGAAGAGAGACATAATTCAAATTCCTCGAGTACTGGTCCTTAATTTCCGCGAACGGCTCTCTGCAACTGTCCGTACTGTCAACAGTACTTTTCTGCAGGCAACATTAAATGCACCAAGCTGATACGAAGCATTTCTTCAATCATTTGTCTTTAATAGCCTTGTACTTCAGCATTTATTACTTCCATGGGCATTTATTACCGTTGGGACGACTTAATGATCCTTTCCACTTGGCTGACGAAAGTGCACGTCTGATGGCGAACAAAGCTGATCCCAAACTTGAACAAATCTGATTTGAGTCGGCTGATCTTCATCAGTCTGATTCTTTCCTTAGCAGATCAGTAGTCTTCTGGACCTTGAATTTTGACTCTTCTGATATCTTCTTTACTTAGCCAAAATTATTTTAAGGGATATCAGCTAAGTTAATTTATACTTAGCATATTTGAAGTTTTGGAATCCATCAAAACCTCCCTTTACAAATTGTCTTCAGTGCCTTCATCTTCATCCTTATCCAACAATTTCCCCCTTTTTGATGATGACAAAACTTCAGCTAAGTAGCTGTTTTACCTATACTAAAGATTGTGACCATCAAAATTTTCTGAGATAGAAAATATATGTTGGATACAGAAACTTGAACTTTTATTGATAATCTGATAAATGAGTACAAGTTACAGTTTCTGATCAGATGAGATGTCTGAAAGATAGATAAAGTAAACTGATTACAAATATATTTATATATGCTAACTATCAGCTTCTTCATCAGTTCCTTCCAGCACTTCTTCATATTCATAAGATGATTCTTCATCTTCTTCCTCTTCATCCTCATCAGCATCTTGAAGGATATTTGATTTGACAGCTTCCATCTTTGCTTTCATTTCTTCTTCTTCAGCTATCTCATCAATCTTCATTTTCAATCTGTCTTCATCCTTATACTTAGTGTAAGGCTTTGATTTGTCTCCATCAGAAGCTTTGTCCTTTGCTTCATCAGTAGCTTCATCTTTGCCTTCTACCTTTTCTGCAACCTTAGTCTTTTCAGTAGCCTCTTCAATCTTTTCAGGTTGAGTGGCAGCAGTTTCCTCCACTTTTTCCACTTCCTTCTTCTCTTCCCCCTTTTAGTCATCATCAGGAACAATGACAGCAGCAGGTTTGACAGGAGGGTTAAGGGCAGCAGAATGAATCTTCATAGCAGCACACAGAGCCTTCAAATTCTGATTCACTACATCATGACTGGCAGTTAAGTGATGAAGAGTAGTGCCAATGGTGTCAGTTTGATCATTGCAACAGTCAATGTTGAGCTGCATGGTGGCAAGTTCTTCTTGAATAACTCCTTCAGCTTTTGCAACTTCTTGCAATAGTCTAACATTTACAGCTTTTTCTTCTTCACTGACTCTGATGAAGTTTGCAGTCAGATCAGCTATGTTGTGTTCAGCTCTCTTTAAGGCAGTATGAAGGTGATTGACATCAGCCTTCACATCTTCAACATTTCTGCTCACATCAACAAAGCTTTGCAGCAACTGCTTTAATGATCTTCTGGCATGGGAAAACTATCTATGGAATCCTTGATAGTTTTTGCAGTTGAGAGTTGCATACTTTCCAGCTGTTGTCTGTTGGACTCTGCCGATTCTTCTTTCAACTTCTTCATCTGCAGGCTGTTATTCTCTTCCAGTTCTTTCATTTGATTCTCCATCAGCAGCTGGAAGGCTTCCATCAGTGATGAGTGCAGATTACTTGATGAAGCAGAAGTAGCAGCTTCCCTTGCTTCAGTTTCCTGGTGGACAGGGACATCTTTCAGTTTAGTCTCTTGATCAGCTTTAGACTCCTTAGCATTCCATTCAATTGCCGAGGGTTCATCAGCAGCTTTGGGCTGATCAGTTACATCATCATAGATTAAACTGGTGATTTTGCCGTCATCATTAAAGGATGTTGTTTGACGGATTTGTCGCACAATAATCCATGGCCTTTGAAAAACTGGCTTTCCCTTAGGCATTTCATAGTAATCCTTGACTTCCTTGCCAAATGTAATCTGTTGAATGATTGACAGCTGAGGTAATTCATTTGAAGATCCTTGCTGATATCTTGACCTTTCTGCCCATCTCTTCAAGGGGGTCATAACAGCTATGTTGATTGCTCTCTCAACAACATCATCAGATTTTCTTCTCTTTGGTGGCAATGTGTTTTGAATGATCTTGGCTTCCTCCATGGCATTGTCCTTAGCGTATTGATGCATAGCATCCCTTACAAAGTGAGGATCCATGGCTTTTTGAATAGAGTTAGTCCTTAGCCAATTCAGAACCCATTTTTCTTCATCAGCTAACTCCTTCAAACTCTGAAGCTCTGTAACAGATCTGTTCAGTCTATAATCCCTCCACTTCATGTATCTAGGCTTCTCGTGGGTGAACAGAGTCTTCAACATCAGCTTCTAGTCATAATAAGCCAAGGTCTTTTCAAACCTTTTGAAGAGAGCTTTATCAGCATGGATGATGTCAAAAGCTCTTCTTACTTCATACTTATCCTTTGGCTTGACCTCTCCAGCAGTCATCTTAGGCTTCTTTTCTTTGTCTTCATCAATTTTGATGCCTCCAGCATGAACGGGTCCATGAGCATCAGTTTTACTTAGCTCAATGACCATAGCAAGCTCAGCGTCTTCAACTGTCTTTCTTTCAGCTTCAGACATTTTTCTTCGTTCAGCATCCTTAGCTTCCTGAATCTTGCTTAGTTCTAATGCTTTCTTTTCTTCCAACTTATCTCTTTTTCTCTGCTCAGCTTCCTCCCTTTTTTCTTATCAGCTGCAGAGACCTTTTTCTTCTTGATCAGAATCTTTCTCTTTCCCTTGTTAGCTAGGGCAGGTTGAGGAGCAGCAAATGCAAGAGGTGTAGCTGCAATGGGATGTATGATGATCACATCAGGATCATCCTGAGGTTTAGCAACCTCAACTGTTGGCTTTGCTTAAGTAGGCAGTTGCGCATCCGTCTGTTCAGCAACAGAAGCCTCTTCAGCTCTAACAGGCCTTTCTGCTATTTGAGGGCTTTGTCTTACTAAGTTCTCCAACTCAGTGGGCTCCTCCACAAAAGTCATTTGCTTCCTTGCTGATTTCTTTGTTCTTCCTTGAATAGGTCTGGAAGCAGCAGTATCCCTCAATTGACTTCTGGTCCTGTGAGAGACATTCTCATCAGGCACTTTAGCAGATGGTGTTCTTGAAGATGATACAGGAGATACGTTCCTGAAATCAGCAGTGGTTTGATCAATTATCTTATCAACATCAGCATCATCCACTTTCTTCAGTTTCTTTGAAGTTTTCTCCTTAGGCTCCTCAGTAGCCTTTTTCTTTTGAGTTGCAGTAGCAAGCTCAGCTGTTTTAACAAGTCTTCTTTGCCTCTTGGCAGGAACCTCCCTTGGTTCCTCAGTATCCTCTTCCACATCAGCTTCTTCAGCTTTTCTTTTTGTAACAGGCAAGTATTTGGACATTGCCTTTGCAGCATGAATCTCCTTACCATTTGTGACCTCACAACCCATTTTGAATAGCAGGTAACTCAGTGTGATTCTGTGATTGGTCTGGGGACCCTTGCCCTTCTTTTTCTCGTGGAAGTGAGCCAAAATGTACCAAATTGACCAGTTGACTTCCAATCCGTAGTAGATAGCAGCCATGATGCTGAACCTCTTCATAGTAACATCATCCAGAGAGAACGTACAATTCTCAATCAGCCATCCGCTGATATTCATCCTTCAACTGTCTCTTCTTGATGTTGCCAGACAACATCTCTCCTTCCTTGGCACAGATTGCCCAGAACTGTTGGTGCTTCTCCTCCGTCAGAACAGTGACATCATGTCGTCTTTTGTTCGGAAGCCCAAAAGTCTCGTGAAGAAGGGTGGGGGTAATAACAATGGATTTACCTCCGACAGTAGCCTTGATTTCCTGAGTGCTGAAATCAACGGTAGTAGTTCGGTAGTATTCCAATACTTGGTCAGTCCAGATTAGCCCTTCATTATACTCCATGAAATTTACCAGTGAAGCCGATTTGAACTTCTCCAGCAACTCCTTCATTAAGTCAGTACCAGATTGGCAGTAGGAATCATAGGCCAAGTACATACCTTCAGCAGCCATCTCGAATCTATTTGAAGTTAGAGAAAAAAGAAGAGTTTTGAAGAAAATTGCTAGTAATTTCTCACAAGTGCTTTTTGAATTTTAGTGTGCGTAAAGAGCTACTCAGCTGATCAGATTAGGATTTATAGAGGTTAGGGTATTTCGGTTTCCGTGATACCAGCTAACCGTTAGATCCGTTTCTTGTCAGTTCTGATCGTGCGGCGTCAGTTACGACCTTTCAAATTCAAATCGCATTAAATGAGGAGCGGGAATATGTACCGCTCTTTTATCACTTGTAAAAGCGTGTTTCTAAATAAAATATTTTAAACAGTAAGCTTTTACACAAGCGATCAGACGAGTAAAATAAATACTTATCTGATGGGACTACTGTCCTGATGACAGAGTTGTTATCAGTGAAAGCCAATAGCTAATAACCTTCCTCGGCTGTTTGTCAATCCAGCTAGATAATAATTATTCACTCTTCAAGACTTTTAATCTTCTGTTGAAAACATAACTTCAACTAACTTTCATCAACAAACTTCATCTTTAATCAGAAGTACCGCTAGTCTTACACGTTCCCCCTGACTTTAAGAATTCATAAGTTAGCTAGTCTGTTGAGAGTTAATCATTGAAGATAAATATGATGAGTAAGCTGTTGAACTTCAGTCTTCTGATGAGTTCCCCCTTAGCTTATGCATCCAATTTTAATAATCCCAGTTCAGCTCATAGAGTTGAAAACCTTGTCTTACTTAGAGGTTTTGTGAAGATGTCAGCAATCTGATTTTCAGTAAATACATATTCAATCATGACATTTCCTTTCTCTAGCAGATAAGTCATGTTGATGATCATTATGATAAGGAAAATGTTCATACGCAGAATAAGATGCATGATAAGCAGGGTATGCATGCATTGGATGAGCAGGATATGGTGCATAGTAAGTTGGAAATTGAGGTGCATGATACATAGGAAGATATGCAGCAGGTTGCACATAATAAGACTCATTTCCATACCAAGCATTTTGATTTTTCTTATTTTTATGCTTCTTTGGTTTACTAGATGCTTGCTCATTAACAGACAACTTAGTTTTACCACTAGTTTGATTCAATTTAACTTTATCAGCAGACTTCTTAGGATTCTGCTGTTTGGTCTTACTAGTCTGTTTTCCTACACTAGGCTCTTTGCTCTTTTTAGCCTTAGGAGATTTCTTCTCCTTTAACACTTTCTCAGGTGAAGCAGGTTTAGTAGTCTGAACATACAAGATGACCTTACTGTTGTCAGCTGATACAAATTTTTCTGTATGATTCAGTTCTAACTTATCCTGTTCTAAAGGCATCTTCTGTTTACTAGACATATGAGTGGATTCAACAAATGATTTTTCATGAGACTCAATAACTTTTTCAAGTTCCATGATTTTTCCTTTATAAACTTCTCATTCAGCTTTCAGAGATTCATATTCTTGCTCAACCAGTTTATAGTCATCTGATTCTTTAGGCTTTTCAGCTTTAAGTCTCAGTGAGCTGTTTTGCTCTTTTAGCAATATCATCTCTTCCTTAAGCTTTTTATATGCTTCAGCAATACCAGTATTGTTAAGCATCATTTGTTCAAATGAATTAAATAATTCATTATCAAGAGGAGTTACCTCATCCTCAGAGTCATCAGATTCCTTGGCCATCAGGCAGATGAGAGCAGGGTTCTCTTCATCAGAAGACTCTTCGTCAGAAGTGTCTGAGTCTGAATCAGACGAGTAGATAGCAGTCAGCATTTCTGCTTCAGCTATCATGGCCTTGCCTCTCTAATGCTTTTTTTTTTTTTTTTTTTTTTTTCTGATTCTCTTCTCTTTCTCAGTGTATTTCTCTGCTTTTGGATATGGGCAATCTCTGATGAAGTGTCCCAATTTCCTACAGTTATAACACATTAGTTTGGCTTTATAATCATCCTTATCTTGAGAAGAAGAGTTAGGTTTAGAAGTAGAAGCATTGTTATATTTGTTCTTCATTTTTCTTTTGTAGAACTTCTTGAAATTGTTCATCAGTAATGCTACATCTCCAGCTGTGTACTCCTTTTTGTTGAGCAATGTGGCTTCATCAGATGAGTCCACTTCTTTACTTCTTTGTGCTGGTCTTCTGGGATTTTCAGCAGCAACTAAGGCAGCTGTGGGTCCTGAAGTTGAGGTTTCTTCAATTCCTATTCTTGGCAGTTTATACTCATAAGCCTTGAGTACGGAAAACAGTTCTGTAAGATAGATCTTTCCCAAATCTCTTGATTCTTCCATTGCTGTCACCTTCATGTTAAACTTTGGAGGTAAAGCCTTCAGTACTCTGACAGTTATCTCCTTATCCGTGAAGGTTTTTCCAAGCTTTAAAACTTCATTGAGTGTTCTGGTGAACCTAGTATCCATCTGATCAATGGTCTCTCCAGACTTCATTTTGAAGTTATCCAGCTTTTCCAGAGCAACATTCAACTGATGCTCTTTAATGGCTTCATTTCCTTCGCTCATATCTCTGACTTTATCCCACATCTCTTTTGCAGTTTTGCAATGTTTGACTTTATCAAACCGATCATTATCCAGGGCTTTAGTCATGATAAATCTTCCGACTTTGTCCAGATTGAACAACTTTATCTCTTCTGCTGTCATCTCATGCAAGTCTTTTTCCACCACGGTATCAACTTCATTGATCTTTATCGTCTTGGTGAATCTGAATGGACCTTTGATGATACATGTGTACATGTTATCATTATAAGCAGCTAGAAAAATCTCCATTCTGATTTTCCAGTCTTCAAAAGACATACCAGCAATGTGGGGAACATGGCTGATACAATCTATTTTTCAAAAAGTTTTTGTTTTTCAAAAAGATGCTCTTTTTGAAAAGTTTTGAAAACCTTTGAAAAACACTTAGATCAAGCTCGTTGATCAGGCAGCTGATTCTAATGAACCACCTGCTCTGATACCACTTGTTGGTCCCAAGTGCTCAGATGAGGTCTAGAGGGGAGGGGGGGGGTGTGAATAGACCTCTGAAAATTTTTAGACTTAAAAACTTTTCAGTCGTCTGTCACCAGACTAAGCTTATAGAGAACAATAAGCTGACTAAGATGTTCGTGAACAAATCTTGAACAGCAGAGTGACCACTCTTCTTATAGTAACTTAGCTGATTTCAGCAAAATCAGTTTTCAAGAGTATACTTGCCGCGGATGTTTAGTAAGTGTTTTTCACAAGTAATACTAAGTTTTGTAAAGATTTTATCCCCAGTTTTAAACTCCTTTAAAATCTTTAAGTAAAACTTTCAAAGTGTTAAGTTATGCAACTTTAAAATATGCAAGAAAACTTAATGCAAAAACAACACAAAGAATTTTTATAGTGGTTATATGGATAGAAATCCTTTAGTCCACTCTTCCAGATCACTTAGATTCTGGGTTATACTATAAACACTAAGTTTACAATATTTCTCCACTTACACCCAAACAACAAATGAAAAGGCTGTAAGCTCGCAATAGGAAATCACTCAGAAAACCTATCCTCTGAAGTTAGATCACTCACAAAGATGGATCTAATCTCCGCACAACACTCAACTATTACAAATTCACTCAGAAGATGTTTCTTTTCGCTTCAACTTGGCTTCTGTCAACTAATGACTTCACCAGACGAGTGAGTTGTTCTCGAGCTTCTTGAGACTTAGAGAGAATTCTGCTTCGAAAATGAAATCTCAGAAATGTTGTTGTGTGTCTCGCTCGTTGAAAATCAGCTCTATTTATACTTGGATTTGAAAATATGACCGTTGAAGGAAATCAAACTTCAAATCCATAGCTTTAGCCCGATTTCAGAACGGCTACCTGCTACAGTCCTTTTTCTGCTGTACTTTCTTGTAGCCGCATTAAATGCACTCTGCTGATCCGAGAATAAACTTCAATCATTTGCCATTACTACCCTTCTCTTGCAGCATTTATTACACCAAGTGCATTTATTACCGTTGGACTAACTTCTTGATCTCTTCTACTCTGCTGATCGAAGCAACCCTGCTGATAGATACTCTGCTGATCAAACTCTGAACTAATTTGATTTGAGGCAGCTGATGGTCTACCCTTCTGATTGCTGTTTCAATATGATATCAGTAGTCTTCTGGGCTTAGAATTTTGAACCATTCTGATGTCTTCTTTACTTGGTCAAAATTCTTCTAAGGGAACTAAGCTTTCCATACTTAGTTTATTTTGACGTTTTGGAAATCATTAAAACTCTCCCTTATCTTCTTATCTTCATTGGACTTCATCTTCATCCAACACATTGTTGTATTTGTTCTTCAATTTTCTTTTGTAGAACTTTTTGAAATTGTTCATCAGCAATGCAACGTCTCCAGCAGCGTACTCCTTTTTGTTGAGTAGTGTGACTTCATCAGATGAGTCCACTTCTTTGCTTTTGTAGGCTCGCCTTCTAGGATTTTCAGCAACAACCAGGGCAGCTGTGGGACTTGAAGTAGAGGTTTCTTCAACACCATTCTTGGCAGTTTATACTCGTATGCCTTGAGTACTGAGAACAGCTCGGTGAGAGAGATTTTTTCCAAATCTCTTGACTCTTCCATGGCTGTTACCTTCATGTTGAACTTCGGAGGCAAAGCCTTCAGCACCCTGACGGTTATATCCTTATCAGTGAAGGTTTTTCCAAGCTTTAACAATTCATTCAAAGTCCTTGTAAACATTGTATCCATTTGATCAATGGTTTCCGCAGACTTCATTTTGAAGTTGTCCAGCTTTTCCAGAGCAACACTCAGCTGATGCTCTTTGATAGCGTCGTTTCCTTCGCTCATATCACGAACCTTATCCCACATCTCTTTGGCAGTCTTGCAGTGCTTGACTTTGTCAAATCGATCATTGTCAAGGGCCTTGGTCATGATGAAACGCCCAACTTTGTCCAGATTAAACAGCTTTATTTCTTCAGCTGTCATTTTATTAAGAGCTTTTTCCACCGTTATATCGACTTCATCAACTTTGATGGTCTTGGTAAATTTGAATGATCCTTTTATGATACATGTGTACATGTTATCATTATAGGCGGCTAAGAAGATCTCCATTCTGATCTTCCAGTCTTCGAAGCTCATACCAGCTATGTGGGGAACATGGCTGATACAATCCATTTTTCAAAAATTTTGATTTTTCAAAAATATGATCTTTTTGAAAAGTTTGAAAACCTTTGAAAACACTCGGATCAAGTTCGTTGATCAGACTGCTGATTCTAATGAACCACCTGCTCTGATACCACTTGTTGGTCCCAAGTGGTCAAATGAGGTCTAGAAGGGGGGGGGGGGGTGAATAGACCTCTGAAACTTTTTCTTTTAAACTTTAAACTTTAAAACTTTAACTAACACTGAACAGACTAAGCTGTTATAGAACAGAAGTTACTTGGCTGATCTCGAACAAATCTTTGGACAGCTTCGTTGACCACTAATCTGATAGTTACTTAGCTGATTTGGTTAGAATCAGTTTCAATACTTAGAGTACTTACAGCTGATTTTCAAAGTGTTTTTCACAAGTAAACTTAGTAGTTTGAAAATTTTATCCCCAGTTTATCAAAACTCCTTTAAACTCTTTCCAAACATTTTTTGAATGTGTTTTATGCAGTCTTGAAATATGCAAGTAAAAATGCAAGTAAAAACACAAGTAATTTTTATAGTGGTTATATGGATTTAAATATCATTTAGTCCACTCTTCCAAGTCACAAAGATCTTGGGTTATACTAAGAACACAAAGTAATTAGTACACTCCTCTTACGCCTGAACAACAAATGAATCTGGCCGTAAACTCGCAATAGGAAATCACTAAGAAAACCTATCCTCTGAGGCTAGATCACCCACAAAGATGGATCTACACTTCGTACAACACTCAAACAGTTTTTCACTCAGAAAATATGTTTATCTTTGATCTTCAACGTCGATTTCAGTCAACAAATGACAGAGCTTATGAGTGAGCTGTTCTTGAGACTTAAGAGATTTTGATTCGAAGTTCCTCTCAGAGATTGTGTTGTTGTTTTCTCTTCATCTCTTTCAGCTATTTATATTTGAGGTTTGAAAAATGTCCGTTGAAGAGAGACAGAATTCAAATTCCTCGAGTACTGGTCCTTAATTTCCGCGAACGGCTCTCTACAACTATCCGTACTGTCAACATTACTTTTCTGCAGGCAGCATTAAATGCACCAAGCTTATACGAAGCATTTCTTCAATCATTTGTCTTTAATAGCCTTGTACTTCAGCATTTATTACTTCCAGGGGCATTTATTACCGTTGGGACGACTTTATGATCATTTCCACTTGGCTGACGAAAGTGCACGTCTGATGGCGAACAAAGCTGATCCCAAACTTGAACAAATCTGATTTGAGTCGGCTGATCTTCACCAGTCTGATTCCTTTCCTTCAGCGGATCAGTAGTCTTCTGGACCTTGAATTTTGACTCTTCTGATATCTTCTTTACTTAGCCAAAATTCTTCTAAGGGATATCTGCTAAGTTAATTTATACTTAGCAGATTTGAAGTTTTGGAATCCATCAAAACCTCCCTTTACAAATTGTCTTCAGTGCCTTCATATTCATCCTTATCCAACATGAGAAACAAATTTGGACAATTCATTTACTTTTAGCAACTTGTATTAAGTTTTCTTGTCACACTCTTTTAGTTTAGTTATTCTTCTTTTTCATTCTCTTACATGTATGTATAGCATCACCAAAATTTCATATGTTTTTGGGAGATAGAAAAAGATTTGTTAAATTATTTTTTGAAAGACATTTGCATGAATTCTTGATTTCTTTTATAGTTTCAATATTTTTCAGTTTCATGATGTCTAGTTCATTTTTTTCTTCAGTTTCATATTTCTTATAGACATTTATGTACATCACAGCAACATATATGGTTAGAAATAGCAATTTGGTCGGATCCATTTATTTGAACTCATCCGTTTATTGAATCTCATCTTATCTCCAACTCAGGTAGAATGAGATTTGGATTTTCTTTTCCTTTTTTCTAGAGAAACAATCTTTATACCAATATCATTGAATTAGTGGGAATTGTACTCATGATCTTTTGATCATGGGGCATCAGCCATACAAATGAGCTATGGCCTCATTGGCAGATGATCACAGATTCACATTAGCTATGAATCTATCTTTGGCTGAATTGGCTAGGAAAAAAAGAGTAAATCACAATTTTTGTTCCTCTTATGGCCTGACTTTATCACATTCGTTCCCCTTAAATATTCGTAGCAGATTCGTCTCTCTTGTCAATATTGTAGTGTAACACTTCGTAAATTCGTCACAAAGTAAACTCAAAATAACTAGGTATTTTATTCAATATACAAATCTTGGACTTTATTCATCACAAAGTAAATTCAAAATAATCAATAATAAATGTGTGTACATTAAATTCCATAAATTGTTCTATATATTGTCTTGAGAATGTTTTTCGATTCATTTTGAAGGATCTTTGTTTGGAGTAATGGCTTCCGAGAAAGATAGGTTTGACCTAAGTGGGCCATCATATTAGACTGAAATAGACTTGTAAAATTATATACTACTAGTTTTATTTATTTTTTATTTTTTTATTTATAATTCTCCACTTTACTACTTAAAAATATATTTTTGTCATGTGTTATATTATATACACATATCATTTAAATTTAATGAAATGTAGCTAACTACTCCTAGAACATGATAAAGTATAGTGAAATGTGTAATTACCCATACATATATTAATAGTATACGCTATGTGTTATCTTATTTGATCGTTTCATTGAATTGAGAATCAAAAATTTAATTTTATGACGCTCGTCGTCTACTTATTTTGGAGAAAACAATTTACAATTTGTTTATTTTATTAGCTAAAATAATAATGTATTATGCTTATTTTGTTCATCAATGGCATGTGCTTGTATACATACAATAATACACGCAACAACACAATATATATTATTTTGAGATTATTACACAATAAAAGCAAATCGTCGATTAATTTTTTCTACGTAGCATATAATTCATGAACACATAGTTTTATTTTTCAATTAAAATAAACACCGAGCAATATGTGTATGTTGCTAGTAACTTATTTACTACTACAACTGAACAATATCTATGCTGGAAAATAAATTTCACAATCTTAATTATTACCAATAGATCTTATTATTACAATTCAGGAGCAATTTACACCATAGAAGATCCATTGCTGAAAGCCTAGTTAAAGGAGTTTCCATACTGATCTTACGCGTTTTCGTTTGTTCGATCTAGGTGATGTGAAATGCCATTCAAATTACGTAGCCTGGCCACAAAGTAGCCATTCAAATGCTTGCGAATAGAAGAAAATGATCAATAGTATTCGTATTCAGGATGTTTGAGTACAAATTACAAGTATGGAGAGTCCTATCCGAGCATTATAGGATGCCGTACAAGCTAGAGGGTGAAATACATATAAAACTGCCTATGCTATTCTTCCTAAGAAGTTCCGAGCAGCAGCCTCGGAGGAAGAGCACCTAGGAAGTTGTGTCGTCGTCATAATTGCTAGGGGTATTTATAGGTGAGATGATGGGCTTTCTGACACACTTGCAAGAGTACTTTTCCGGCCCGCTGGCTTGGGCCTGGGCTCGGCCCAACAGTAACCTTCGACCTCCTCGGGTTCTCTTTGCTGGGTCAGAACAGATCATTATATGCCCCGACTCGGTTCGATACATCTGAGGACGGAACTTGTGTTGTTCGTTCCATATCGGGCTTGCAAAAATAGGGGATCTAAGTTATTCCTCATCAATACTCCCCCCATTTCTCGAGCGCAAACTGGAGCTTAAGCTCGAAGAAGTATATGTCTTTTCATACGCTTGGGTGGAATGAGCCATTTAAAATATGTTTCGGGTATGCCTCATTAAAAACCTAACTCGGAAAAATCCTTTGGGATAAAAACCGAGCTGGGGAAAAAGAGTGCATATATTAGAAACAATATAATGGCGTTGCCGTGACATTAACCTTGTCGTCCACTGTTTGCGTAAGACCTCTTGATCCGGATTTTCCTTACCGTTGATTAGTGTGATGCTCTAGTCAAATCCTTAGCAATGCTTCCTTAATTTTTCGATCGTAACACAAAGGACCAATGGAATACCGTAGGAACAATTCCCAAGAAACGCGTCTTTTCAAATGCCGATCTTATATCCCAATTTTTGGAAAGTGAGGGATCAAGAATGCAATTCTTAGAAAAATAACTTTAAATTTTACCCAGAGGAAGTTCAATCGTCGCGGTTATTCGTGGACTGGTTTGCAATTTTACCTTTTTAACCCCGTATATATATGTTGATTTGTTGAAAAATCACTCACAAATCACATATTTTCTTGAGTTCGGAGCATTCGGGTCGAACGAGCAGGTTTCAGTATAATTGTTTCTCAGTCCATAATGTCTAGTTCCAGAAGTTTGAAGGGCAAGAACAAGGTCGGAGAGGACCAAGAGTCCGATCCTCTGTTAAAGCTTGTTGATGATTACGAGGGTGGAGAGTTTCATCCAGAAGATGAGGATGCTGACCCGACCGAAGATCTTGAGGAAGACGTGGTCGAAAAGCTTAGTATTGGCGAGGGCGCCTTTGTCAGGATTTTTAGACATACATTTCCTTCTAACACAGCCACCTCAAACAAGTCAGAACTTCCTGCCAATCAAACTTCCTGTGGTTTTTTCAAAAAGGATCACGTTCATCTTGAGGCGGAGTTTGGGAAATTTCTTCCTAAGGGTTTTTCGATCGTCATCCTTTCTTACGCCGAGCGTGCAACCGAGCCTCCAGCCGGGTGTCAATCCTTCTATGAAAAGCAATTTTCTTACGGTTTGCGCATTCCGTTTATCCCTCTTATCCTAAGCATCTTGACTTTCTTTTCTCTTTCCCCCGCTCAGCTTCTCCCACACTCTGTTGCGTATATCGTAGCGTTCAGCGTTCTCATGGAAGCCAAAGGGGGAAGAGGCCTCTTTTAGTAATTTTTGGCAAATATTTCGAATGGACTTGTGTAAGGGCTCAAACGTCGGGTTCGTGTCCATCTGCCAGCGGTCGAAATGGTCTATTCTCACGAACATAACAGCGGAGAAGAGTAAAGGATGGAAGAGGAGGTTCTTTTTCGTGAAAGGCCCTAATGTCCACGTATCAGAAGGTAGCTCGAAGACCAGACCATATCGATGGGATGGCGTAAATTCTTGGTCGTATGGTCGTCGCAGAATAAGGTGAGACTCAATCATCGTCTTTCCGATGAATTCCTTGAGCAGCTACGGTCTAACCCTTACCAAACCATGCTTCTGGTTCAAGAAGGTGTTTTGCGGTTGGCTGGGTTGAGCAAATGTGACTATCCTGCCCCGATGATCGAATACTCTTATCCTTTACCCATTCGATCTTCGAAGGATCCCTTCAGCCGCTTGGTGACATGCCTGCATCTGCTGCTTCGTCCCGCGCACCTCTTTCTTTGAGTATGTCTTTAGTCTCTTCCTATCTCAATGTGTGATAGATTAACTCTTTAAATTCACATATAACTTGCATTTCCTTTCCAGGTCGAACTGTTGAGAGGTTTCGGCTGTCCACTGCTGGATCGGTTGGAAAAATTCCATCCGAGTTCGAGCAGTTACCATATACTTCGGAAAGAAGAGCGGATGTAAGTGATTTAGGTGGAGATTCAGTCGATATACCAACTCTGCTTCCCGATCTGAGAGGGGTTGGTACTATGAGTTCCTTGAATTATGCCACTGCGGGTCCTCTCCGAAGTCTGTTATCCCCCGATACTTCTACTCTTTCGTCTGTTGGTTATAGTCAATATTCCTGGAACCGAATTCTGGGTGTGCAAGAGTATGAGAAGCTCCTGAGTCGAAAGAGGAATGCTGACCGTCCGGGACCCTTGAAGAGGGTAAAACCCTTTGGTGTGAGTTCTGATTCGGTTCTATGTCGAGAGGGTAGATTGGAGCCGGATGTGGCAGATTTCATGGACAAACACTTCCGCGGTAGCAGGGCTGCTGGATATCCCGAAGACGGGACTATTCAATCCGATCTGTGTCCAGATGGTGAGAATGAATTTGATAAAGCAACTAGAATTTACATGGCTGGTCGGTTTAAGTGGGATATGTTGCTTCAAACCATCAAAGGTAGTTTTGAGGTTCTGAGTGATTTTTCCCGGACGTATCATGAGGTAAGAATTTTTTCCTTTGACTATTTCATCTTTCTTTAGAGTCTCTAATATTTACTGATAACCGAGATTTTCTCATAGGTCGGGGATTTGTTCGCTCTTCAGACCTATCTCTTAGCATTGCTAGAGCAGGAGTCGCAAGATGCTCACGATGCGTACGCACAAATTTTCGTTGATAATCAAACCCTTCGATCCCAACTGACAGACAGTCAATGAGAATTGTCTAAAGTGAAGAAAGAGCTAGAGAATACGAGTAAGAAACATTCATCCTCTGTGGAGGATGAATTATTATCAGTAGTTACAGAAAAAAGCGCACTCGAGGATGAGCTTGAGAGAATTAAAATCGAGCTTGAGCAAACCAAGCAAGACTCTGCGCGTGCATATTCCCAAGGGGCAGAAGGGGCGAAAATCCCAGCCATACGAAAATTTCTTAATTCCCCCGTTCTCGACCCTTTAGTTCGGAGAAGGATCGGCGGGATCCTTCAAACTATCTTTTATAAGGGGGTTCAACAACTAGTTTCAGCCAATAGGATCCCGGATAAAATGGAGGAATACTTCCTGTATATGAATCCCTACAAAAATGCCAAAGGAAAGGATTACAAGACTTCATCATTGCCCCAAGAAATTGTGAACTGGCAAAGTCATCGTTTTGCCCCCTTAGTTGAGGAGTTTGGCATTCCCATGCCTAATCATGATTTACTCGAGCGGTCCGACGACAATCATCAATCTGCCTTAGGAGAGAACGAAGATCTCAACATAGAGGACGGATCGGATGAGGAAGATGATCGACCCTTTGATCAGACCGATCCATTAGGCAGCGGTAGCGAAGGTGGCGGTGGTCCGAACGATGGGTCCAAGCATGCTGGGGGGAACGATTCATAGCCTTGTAGTTAGGAATCAAATGTGTATATGTATGTAACTCGTTTTTTGTAATCGGACTTGTTTTCCTTACGATTTCGTTCGCATGACTTGTAATTTCCTATCTTGAAAACATTTGGGCATCATCTTTTTTTCATAGTTCGATATCTTTTCGTACTCTATGATCGAAATTTATTCATTCCAAATAGAATCTTTCTTGAAAGTCGCGTCGATTCCACTCCCGTAATCATAGGGTGTAGCGCCTATAAATATGAGGATCTCTTCAAATTATTTACACAACACCTTTATTTACCGAGATCGGAGCTCTTTACCTATATTCTGCAATCTTCGAATCTCTTAATTCACTTCCTCGTTCATCATTGAAGAAATACTGGGCAAGGCCATCGACCCCAAACTGCTATTGGGTGGCTCGAAAAACAAAAATTCGTCCAAAGAGCAAAAACCGGCCAAGGAAGCCAACTCCAAATCCTCTTCTAAAACCTCTGTGTCTTCTCCCAAAGTTCCTAAGGGAGGGGAAATGAAGAAAGAGAAAAACGCTTCATTGAAGCAAACTAAGGGCAACACAAACAAGTCCATCTTGGATGAGGAGCTTGAGGCTGAGCTTGATGGCTCTTTGCCAAAAATTGTCGATTCTTCGAGTGGAGAGCTTGTTAGGCAGAAAACTCCCGTTCCTTCTTCGAACAAAAGGCCTTATTCCGATGGGGTCACTCCCATTGAGGATTTGTAGAAGCTTGCCATCGGGAACAAGCCATCATCTGATGATTCTTCGGCCGTCCCCCCCACAGGAGGCTTGAGCAAAAAACTTAAGTTGGATATTGGTGGAGAAGCTTCTGCTGAATCCTTAAAAACTGATAATCTTTCCGAACCCCGAGTTGACTTTGCTCCTCCGACGGTTACTTCTTCCCCGCCTAAGGAGTCGAAGGACGGGTCCATTTCTAAAGTTGCGCTCGGGGATCCCGTAGATAGTCCGTTGTGGGATGACCTCACTTCTTCTGAAACCGACATGTCCAAGGAGAGAAATTTAGAAGAATTGTACCAATCTGGGTCGCACTTTCTGTTTCAGGTGTTATAATATATTTCTCTCTCCTTTTTTTTTTTTTAAACTTATCCAAGCATTTAATAGGCCGGACAAGATTTTCTCGAACTCAAAACGTTTGCCGAGTGAGAATCAAGTCGGCATGCTGCTATCTCCCTCGAGCTGGAGAAGAAGAAAACTGAACTCGACCGTGTCCTTGAGGAGAAACTTGCTTTAGAGAAAGAGAAAGTCGCTAAGGATCAGGGAGAAGAAATCCACAAGAAACTGAATGAGGAGCTCGAGAAGCTCAAAAGTCTTCACGAGCAGGAGAAAACAGAGTTCGAGCGTCGTGAAAAGGCGGCTTACGACCGTGGATATGAGGCTCGCAGTGCTGAGCTTCGAAAGATTTTCTCCGATAACAAGCTTCTTTAGATGTTGTCATTTACTTTTCCCGGCTTACTGTACAACTATGTAGTTTTATCTCTGTGTAACCATGAATAATTTCTGACATTTATAACTTTTGTGGTTTGTAATGACTTATTTATTCCAGGACTGCATGTTCTGCCTATTTAATTTTGCATAATTTGATGTGTTCTTTTTCATTCGTACTTAGCCTGCTTTCTTCGTTCGAACTTGCGATCTCGAACGATGGAGTCCCTGATCTTCGATCTTGGTATAATAACTTCGCTCATTTTCAAAATCAGATGACTTTCTTTTCCCGCTCAAATTCTCGGGAAGCGTAGCAGTCTTTTGATCTTGATCGTTCCTTTTGTTTTCTGCTAACCGTTGGATTTTTGAAAGTTGCTCCTATAAATGGGGTCTTTCATTTTGTATCCTTAGAAATTTTTTTGAAGGCGGATTCCTTCGATCATGCTGATTAAAAGATCTTGTTGCATGGCTCAACATTTTGAAAATCGAGTCAGAACTTACTTTGCAGATTATAGGCTGATTAGTACTTCTACTTCGACTAGGATACCTGCAGGCGAACGCTATCCCGTCCTTGGAGGCCAATAAGCCTCATTGCTGACCACCCACGACCCAAGTAGCTCCCTCGGCCTTTTGTGGTTTAGGAGAGGCTCAAGCATCAAGTTTTTCAAGGGTGTTCGGCGGTTTGTTTGGTTCTTCCTCGGAGATGTTAGGGGGTGGTGCTTCGAGGATCGAGGTCCTCAATAAAGTATTCACATTACACCTTGAAAAAGATGTATTACCCTTCCCCCCTTTGAAGAATCATAAATAAAGATAAAAGCCTGTTGGCTTGACAGGCTCCTCGTATTCGAGTAAGGACATTATCGTCCGCCGAAAATTTCATAGGATTGGCTGGTCATGAAGTCCCTCTCACGTCCGGATATAGAGATTAGTTTTTGTCGATATTTATAGGATTGTAAAATGTACTAGTATCAAGAGATTGGCTTGATATGTAATAGAAGTTGATATCTTTGTAACTTGTAATCGCTTGATATACAAAACTCGGAAATAATTGTCTTTTGATTAATCTTTACGATCGTTCTAATTTGCTTAAATACAGTACTTTACCGATCTTGGCCATTTTTAGGCGAGTTACTGATAATGCTTTCTTGATCAGCTATACTCCGAATTTTTCTTTGTGACTCTCTTTGATGATCGAGGTTGAGATTATAAGGATTTTGAGCACGATTGAATTTGACATTTTCTTCATTTATCCAAACGGTTCCTGAATTCTCGGGAAGCGGAACGGTCGGCGTATTTATTGCTCGTATCTCAGCCGTTAGTTTTAACAAATCTAAGTCGTTGATCGCGCTTTGCTTTTACTATATATAGTTCCGGAGTTACCTTCATATTTTTACGTTTCTATAATTGTATTGTTCGACTTTTGTGATTGAACTTTTACTTCCTTTGACCATCATGTTTCGTTTCTTATCTCCGATAAAACGATTCGAGGTTCGGGTTAGAACCATCTTTCTTCATTACTTTGGCTGCCTTCAATGGCGACTTATTTCGACTAGGGTATTGACAGGCGAAAAGGATTGCGACTGGGGCACCGGCAGGTGACCAGCTCTCTCTGATTCCAACCACTTGAGGCTGGCTCTAATTCCTGTATCTTGTCGCTCCACCCAGTCGGATAGTGGGTCAACTCGTGGAAGGGTCTTCAAGGTTTTGATCTCAACTCCTTGAAGATGCTTCTGGAGCTGGTTCATAGTACTCCGGCTCGGGTTAGTGCGTACGGAGATCGACCAAGACTCCTCTCGTGCGCTGGTTCTTCAACCGAATCTTAAAGGATTGGCATAGCAATCATTATTTATTGATGAAGACCTAAGATCTGTTAAGAGTCCAGGGACATGCTCCGATCCCGTTCTCCTCCGCTCCTTGTTTTAATTCGAAGACCTTTAGCTATTTTGTAGCACCTATAGTAGGATATGGGTAAATGTAACCTTTTCTCATTTGAGTTCGAACTTTATCCTTGTATTCATAGAAAAAATACTTGTAAATGTATTGAAGATTTTATGAATGAAAAATTTTCTTCTATATTGTTGTCGATTCCCCCCCCCCCCCCCCCCCCCCCCGCTCTCTTTTTTTTTTTTTTTTTTTTTTTGTTTTATGAATTTCAATTTCGACCTCTGTAATTCGCAACTTCTGTGAGATAATTTGAGAACCATAATAGATTTGAATTTCGATCTCTGCAATTTAATCCTTCTGTGAGATATCTACCATAACTTAGATTCTTTTTGGATCATGGATCTGAATCCTTTAATTTGTACGAAATAATCTTCCTTAGTCGGGTAAATAGTTGTGGAGAAATAATATGATAGGATTTAGATCAATCTTGATTATACTTTAGACTTAAGGGGCATAGCAACGGCTTTCACCCTTAGTCGTTTCAGAGCATTTTTAGCCCGAGGTCGTAGCAACAACTTTCACCCATTCAATAATTTCGATCTAAGGGGCATAGCAACGGCTTTCACCCTTAGTCGTTTCAGAGCATTTTTAGTCTGAGGGTCGTAGCAACAACTTTCACCCAATTCAATAATTTCGATCTAAGGGGCATAGCAACGGCTTTCACCCTTAGTCGTTTCAGAGCATTTTTAGCCCGAGGGTCGTAGCAACAGCTTTCACCCCATTCAATAATTTCGATCAAAGGGGCATAGCAACGGCTTTCACCCTTAGTCGTTTCAGAGAATTTTTAGCCCGAGGGTCGTAGCAACAACTTTCACCCCATTCAATAATTTCGATCTAAGGGGCATAGCAACGGCTTTCACCCTTAGTCGTTTCAGAGCATTTTTAGCCCGAGGGTCGTAGCAACAGCTTTCACCCCATTCAATAATTTCGATCTAAGGGGCATAGCAACGACTTTCACCCTAAGTCGTTTCAGAGCATTTTTAACACGAGGGTCGTCACCCATTTTTTTCGATCTAAGGGGCGTAGCAACGATTTTCACCCTTGGTCAATTTTCGAGGGTCATAGCAACAGCTTTCCCCCGTTTAATAGTTGATGGAGACGAATAGAGATTGATAATAGATGAATATATCGATAATATCTTGAACAAGACGGGTAAATAAGAACTTTGGCCAGATAAACTTTCATCGAATAAATAACTCTGTTTGAAATAAACTTTCAAGGAAATAATAGTCTTCTATAATCGTGAGAATAGATGAAACACAATGAGATAGCGAATAGTAAATAACCCTAGAACTCAATAAATAGTCCTCTTATCTTAACCACTTTCCGAACTCAGAGTAGGACCTTTCCTTCTGGATGAGCAATGCAGTGTGAATCTTCTTTTCCGATTTTAATGACCATGTATGATCCGCCCCTATTGGGCTGAAGTTTTCCGTTATACTTTGACGCTTCCGGTTTTTCTCTCGTAAGACCTCTCATTTTCAATGTTCGCATTTGAAGGTTTTGATTACATATTCTTCTCTTTTTAGAACTTAAATCCTGAATTATCATCTTTGCACGATCACTTCTTCTGTCTACATGATTGATTTCCTTCATTGTTAATGTTTTATTTTCCTCGGAATTGGAGAATTCGAACAATTTTCTGGGGTATTTGATGGCAGTCGATATAGGCTCTCTTCTTTTTACTGGAAAAAGATCGGCGAGGTTGATGTCTTTTTTGCCAAAAGTCCTAGAGATCGGGGTAGAATGCTTGAGTTCAGCTGGTTGGTAGATTAAGCTCGGATCAACCTGATGAAGATGACCCCTCTCCAGATAATCATCCGAGTTAAAGAATACAAGATTGATAATAGAATCATTCGATAATAAGCATGTAATTATTCTCCTACTTTTCCCCTCTGCCTTCTTTGAGAACTTTGATAGTAAGCTGACTGATAGATTTTCTTCTTTTGGGACAAGTTGGATATAGAATTTTTCGAATCGTGAGATCAAATTTTTCGCCAAGTCCAGACAACCTGCTTCGCTGAACCCACTGGTTTTGCCCATGGCTTTTACCTGTTTATGAACAAAGTCAGAATTTGTCAATACATAGACTGGTTTTACCTTTGCTTTTCCGACCATCCCTAGTCCTGTGAGCTGTGCTTCGAGCTCTGTTTCATTGCTCGTGATCACGAAGTGTGAAATGATGACGCAACTTGAATCTTCATCCCTGGGTTCATGATTCTTAAGGGAATTTCCAGAAATTAAAAGATGCTTCTGCAATTCTCTTCCTTTTTTGGTTGGAGAATCATCCTCGTGTTTCCACTTAGTCGGGATATTGCCTTCTTCAACCATGCTTACTTCATTAGTCGCCTCCTTTCCCCACCTCTTCAAACTATTTGAGGGTTGAGTAAGCGCGTGTTGGTTGATCTCCGGAACGTCCTTCGAGCCCCAGATTGAAATATTCGCGTTCCTTTGCAATAATCCCACGAGCATGGTTTCCCCCGCTTCCTTCAACTCTGTTGCGCCCTCGGTGAACTTATCAAGGGATCGAGAAAGCAGATTTACTTCCTTATCATCGGGTGCTACCATAGTCGCATCAATGGTCCCTCCTTTCTCTTCTTGCAATTTTACACAATCGGGAACCAGTGTATCCATCCCTGGTTCCGACTCAATTACTTTCCTCTTACCCAAGAGGTTGGGTTCCAATTTCTTCTGTATGCTTAGAGATGAACTGTAACATTGCCAAGCCATATATTGGTCATTCCTCATTTCTCCTACCCCTCCCTCAGTCGGGAATTTTATCTTTTGATGGTAGGTAGATACGACTGCTTTGAAGATATTTAGAGCTGGTCTCCCTAATATGGCACTGTAAGCGAACGATGTATCTACTACCAGGAATTTGATCATCCTTGTTACATTCTTTGGCTTGCTTCCTAGAGTCGTGCTCAAGAGAATGGTCCCAAGCGGAACGATCTCCGATCCCCCAAAACCGACCAAAGGAGTGGTTACTCGATCCAGATGCGGGTGACAAAGATTCATCCTTGTGAGAGCTTCCGATGAGATAATGTTTGCCGAGCTTCCATTATCGACTAGCACTCTCTTGACCTCAAAATTAGCAATCTTCAATGTCAACACCATGGAAAAATCTGGATCGTCTTCATTTGTATCCCAATTAACATCCGAAGGTCGATCGGCCTCACTGAAACTTATAACTTGATTTTCCATGGAGGAAAATTCCAAAGATAGAACTTCCCTCTTTGTAGAGACCCCAGCCCTTATCGACCTCAACATTCTTTTTCTAGCATTTCTGCTATCTCCTCCTGCTGGTCCGCCAGCAATCATGTTTATCACTCCATTTCACCGCTCCTCCGTCTGATTTCGAACCTGCCTTTGTTGAGTATTAAGCTTTCGCGGGCTTCTGGACCTATAACGATTGTTATAGTTGCCACATTTGACAAATTCTTTGAGTTTTCCTTATGCAAGTAGTTTTTCTATCTCGACTTTCAGTTGGTAACAGTTTTCGGTGCTGTGCCCCCGAGCCCGGTGGTATCGACAGTATTGGTCATAACCCAACGCAGCCTGAGTGATCCTTTGAGCCTCGGGAATCAAATTTCCTTCTTCTAACACAATTAACACTTCTTCCTTTGAACTGTTAAGTTCGGTAAACTGAAGTTTTCTCGGTCTTGGAGGTCGAGTTCGTTCATAAGGAGCTCCATAGGAATTCGACCCTTGGAGCGGCATATGTGGCTTATAAGTGTTGATTTGTTGCCAAACAGACCCTTTGTTCAATCCTCCGTAATCACCGGGTTTCGGGATAGGAGCCCGATCTTGTTTCTTGTTGAGAGGAAGTTTCCCAGTGTGCGAACTTTTTAACTTATTCATCTCTTCCTGAATCATGTATTTCTCAGCGATCTCTATTATTCGTTCGAAGGATTTCGGTTGTTTTCTGCACAAGGCGTTTCCGAACTAAGTGCTCCTTGTCAGCTCGAACATTAGAGATGACAAATATTCGATCTGCGGGGTATCAACTTTGAGGAGTTCGATACTGAATCTCGCTAACCATTGCCTCAACGTTTCTCCTTCCAACTGTTTTACGGTCCCCAAATGATTCGCCGGTAATCTCGGTTTCCTTTGACTAGCAAATTGGTGTTTTAGTTTGTCGCAAAATTCCTCGAAAGAAAATATAGAGTTAGGCGGCAACTTTCCGAACCAATCGAGGGCAATTCCCTTGAAGGTAGTAACCATGATCTTGCAACCAAAGTCCTCTGAATGTCTGTATAAGTTCATCACATTAATAAAGCCGTTGATGTGTTCCCCGGGGTCGGTAGTCCCGCTATACCGTGGTAGCCTAGTTGGTACCGTTTCCGCGTTTCGAGTTTCGCGTATTTCTTGACAAAACGGCGAACAACGCATGATACTATTCGAAACCTCCCTATCTCGTAGATTTTCTCTACTCGGAATGTTTTCCGCTCGCCTGACAGCATGATTGCTGCGAGGAATCTCTATCAGCGCATCTTCCTTCTCCAACTTCTTAGCTACTCTCTCTTGCACTATCCTTTCCAGTTCGAATTCAGTAATTCTTTTGTAGGTCGATTTTTTGCCTCTGACAGCACCAGAAGGGTGGCTCTCCCCTACTACTTTTACGGTCCCCAAATGATTCGTCGGTAATCTCGGTTTCCTTTGACTAGCAAATTGGTGTTTTAGTTTGTCGCAAAATTCCTCGAAAGAAAATATGGAGTTAGGCGGCAACTTTAACCAATCGAGGGCAATTCCCTCGAAGGTAGTAACCATGATCTTTCAACAAAAGTCCTCTGAATGTCCGTATAATTTCATCACATTAATAAAGCCGTTGATGTGTTCCCCGGGGTCGGTAGTCCCGTTATACCGTGGTAGCCTGGTTGGTACCGTTTCCGCATTTCGAGCTTCGCGTATTTCTTGACAAAACGGCGAATAACGCATGATACTGTTCGAAACCTCCCTATCTCGTAGATTTTCTCTACTCGGAATGTTTCCCGCTCGCCTGACAGCATGATTGCTGCGAGGAATCTCTATCAGCGCATCTTCCTTCTCCAACTTCTTAGCTACTCTCTCTTGCACTATCCTTTCCAGTTCGGATTCAGTAATTCTTTTGTAGGTCAATTTTTTGCCTCTGACAGCACCAGAAGGGTGGCTCTCCCCTACTACTGAATCTTCCACATCATGTACTGATTTTGGCGGGATTTCTGACCGGGCGTTGATTTTCGGTGGTACGGCTCGAGGAGGGTTTGTTGTTGGTGCGTGTGATATAGATCGTAGTACACTATTCTCCTTCTGGATGTTCGAAGATGGTATTTCAGGTCTCCCGTGAACTGCTGGCTGATCTACAGGTGATTGATCAGCCCTTCCACCGTTCAGAAATTCCCTGCACATCGTGCCTATGATGGACCTTAGATCACCAACGGTCGTGTGAATTGGAACATTATCCTGCGGAACATCTGGTGGAATCTCTGGTTGTTGAGCCACGCGCGACAGATTATCAGGCTCATTGTTGATCGAATTCTGTGCTCCTGCTGCATGGGAAGGTTCTCCTCTGATATACGTATTTCTCCTCGTAGTAGGCATATTTCGATCTAATACTCGAATAAGGCCCCTCGGTGGGCGCCAATTGATCTTACGCGTTTTCGTTTGTTCGATCTAGGTGATGTGAAGTGCCATTCAAATTACGTAGCCTGGCCACAAAGTAGCCATTCAAATGCTTGCGAATAGAAGAAAAAGATCAATAGTATTCGTATTCAGGATGTTTGAGTACAAATTACAAGTATGGAGAGTTATATCTGAGCATTATAGGATGTCGTACAAGCTAGAGGGTGAAATACATATAAAACTGCCTATGCTATTCTTCCTAAGAAGTTCCGAGCAGCAGCCTCGGAGGAAGAGCACCTAGGAAGTTGTGTCGTCGTCATAATTGCTAGGGGTATTTATAGCTGAGATGATGGGCTTTCTGACACACTTGCAGGAGTACTTTTCCGGCCCACTGGCTTGGGCCTGGGCTCGGCCCAACAGTAACCTTCGACCTCGGGTTCTCTTTGCTGGGTCGGAACAGATCATTATATGCCCCGACTCGGTTCGATACTTCTGAGGATGGAACTTGTGTTGTTCGTTCCATATCGGGCTTGCAAAAATAGGGGATCCAAGTTATCCCTCATCACATACTCGAAAAAGATTGACAAGAAAATCGCCAAGACTCTTAAGCATTAGCTGCTCCATGGTGGCAACATTTTAATTTCAAATTAAACCAACTCTTAATAGACGATCATGATGACTCATACTTTGGTGCCATTTACGAATCAAACACAAAGCAAAGGCCTCCACAGTACGTAATCGCCTTTCGAGGCCCAATAATCCAACCACCCAGTATAGGAAACATTTCAAGATTGGATTTGAATTGACCAAGAATCTTATCTCTCAAGTCGGGTCATGCAGTGTGTGGCTTACTGTTCAACTTCTTCTATACGTTGCTGCCATTAAAAATTGGTCATTGCACCAACTTGATGTAAACAATGCGTTTCTTCAAGGAGATCTCAATGAAGAAGTCTATATGAAAGTTCCTCCACGATTTTCTCATACAGGGGATACCCGTGTGTGCAAATTAAATAAATATATGGTCTTAAACATGCTTCTTGTCAGTGGTTCTCTAAATTTTCAACAACTCTTATTCACCGAGGTTTTCGCCAGTCTATTTCAGATTAGTCTTTTTACATATAATCATGACCGAACTTCTATTTTTATCCTTGTCTATGTCAATTACATTATTATTACTGGAAACAATGATGATGTCATCAATGATATCAAACAATCTCTTTCCCGCTCTTTCTCCATTAAAGATCTTGGCAATCTTCGATATTTTTTAGATATCGAAGTATCTCACTCGAAGCAAGGCATGTTTTTATGTCAAAGAAAATATACTCTTGACATAGTATCTAATTCTGGTATGACTGGATGTCGACCATCAGATTTCCCTATGGAACAACATCTTTGTTTATGACCAGAAGATGGAATTCCCCTTCTTGATCCGTCGATCTATCGTAGACTTATGGGACGTCTCTTATACCTCACTGTAACACGACTTGATATTCAATATGCTGTAAACACACTCTATCAATTTATGCAGTCTCCTCGATCCACTCATCTTGATGCTGCCAACCGAGTTCTTCGTAATCTTAAAGGCACGGTTGGTAAAGGTTTATTTCTTTTTGCATCAAGTTCTCTTTCTTTAGTAGGATATGCTGACCCTGACTGGGCTGGTTGTCCTGCTACTCGTCGATCCACTACTGGTTATTCCACTATGTTAGGTTCTAGTCCTATTTCTTGGAAGACTAAGAAACAACCAACCGTTTCTCGCCCTTCTGCCGAAGCCGAATATCGTTTTCTCGCTGCACTTACTTCTGAGTTGCAATGGTTAAGATACCTTCTTTCAGATCTTGGTCTCAACCATCCACAACCAATTCCAGTCCATTGTTTCAGATTAAATATCGTTTTAGCGAATGAATAGTTATCTTGAATATTTTATTATGTTTTTCAACGTGTGGTGATTTCTATAATTTATAAATGTGAAAGACCTGTTATTGAATGTTTAAATTGTCATTTATTGTGTTTGTTTGTCATAACAAATCTTTTAGCACCTGCATACAAATACACTTGTGCATGTGCACCAGCCTCATTAAGTTGTTTTATAAAACTTACGCTCTCAAATTATTTCTTTTCAGAGTTACAGGAAAGCAAGGAAGTCGAGAATGATAAAGGATTTGTATCTTGAATGTTCTCGTGCTCTGATACCTTTTGAAACAAAATTCTAGTTAGGGATTAACTTGTTGTGTGGATAGTCTTAGATGTAGCATTGCAGTGAATTTCGTCTATTCCAATTTGACTTGTATTCATTCAAATTTAAAGTGTAAGTTTCTAATGATTAAATTAGAGTTTTCTTTAGTATTTTATGGGTCGCAATGGCTCGAGGATGACCAATTTTGGGTCATTCTCGGGTTGGGCTGTTACAATTACTTACAAACAAACAAAGTCTATTTCAATACCACATTCTCAATTTGAAAATCCAAAACTCCAACCTAAGTGTTAAGAAATAGTCCTACCACATAAACAAGCACATACACATTCAAAATAAATTACTTATCTGACTTCTTTTACCATTTTTCTGAAAACGGTGCAACAAGATTAATATTGGTACTGTCAAAATTTCTAACTGATTAACATTGAATATACTTGTTCATTAAAAAATGTTAAACAATTCATCAAGGAATGCTTCACTAGGTCCGAAAAAGACACTTACCAACCCACCGAGGATGTTTCTGCATAATTACTGCAAATGCAGTCATTTATTCCAAAACAATGAAATCAATCATGGAAGTGATTTGCCACAAAAACCTGCACAGTGATTGAAAACAAGCTTAATGTAAATATACATTCAGACAAGCTTTCTTTCCTTTTTAATCAATTGAACCAATAGACATAGTACCCACCTGCTTAGACCGCATGTTGGGTCGTGGACCATGGTACTTGACTACCCAAGTCCATGATGCAACAAAAAAGGCTGCAAATCAATTCTACCAGACCTCTCTAATGCAAAAAATAAATATAATGAGACAGTTTCTTAAAGCCAATTTATAGAGTTTATGACTTATCTGCTTTAAAAAGCAACTAATAATTGATTACACTTGAAATTTAATTAGCAATTTTATGTTTCTCACCCACTGCCTCATATAACAAGAGAGTTTTCAGATATTTTTCTATAATGCATCGTAACCACCTACGGACAAAGTTAAATGCAGCTAATTAAGAGAGCTACAAGATTTGGGTGGGGGAAAACTGATTCTTTCTCTGATCAAATGAAAATACAATCAAAGAATACTGTTCATACACTGTGATACTCACATAAATGGGAACACACTGCTAAAAGTTTGATAAATTAGATCAAAGCAAGATGTCAGTAACACATACCTGCATTACAGTCTTATGCAAGATACAAAATAAGGCTCCTTGATTAAAAGAAAGAAAACCAAGTTTCAGTAATTGAGCAATCTTAGCATATTATAACAGAGAACTATAAGAATGGAAATTCCCAAAGACTTGTTGGTCCATTGAGATCTGAAGTGCGTTGATAGGTACGTGATTATCATTCAGTATATCCTAGAGACTGACAAAAATGATATTGACTCCTTGAACATTTTATTCATGGAAGATCAGGACCGTTTTGTAGGGTGCACACATAATCAACACGATCTCAACAGCAACCTGAAATTACAAAGGCAAAACATGTAAAACCACAAAAATAATAAAAATGCCAAACTTATACAAATAGTAAATATGAACTAAGCTCACAGAAACTTAAGAACATAAAGAACAGGAGGAAAATAGATTAAAGCAAGAAAACAAAAAATTAAAACAAACCTGAGAAAATAATCTAAAATACCAACCTGAGAAATCAATATTGCTATTATACATACAAAGTCATATAAAAAATAGAAATTAGTACATAGACAATAACAACAAAGGAAGAAGAAAGCAAATAATCTAAAATACCAGAAGATAACAAAATCACAGGCATAAAAGATCTTCTGCAAATGAACATAAACCCATAAACAAGAATGTTTTTTTTTTAGAAATAAATTTTTTTCTATTATTCATACATAAAATACCATATTAAACAAAAGAGCATACCATGAACCAAAGCCCTCTGGAAAACAGGTAAGAAAAGAACCTCTGAATGTAATTAAGAAAAGCATAGAAGATAGTGAAGGAAATAGAGGAAAAGTTGATAGGACAAGCATCTGTCAAACGATATTTTGAATTTCTCGCAAACCGACTACTTTACTAAAATTACACATTCCAATTTAGAAAAATGTAATGAAATAAAAATCAAGATTACATTTAAAAAAAATTGGATGAAAATTAAGACTGGGAGCTTCTCATCTAAAGAATACTTTATAAAAAGGAAATTTCAATAAAAAAAATAATACTGGCACCCTCACAATTAACATAAAAACAAATAATTCTGAGAAGAGGCTCCCATCTTGAAATCCCAAATAGAATTGATTATGACGACATCCTACCCACAAAAAAAAATCTGAAGGAGAGATACCTCATTTAATATCGAGCAGGCCATCATTATAATTATGGGACACTGTGAAAGTCCCTCGTGAGTAAAGGCAGAAAAAGTATACTCCGAGAGAAGAAGGACATAGGAGAAAATGAACAAAATCGCAAAAAAAATCAAAACACAAAATAAACAATTTAAAACACTGTTAAAACCAAAGGGAAGAAAGAATGCGTTTTCTAATTGTGAATGGGAATTGGGAAAGAGGCAGGAACAATGCGCCAACTAATTTTTATTTTATTTTTGGATAATTAACCATAATTCCATTATTAAACAAAACAAACCAAAAATACATTATAGTGGCCACAAAGTCTAAAAAGAAAATGAACAATGAAGATCCAACCAAATTCGGGTAAACAAAACAAACAAAAGAGATAAGAAAAAGTGAAGAAAATGAGCAATTACACATCTCTGTGCAACCGAATGATTCCCAGACGGAGTGAAAATCAGTGCCAAATCTTCGGACTTGTCCCAAGAGGAAACCTGGAATAATAATGAAGTGCTAAAACAAAGACCAAACTCCCAAAATTTATCTTCTCTTTAAATAACACAAACTTTAAAAACCATTGTGAACAACCACAAACATTTCTGCAAAAACAATCAAAAGACAAACACAAAGCTACACGCACAAATAAAGCATAATAATGTAGATCCGAAGGCTTTGGAGGCAGGTCAGAGGAAGGAAACTGGGCCTGATCTGGTGGTGGTGGCGGATCTGGCGGTGCGGCGGATCTGGTGGTGGTGGAGGCAGCTGCGGAAAGATCTTTATCCATGTTCCCACAAAAGTTGCAAAAGTTTGCTGCAAGAGAAACGACGGGGCAATCGGAGATGGTTTGTAGGATAAAGGGTTGTGACGATTTTGGGGAAAATGGAGTGGTTAAGATGGAAAAAGTGGTGGTAAAGATGGGGATCTGAAAAAAGTGATGAACAAAGTCATCTCCAAACAGAAGAAGCGGCGATGAAAGCCAAGGAAGATGGCCGAATCACCGAGAACGGCTTTCGGCGGAAGAAAAAACCCTAAGAAAGCTTTTCTCTGGAGAGAAAAAAGTTCTAGAGAGAGAGAAACTTAATGGGTTAAAATTTTTCTTTTTTAAGAAATTCACGTAAAAACGTACGGCAATTCATTAAAGAGTAATTTAAAAATAAAAAAAATAAAAAATTTGAAAGTACCCACAAAGAAAGTTGGACAATAGATTTCCAGCCCAAAATAAAGAGAAGAGAAATTAAGGAGAAGCATAAATCTAGCAAAATGCTTGTGCAACTGTAGGAAGCATGAACAGACGCACAGAGGAGAAAAATTAAAGATGAAGACAATCAAAACGACATCGTTTCAAAGTAGATGGAGTCTTTATTAAGAACAAAACGCCATCGCTGGCAACAAAATGTAACGTAAAAAAAATTAAAATCTTTATTGGGGCCCATACGAGAAGTTTGACCATATATAAAATGGACCAAAATGGAATGTAAAACAGGTCAAATCACAATTCAACCAATAATAGCTTCAAATGATGCCGTTTATTTAATAAACAAGGCAAAATTAAATGGAAACTCAATTTACATTTACTGTAGGAACAAGCATTGCTATATATATATATATATATATATATATATATATATTAAGGTGGTGCTATCAATACAATCATTTGACACTGAAAATGCATAAAGTTAGCTTATACTACATTTGCAGACATAGTTTTTGGAGCTTTGATGCTGAAGTTAATAAATATTTCATTAGTTGTTCTAATGGTATTGATCAATTATTGATAGGAATTGCACAAGTGGGTGTTGACCAATATGATTATTTATATGTTGTCACTGTAGACTTATGTCTTTACTTATCTTAATTTTTATGCTAAAACAAGTATCTTATTATTATTTCCTTGCAAGAGGTTATAAAGTGATGCAAGAGTTTGGAAAATTATGCAGAAAACTCTTTAATATAGGTATTCTATAACATTACATTTTCTAATAATCCCAAGATATACACTTTTTGTCTTAATTTATTTTAACATTTTGTTTGGCTCTACATTGAATTAATGCTATATTTTGGTTATGTTTACAGGTTTTTGAAGCAAAGACCTTGTCATAATTATCAAGTAGCATGAGGTTTTTGTTCAAATGGTTGTGAAGCTAAAGATCGATCTTATTTTTAGACTTTTTGTGGAAATAGTTAACTCTTGATGATACTTATGTTTAGAAACATGCAACCACTATGTTTATCTTGGCTAGTTTGGCAACTTTACAATTACAACTTAATTTTAGTATTTATTTATGGCAGGTTGAAATGGTATTTTAATTTGAACATGCTTATTAATTAATGTCATTTTGTTTTAATTAAGGATATTTTGTATTACAATTAAAGAGATTATCATATTTCCACAATTTTTAAGTAGATGCGAGATCTGGAAATTTCATTTTCATGGTTATAGAGACGGTTTTTTCTTGGAATCCCCTCTTTTTCAATTTAAGAAACTGGTTAAGCGTTCAATAACAAATACCAGTAGTAGATCCTATTCGATGAAAGCAAGCGAAGTAAAGAATAAAATAATACTAATATTTAGTTGTCATGAATCCTTAGGTTGCATCTCAACCCAAATCTTGATCTAGCTAGAAGCACGAGGCTTTATTTTTAAATAGGAAAAGAAAAGATTGTATTCCATAATAATTTCATCCCCAAATAATATATATATATATATATATATATATATATATATATATGCATGTGTATGTGTGAGTGTGCATAATAATGACTAAAATAATAAATTAATTCTTTGAGTAACAGTAAAAAAAATGGATTTGTGCTGGTCCCAAGTGGTCAGTTGAGGTCTAGAGGAGGGGTGGGGGGGGATGAATAGACCTCTAAAAATTTTAGACTTTAAAAACTTCTAAGTCTTCTGTCAGCAGACTAAGCTGATCGAGAATTGTAAGCAGACTAGGTTGATCGCACACAAAGCTTGAACAACAGAGTTGACCACTCTTGTGATGATAACTTAGTTGATTTCAGTTAAAATCAATTTTCAATCAGATTACTTGCAACGGATTTTAAACATTGTTTCCACAAGTAAACTTAGAAAGAATTTTATCCCCACTTTTTGCAAACTCTCCTTTGAAAAATCTTTCTAATCAGTTTTCTAAGTGTTCTTATGCAGTTTGAAAATATGCAAGGAAATAATGCAAGTTAAAAACACAAAAAAAAAATATAGTGGTTATATGGATAAAAATCCTTTAATCCACTCTTCCAAGTCACTTTGATCTTGGGTTATACTATAAACACACAGTTTACAATATACTCTACTTACGCTCTACAACAAATGATGAGCCGTAAGTTCGCAATACTAAATTACAATGAAACTCCTATCCTCTGAAGCTAGATCACTCACTTAGATGGATCTACACTTCTCACAACACTCTTCTAATACAGATTCACTCAGAAAATGATTTATATTTTTACTTCAACTAGCTTCTGTCAACAAATGACTTCAGCAGACGAGTGTGTTGTTCTTGAGCTATTGAGACCTAGAGAAATTCTGCTTCGCGTATGAAATCTCAGATTGTTGTGTTGTCTCTAACTCTTGAATTCAGCTCTATTTATACTTGTTTTTCAAATCTATCCGTTGAAGATGAGACAATTTTCAAAGCTACAAGTACTGGTCCCCCATTTTCTAGAACGGCTCCCTGTAACTGTTGCACTGTACAGTCTGCTATATTTTTCTATCAGTCGCATTAAATGCACCCTGCTGATCCAAAGATAACTTCAATCATTTGCGATTAATACCCTTCTCTTGCAGAATTTATTACTCCAAGTGCATTTATTACCGGTGGACAGACTTCTTAATCTCTTCTACTCTGCAGATCGAAGTAACCCGTCTAAAGATACTCTGCGGATCAAAACTTGAACTAATCTGATTTGTGTCAGCTGATAATCTACTCTTCTGATTTCGAATCCAATATAAGATCAGTAGCCTTCTGGACATTGAACTTTTGACCCTTCTAAAGGTCTTCTTACTTGGTCAAAATTCTTCTAAGGGATCTAAGCATTCCTTACTTAGCTGATTTTGATGTTTTGGAAATCATAAAATCCTCCCTCAAATTCTTGCACTCTATCTTCATCTTTTGTTGGAATACCTCAATTGTCAGAACAACAAAGAGTGCGGAATTTCAAAAATTTTCAAGGCACCCACAGTCCAATAAATCTGTCTCCATACTTAATTATACGAAAAGGTTGAATCAAACAATAATTAAAACAAAGTAGGGGTGATATGCGAATTTACCTCACGACAGCTCGGTGGTGGTTACCTCCGGACTTCATGTTTGATTCACAACAAAGTGATCCAATTGTCTCACCTCCAAAGTTGATCCACGCCAATTGGATTGTAGGGACACCTCCAAGTCGCAGGCTACGAACTAGATCTTGAAGGTTGTCAGAAAGGAACGTGCAGATCTTGATCAGGACTTAGATCTGGATCTGGCATGGGAGATCGGATGGAAGATGACTGAGCCACAGGGCTTATGCGGCTGGTCAGGTTTGGCCAAGGTTGGCCGAGCTTGGTTGGTCCGATTTTGGCTTGGGGCGATTTAGGGTTAGGGTTGGGCGATTGCAATTTTTCAGATTTTCTTATCTTTTCTTATGTTATCAAAATTGTTCTTTTCTTAAAAATTCATTAGTCTACTTATGAAGAGAGGTGAAGAAGTATTTATAAGAGAAGAGTCCTTCTCTTATAAGATATCTTCTTTCCATCTTTATCAAATTCTAATCCTTATCAACTTAGGAATATTAGATTTGATAAATCTCTTTCTTCCTTGTTTTGCAAGAGACAAAAACTGTTCCCTTTAAACACATGCAAAATCGCCCTTACCCTTTTCACACTTACCAAAATCGGCCCACATGAAATAATTGACCAATCCAAAAATTAGGCAATTATTTAATCTTCGGACTTTATTAATTAACTACTTTAATTAATTACATAATTAATTAGATAATCATAATTAATCAATTAGATATCTAATTAATAATCTCCCACTTGAATTAATACCTTAATTCAATAACTTCGATTTAACATCTTTAAATCATTCATTTCCCTTTATGACTGTCACTGTCCAACTGTATTGTTTGTGACCCTAAAATCCTTTAGTCCACTCTTCCAGATCACTTAGATTCTGGGTTATACTATAAACACAAAGTTTACAATATGTCTCCACTTACACCTAAACAACAAATGAAAAGGCTGTAAGCTCGCAATAGGAAATTTCTCAGAAAACCTATCCTCTGAAGTTAAATCACTCACAAAGACGGATTTAAACTTTGCACAACACTCAGCTAATACAAATTCACTCAGAATGTATTTTCTCTTTTTCTTCAACTGGGTTTCTGTCAACAGATGACTTCCGCCAGACGAGTGAGCTGTTCGAGCTTCTTGAGACTTAGAAAAATTTCTGCTTCAAAACGAAATCTCAGAATGTTGTTGTGTGTCTCGCTCGTTGAAATCAGCTCTATTTATACTTAGATTTGAAAATATGACCATTGAAGGAAATCAAATCTCAAATCCATAGCTTTAGCCCGAAAATCAGAACGGCAACCTGCTACAGTCCTTTCTCTGCTGTACTTTCCTGTAGCTACATTAAATGCACTCTGCTGATCCGAGAATAACTTCAATCATTTGCCATTAATACCCTTCTCTTGCAGCATTTATTACACCAAGTGCATTTATTACCGTTGGACTAATCTCTTGATCTCTTCTACTCTGATGATCGAAGCAACTCTGCTGATAGGCACTCTGCTGATCAAACTCTGAACTAATCTTTTTTGAGTCTGCTGATGGTCTACCCTTCTGTTTGCTATTTCAGCAAGAGATCAGTAGTCTTCTGGGCTTATAATTTTGAACTCTTCTGATGTCTTCTTTACTTGTTCAAAATTCTTCTAAGGGAACTAAGCTTTCCTTACTTAGCTGATTTTGACATTTTGGGAAATCATCAAAACCTTCCCTTATCTTCTTAACTTCTATGCACTTCATCTTCATCTTCATCCAACATTAATTTTGATTTTCAATTGTTGTTTGTGTAATACTCATGTTAAAAATCAATTATGGAGTTCTAATTCAATTCTGATGATTTCTTCTTGTTGTATTGTGCATTAAGGCTACTTGATTGATAAACCATCTCCAAGTGAACAAGAAAAATCAACAAAAGTGCTATTTAGTGATTGCTTCCAACCCATTTCTGAATCTAAAGATTCAAGGTTATCACAAAGGTATTGTCTGTTATGTTAGCTTATAATTATCTTATTATACATCGAATTCTTGGATTCTAAGGTTTTTGGTTTCTAACAAAATGCTTTGAACTGTTCAAGACGAAGTTATACCTGTTGTTCCAAAGGGCTATTATTCTCACTAGTATTGTAACTTTGCCCAAGGCAACTCTGATCTCGTCGTAACTCTATCAATTTAAACTCCATTTTCAATTTTATCTTTTTACAAATTTGAGTTAATGTTTCGTCAATTCCAGTTCAGCGAGCTAACTTTATGGAATAAAAACATAATAAAATTGCTTATGTAATTTGTATGCTTGATATTTAGCATTTAGTACTGAGGAGAAATGTGAGGATTAGTTACAATTTTTTTTTGTTTATAACGATTATATTATTGAATTTTTGAGGAATATAAATTACATAGGAACATTGTTTGGATAGATTGCATTTGGAAGGGATCAAGGGAATAATTTTCTTTTGATTGGGTGTGATTCCATTTCACATAATGTTTTTGAGTATATTTTGCTGGAAATGTTGTTATGAAGTTGGTATGATATTTGTTTTATGTATGTAATAAAATTTATAATTATTTAGTTAATGTGGTTTATAATTGGTGTTTCTTATCTATTGAGGTTTGATTTTCATGTGGTTTAGAAGCTATTGGTGGAAAGATATCCATGAATGAGTTGCTTTTATGTCTATTGTGTGTTGAAATTTTAGTAGGTTCAGTTCATAATTAAAATCTTATTAGGTTCAGTTCATAATTGAAACCGAGTATAGGTATGCTTTAATTTCATTAGAAATAAATCTCTGAGATAATTGGCATATACTTCAGCTAAACATATTTCGTCTTGATGGTAAAAAAATGTTTTGAACTGTTTACGGATGTTTCTCGTGAAACTTGAGATTTTGATTGATAAAATGGAACTTTAATTTCTTATGTTTGACTTCCAAGATTTTTATGATTTCTTCTTTTAGATTAAGTACCCTTTTAAATGATCTAGATTAATCTCATAAATTAAGATGCATGTGGTGGAAAGAGTTGCTTTCAAATTGTTAATAGTCAAGCAGGGATTCAACTGAAATAACGTAGATGTAGGTACAATCATTGATTTTGTATATAACTAATGTAGAAATGATGCATATATAGCTGATTTTTTTGTACACAATCATTATTTTTGGTTTGTCCAATTCCCTCCCTGATTTGGTGCACGGACTTTGGCAATAAAGATTACTAATTTGTGATCAACTTTTAGTTATTCATGCGCAGTTGAAAAAATGTACAACAGGGGCGGTAAATACTTTGTTCATAAATACAATAGAAGACCAACAAAAACACTACATCCTTTTTTTCTCTGGCACATCGTATAAAAATTGAATGAATTACTTCTTCAATTGGTGTTTGGAATACTTGCCAGATAGTCATGACTATTTCCATGTTGCTTTTTGCGAACATGGTTGAATGAAGATTATATGAAACATTACTTGAATTATAAATAATTTGCACCCTATCAATGCATAGTGTTTCTCTCTAAAATCTTTCTTCTTGCTGCTTGTGAAGATGGCTAAATGTAAATAATATATGAACTTCGAACAATTCAGAATAAATACAATTTCCTTTGTCTTACTTTCTGCAAAAATATCTATGTCAACCAAACGAATTTTTTTATGATTTTACCCAATCCAAGTCATTTCTTTGTCCAATTGGCGTCTTATTAATCAATTGAAAGTCATTTCTCTAATGAAATTAATTTTGGATTGATGTCTTTTTGAATTAACAGTTTGTACTTGAAGAATGTTGTGACTCATGTCGAAGAATATTAAATACATCAATAATAACAGATATGGAGAAGAAACACCCTAAATGCTTATCAGTGAAAATATAAATTCCAACATCACCCTTACCTAAGAAGGTTATTATTTTACTACCCTATGATAAATTGATTTGTTGAGTTTCTAGTTTAGTTTTGAGATACAACATTTCATCTCATTTCATTTCACATTTCATTATTTTACTACCTCTAGTGTTTGAATTTTCGCAATATTCAGATACACATTCCATTAGACTTCTGCCACCATCAAATTTGAATTGGAATATGTGGGTTATGCTCATAAAATGTGGCTATTAATATGACATGATAGCCAATTGTATGATTTTGTATACACAAACACGAGTCTAAAAATGAACACAATACTATAAGTCAAGAGGGAATTAAGATACATATTTGATGCATGTTCAATGCCAAAAAGTCCCTTTTCGGGAACACAAATACATTTCCAGTAAATGAACATGTCTAGAAAGTGTTGTGACATGATGACAACCAAACACCATACTAATATCCAGATTTAGACAAAAGACAAAAAATTAACGGACATTGTTCATCATATTTCCGAAAACAAGTAAATGTTCATTGTGGATCCCGAATAAGTTGCCTTAATACAAAATCCCTCTTGCGATGCCACACAAACCTATCACACTTGGCTTTGTAAAGTTCAACAGCAATACGCTCATCAGCAATTATGGATTCGTTGACATAAAAGACATATAACATTGTTATATTGAACAATTATTATGAATTCAAAACTGACTGATAAGTGGTGAACTCGTCACAATAATTTACTTCATTTAAGTGCTTTTGAATCCCTATGTCGAACATCATGATACTTACGTATACCCCACAATTGTACCTATTTATAAATTTCATGTTGTTATATGAAAAAGCTTGGTAGTTTACAAGAATTAATAGAAAAAGTAGTGAGCATTACCCATTAGTTTGCCTTGGCACCCATGATGGTCTTTCAATCAACCATGACTCGGACATATTATGTTTCCTGAAATAACCAGGTTCCCATATTAGCAATAATTCCTCTAGCCGAAAAACCTATATTTCAAATCACTTATGTTAATAAGATAGTTAAAATGATCCGCACAAAACATAGTAAAGCTCAATTACATTACCACATTTTTAACAATTTATTTTCTCAATGCTTTCAATTCAATCGAGGGCACTGTGTCACAAATCTTTATTTCATACATGTCCATGTCAACGATGATTAGAAACAAATGGTCATAATAGTCATGAACTATGATGAATATTTTGTCCACATAAAGCATCTCAAATACAAAATGTTATTCGGAACAGAAAAATGTTTTCAATATTTTTTCATTTGACATAGATTTTCCCATACATGATTGCTGCAATGACACATTTGTGTAATAATTGAAGAAAAATGAATATTTGTATTATAACTTATATAGGTTGGAAAAAAAACTACTTAATTCATAGCTACTGAAATAAGCTTACACCTAACAATGTTGGGAAGTACGAATTTGTTTGTCTAAGTTCTTCCCTCTGTTGATCGTGCAATAGTATGCTACACAATCGATCACATACAAAAGCATAAAAATGGCTATTACACATGACCAACATGTTAGCAATGACAAAAATTTATGCATATGATTTTTCAAGCTTACACATCCACTGATTTTTGTTGCAGGTTTCAAGCATAACATGATTTCCCTTCTGCAATGCCAATCTCCATAATCTACCACCCAATCGTTGTTCATTATTGAAAAAGGTCAGACTTAATCCATCAGTAGAGTTTACGATGTAGTTAATTAGCAGTCTCGTTATATACCTAATATTAATCCATCATCCAATAAGAAATTACAAATATCATCTTCTTCAGACTCCGAATTGATTGGATTACTTGATAATCCAATTTTGAGTGTCCCCTTTATGTCATTTGTCGGTGTTCCAATAACTATCTTCTCACTTGCATTATATGCTTTTGAGTCTGGTATATGGAACTTTGCAGTAGTAATTGAACAACCCCCATGTGTGTTCGATGAGGTCTCTTTGCCTTTTTCATTGTTAGGCTTCATCTCTTGAAACTTGGTCTTGACTTTATCCATGATGCTTTGTTGAACAACCTCCTTAATATATGCATAAGGTTGTTGTTTATAGTATTAGGAAGCACTTTCATACATTCTTGTAACTCCGGAATCAAGCTTCCAAGGCTTGAAACACTTGTAGCATCGCATTTAGGCTAAGTACCAAAATTATCACCATTGACAATTTCATGAATCTTGTTTGTTAATTGTTGAACTTGTTGCTCAAATCCATTCATCCTTGTGTGCATTAACTTGAATTGTTGACGGATGAGTCTATGAGAAACATGCGATGACGGGGAGACACCCATTGTCATCATCCTCAAGTTTCCTCTTCCATATGGATACTTGTTGCGAAGTACCCACGACTCTCATTCTCTTTCACCACATATTTAGGATTAGTTCCATCACCCAATTCCTCTCAACCCCATTCCCCGGATCAACCTTGTTAGTACCAACCTCAAACAGTATAGGGCTAGCTGCCGACGTATGACTATGGTGATATACCAAATATTCAATCAATGACATGGCATATTACACGTCAGATTATAAGTCAATATCAGAATCAAAACTCTATCTTAGTCGACAGAGGCCAAATCTAGTTCTATTCTACATGGTCTAGATCTGGTCATATTCTATATATATTTATGTCCTAAATCAACCAAGACAACATCTGGTCCTATTCGAATATAGATCAATTCTGGTCATTATGCATGCCCTTATGAAGTTCGACATGCTAATATGTCGAACTTTACTAATCTTTGCCCCGTTAAATGATTTTGGTACTAAACTCTGCATGAACTTGCCACATCAACCTATCAATCAATTTCTATGACTTAGATGTCTCATTTGGACTCGAACCCAACAACAATTATTATACTTTTTGCTATTCCTATCAACAACCTTACTGACTTTAGCATCGGAGGGTCTACGCAGGATCAACCACCGACACAACCTGACAGGTTCATTTGAGCATAGGGTTAGGTTCCTTGAAGTAGAGTTTGATTCGATTTGACCGACCAAAATTCTGTATTGTGGAGCAGATATCATCAATTACGTGGCACTTAAGACGTGGATCAAACACCCATACGATTCATCATATGGTTGATTTTAGATGACTGTAATAAATTTGAAAAAATAGTATAAGATCATTAATAATTGAAATGAATTATAATGAATACTATTATATACATTGAATTGAGAGAAAAATAAGATTACTGGTGTGAGTCAAATTAATAGCCCTAATGGCAAAGTAGTGATTTTTGTGGTGATGTTATACATTTTAAGAGGAAGTTAATGCTATGACATAAAAATTTATCTACCATCATATAAATGACAATTGCGCACCTTACGATTCCAGTAGTCACTATTCTTGTCCGTATATTGTTTTAGTAAATGCACCGTCTGTTTATTTAGGTAGGTTACATAAGACTACTTTGAATGGAGTTGGATAAAGTAAGATGATCCAACCGACATTACATTAGCCATGAATATAACCTGATTTTTGTAGACACATAATATACTAAATAGGGATCAAAATAAGAAATTAATGTAATCATTAAAAAGGTAATGAAAAAAACCTGCAAAAACAGCAAGCATCCACCTATGTAAGTATGTGCACTACTCTTCCATTTTGCTACGCCGTCTTCAAGTATCTCTAGAACTAAGCTGGCCTAGTTATATTTTTCAATTTTGTCCAAATCCATTGAAGTAATGCCAATACATGTTCTGCTGGTTGCAGGGGAACAACACAATACTAAAAAGCAATGCCATGTACATAATCTTGATTCCTCACGCAAGTAGTGCACTCCTTAAGCCTCGACGTCAATGCATTGATGTCAACTCTCCTCTTAACAAAGCTAAAATATTGCCCATACTTGATCATACCTTCCGATGAAATATCGTCCAATTTAATACTCTCACATAATATGGGGATTCCAAGTGCATTACTAACAGCAACATCATTGACTTCTACACAGTCTTGATGAACATCCATTGTATGTTCTTCAAGATTATAATGATCAATATTCCACTTCACCATGAGCTTATTGATAGAATCTATTTGTATCTTACATAAGGATCCAAATCCCATTTCCTCTATCGCTTGCATTTTTGATTTATTTAGCGAACAATTAACATCAATAAGCTTTGGTAGAGAGGTTTGATGTTAAAATTTTGGGACCTGAAAGTCTACAGTAACAAAAGGCTTAGACATGTGTACCTTTAAAAATTATTATTAAATCCTTAACATATGGTTATTAAATCTGATGAAGGGTATTTTGGGGCTCCGCTTTTCTACAACCATGTCAGATCGAACAATATTTGTCTGAGGAGCTCGATTTCGACCCCAATGTCCAAGTACACAATGTATAGACGGACCTGGATCAAAAGTTACTGTTGGGCCGAGCTCTGGTCCAAACCCGTGGGCCGAGTAATGCATGTCTGCGGATGGATCACCTAAACCCCGATTTCGGCTATAAATACCCCATGTATTTATTACACCAGACACAACATCCCAGGTGCACTAGCTTTGAGACTGCTGCTCGGACTCACTCGAGAATAGTAGTATAGGCTTTATCATATGTATTTCACCCTTTAGCATGTACGGCATCCTATAATGCTCGAATAGGACTCCAAACAATTGTAATCTGTACTCGATAATTCAGAATACAATACTATTGATCTTTCTTATTTATTGTCTAACATTATTACTGCATTGTTTATCCACCCTTGATCGAACACACGAAAACCCGTAAGATAAATTGGCGCCCACCGTGGGGCCTTATTCGAGTATTAGATCGAAATATGCCTACTACGAGGAGAAATACGTACAACCGAGGAGAACCCTCCCAGGCAGCAGGAGCGCAGAATTCAGTCAATAATGAGCCCGATAATCTATCTCGTGCGGCTCAACAACCAGAGATTCCGCCAACAGTTCCCCAGGATAATGTTCCAATCCACACAACCGTTGGTGATCTATGCTCTATCATAGGCACAATGTGCAGGGAATTCCTGAACAGTGGGAGGGCTGATCAATCACCCGTAGACCAACCGGGAAATCACGGGAGACCTGAAATACCCTCTTCGAACATCCAGAAGGAAAACAACATACTGCGAACTATATCGCGTGCCCCAGCTACGAATCCTCTTCGAGCAATGCCCTCGAAAAACAACGCCCGATCGAAAAACCCACCAAGATCGGTACATAATCTGGAGGATTCAGTGGTAGGAGAGAGCCACTCTGCCGGCATGGTTGGAGGTAGAAAGTCTGCCTATAAGAGAATTACCGAATCAGAGTTAGAAAAGATAGTATGCGAGAGAGTAGCTAAGGAATTGGAAAAAGAAGAAACGATGATAGAGGTTCCCCGTAACAATCAGGCCGTCAGGCGAGGGGAGAATACTCTAACTAGAGGGAACTTACGAGATAGGGAGGTTTCAAACAGTATCATGCGCTGTTCGCCATTTTGTCGAGAGATACGAGAAGCTCGAAACTCAGAAACGGTGCCAACAAGGCTGCCGTGGTATAACGGGACTACCGACCCCGGGGAACACATCAACAACTTTATTAATGTGATGAACTTGTATGGACATTCGGAGGATAATTATGGTCACTACTTTTGAGGGAATCGCTCTCGATTGGTTCGGAAAGTTACCTCCGAACTCCATATTTTCTTTTGAGGAATTCTGTGATAAGCTGAAACATCAATTTGCTAGCCAGAGGAAGCCAAGACTGCCAGCGAATCACCTGGGCACCGTAAAACAATTGGAAGGAGAGACATTGAGGCAATGGCTAGCAAGATTTAGTATTGAGCTCCTGAAAGTAGATACCCCGCAAATCGAGTATCTGTCCTCCCTGATGTTCGAACTAACCAAAAGCACTCAATTTGGAAATGCTTTGTGTAGAAAACAACCTAAGACCTTCGAACGGATAATGGAAATAGCAGAGAAGTACATGATACAGGAAGAGATGAACAAATTGAAGAGTTCACATGTTGACAAGTCTCATCTCAATAAGAAGCAAGATCGGGCTCCGATCCCAAAACCAGGTGATTATGGGGGATCGAGCAGAGGATCTGTCTGGCAACGAATTAATACTTATGAGCCACATGTGCCGCCTCAAGCCCCAAATTCATATGGACCTCCATATGACCGGATTCGAGCCCCGAGATCGGGTAAAATGCAGTTTACCGAGCTTAACACCTCAAAGGAAGAAGTGCTAACCGTGTTGGAAGAAGGAAACCTAATCCCTGAAGCTCAAAGAATCACCCAGGCCAGGTCAGGGGCACCAGGATATGAGCAATACTGTCGATATCACCGTGCTCGGGGACATAGTATTGAAAATTGTTATCAATTGAAAGTTGAGATTGAAAAATTAATTGCCCAAGGAAAACTGAAAGAGTTTGTCAAAGGTAACAACTATAACGGTCGTTATAGATCCCGAAGTCCGCGAAAGTTTAATAACCAGCAAAGACAAATTCAAAGCCAAGCAGAAGAGCGTTCGAATGGATTAATAAACATGATTGCAGGCGGACCAGCAGGAGGTGATAGCAGAAACGCTAGAAAAAGAACCTTGAGATCGATAAAAGCTGGAGTCTCTGCTAAAAAAGAGATTCTGTCCTTGGAATCTCCCTCCATAGAAAATCAAGTTATAAGCTTCAGTGAGGCCGACAGACCCTCTGATGTCAATTGGGACACAAGTGAAGACGATCCGGACTTTTCCATGGTGTTGACGTTGAGGATTGCTAACTTCGAAGTAAAGAGGGTGCTGGTCGATAACGGAAGCTCAGCGAACATTATTTCGTCTGAAGCCCTCACAAGAATGAATCTTTGTCACCCACGTCTAGATAAAGTAACCACCCCTTTGGTTGGTTTCGGTGGATCAGAGATTGTCCCGCTCGGAACCATTCTCTTAAGCACGACTCTAGGAACTAAACCGAAGAATGTAACAAGAATGATCAAATTTTTGGTAGTAGATACGGCATTCGCTTATAATGCTATATTAGGGAGACCAGCCCTAAATATCTTCAAGGCAGTCGTATCTACGTACCATCAAAAAATAAAGTTTCCAACCGTGGGGGGAGTGGGAGAAATGAGGAACGATCAATACATGGCATGGGAGTGTTATAACTCGTCTTTGAGTATTAAAAAGAAAGTGGAGCCCGAACTCCCGACCAAGAGAAAGATAAGTGATTTAGCGTCTGAGTTGGAAAAGCCAATTCCCGACTGCGAAAAATTCCAAGCAAAGAAAGGAAAAAACGTTGACATGAGCGTACAAGGGACTGACCACAAAAAGGTGACTTTAGTTCCTGGATCCCCAGAAAAGTTCACTAAAATTGGAACGGAATTGAGCGAGGGCATGGAAACCATGCTCATAGAATTTTTGCAGAAGAATGTGGATGTTTTTGCCTGGAGCTCGGATGATATCGTGGGAATCGATCCGCGAGTGATAACACATTCACTCAACATCGATCCGAAGGCAAAGCCTGTAAGGCAGAAGAAGCGCAATCATGGCCGCGAAAAGGACAAAATAATTAATGCAGAAGTCGATAGATTGTTAGCAGCAGGACAGATCAGGGAAATCAAGTTCACAGAATGGTTATGTAATGTGGTCCTGGTCTCTAAAGGTGAAAAGGCCGAAAAAAATGGAGAATGTGCAATGATTTCACCGACCTAAACAAATTATGCCCAAGAGATCCTTATCCACTGCCCCGGATCGATATGCTAGTAGATTCCACTGCAGGGTTTGCGTTGTTTAGTATGATGGATGCATTCCAAGGGTTTTACCAAATTTTCATGAACGAAAGAGACCAAGATAAAACAGCGTTCATCACGGAAAGAGGAGTCTATTGCTTCATTGTTATGCCTTTTGGCTTAAGAAATGCAGGTGCAACCTATCAGAGGCTAGTTAACATGATGTTCAAAGAATTGATAGGCGAGATAATGGAGGTCTACGTAGACGACATGCTCGTAAAGAGTATGACTGAGAAGGACCACATTGGCCATCTGGACAGATGTTTCGAAATCCTGAGAAAATATGGGATGAAACTGAACCCAGCCAAATGTACTTTTGGTGTGCGATCGGGAAAATTCCTCGGATACTTAGTCCACGAAAGAGGAATCGAAGCAAACCAGGAAAAAATTCGAGCAATCACCGATCTCCAGCCACCACGGAAGCTCTCGGATGTCCAAAGTTTGATTGGAAAAATCATTTCATTGAATAGATTCATTTCCCGATCTGCCGACAAAAGTTTACCATTTTTCAAGCTCCTACGAAAATCTAAGAACTTCGAATGGAGCGCAGAGTCCGATAAGGCATTTGAAGAATTGAAAGTGTACCTGACCTCGCCACCCATGCTGGCCAAACCATCTGAAGGAGAGCCTCTATATCTATACATAGCTGTGTCGGAAGAGGCCATTAGTTCGGTTTTGGTGAAACTTGATAGAACTGAGCACAAACCGGTTTATTATCTAAGCAAGTTATTGCAAGGCGCCGAGAAAAACTACATGGAAATCGAGAAATTCGCACTAGCGTTGGTAGTGGCTGCCCGAAGGCTAAGGCCTTACTTTCAAACATACAAGATCGTTGTCCTAACAAATCAACCTTTGAGACAGGTCTTATCCAAACCGGAAGCATCAGGCAGGTTAATCAAATGGGCAGTCGAGCTTGGCCAATTCGAAATAGAGTATCAACCGCGAGTCGCCATAAAAGCTCAGGTATTAGCTGACTTCGTGCTTGAATCAACAGGCATATCGAACACCGAAGGAGCAATTTCCGAGCTAAGTATGGTCGAAGAAGTCGAAAGTCAAATCTGACTGATGCATGTGGACGGATCCTCAACCAAGGATGGAGGTGGAGCAGTAATTCATTTCCAAGGACCCAACGGTGAGGATTTAAGTTATGCTATAACATTGGATTTCGGCGTGACCAACAACGAGGCCGAGTACGAAGCATTGATCGCAGGATTAGAGATGGCTCTTAAAGCAAAGGTAAAATCAATTGTTGTACTAACAGATTCAGAGCTTGTTCATAGACAGGTGAAAGGCACGTACGAGGCCAGGGAGTTCAATATGATCAAATACTTGGCCAAAACGAAGAAATTGATTTCTCAATTTGACAAGTTCGATATTCAACCTGTGCCGAGAGAGGAAAATTTGTGGGCAGATACATTGTCAAAATTCTCAGGTCTGGCCGACGGAAAGAATGAAAGAATAATCACGTGGTTGCTATCGAATACATCCGCTATCGACCTGGATGCGGCCCCGGCCATCGATATCATGGAGATCGATGAACCAAGTAACTCATGGTGCAACCCCCTTGTTGCCTATCTTAAGGAGGGAAAACTTCCAGAAAATCCAAACGAGGCTCGGAGGATCAAATACAGAGCGCCGTCGTTTACCCTGATCGGTGATCAACTCTATAAACGATCCTCCTCAGGAATCCTGTTAAAATGCGTCCCTGAAATTCACTACAGTGCTATTTTAAAAGAAGTTCATAAGGGGGAAGCGGGAAACCATTGTGGTGCTCGGGCCTTAGCGCTTAAATGCTCGAGATCTGGATATTATTGGCCTACTCTTTTCTCTGATTTAGTTGACTATGTGAAGAAATGCCACCATTGTCAAATTCATTCGAACTTGATTCATCAACCAGCTGAACACATGCATTCTATTCCTATTTGTTGGCCTTTTGATAAATGGGGCATTGATATTGTAGGACCTTTTCCAACAGCAAGAGCTCGAAAAAATTATGTGTTGGTTGCAGTCGAATATTTTAGCAAATGGGTCGAATGCGTCGCTCTAACCAAGATCACTCAGTTCCAGGTTATTAATTTCTTATGGAAGAATATTATTTGCAGATTTGGGATTCCTAGGATCTTAATATCAGATAATGGAACACAGTTCGCCGGAAAAAGGATCACGGAATGGTGCGAAAAGTTCGGAATACAGCAGAATTTTGCATCTGTAGGTCATCCCCAAGCTAATGGGCAGACGGAAGTCATGAACAGGGAAATCATTCGATCCTTGGAAAAACGCCTATCTGAGACAAAAGGAAAATGGCTCGATGAACTTCCAGGGGTTTTATGGGCCAATAGGACTACTGTTAAAGCCGCAACGGGAGAAACTCCATTTAGTCTAGTTTACGGATCAGAGGCCGTTATCCCAGTAGAAAATCTCGTACCTTCCCCCAGGGTCGAATTTTACGATCCCGAAGAAAACCGATCCCTAAGGGAGGTGGAAGTCGATCACGCGGATAGTCGAAGGGACCGTGCGAAATTAAAAATCCAGTCCACAAAGTCTAGCATGGAAAAAGCTTATAATAGAAACGTTCGAATGCGAACATTCAAGATAGGGGATTTGGTGCTAAAGAAAGTGGAAGTATCAAGGCACGTTGGAAAACTCCAACCTAACTGGGAAGGCCCTTTTGTGGTCGTTGAAGTGGGAAGAAAAGGTTCTTACAAGATTGCTCATCCTGACGGAGAGGTACTACCTCGAGCATGGAACGTTGTTAACTTGAGGAAATATTATGGAAGATAGTTAAATTCAAGACTACTGCTGCTTAATCGTCTTTGTTTTCTAGTGGTTTAGTAAGTTGCATGTTCAATGAAGGTCTGTTTCGACCAAGTTATTCGAAAGATGTTTATTCCGATTGAGTATTTATTCAATGAAAGTTTATTTCGCCTAAATTCTTATTTATTCGTCATATTCTGGATATTCTCGATCTATATTCATCTATTATCAATCTCTTCTTTATCAATTATTAAGGGTGAAAGCTGTTGCTATGACCCTCAAAAATCGACCAAGGGTGAAAGCCGTTGCAACGCCCCTTGGATCGAAAAAATAAAAATGGGTGACGACCCTCGAGCTAAAAATGCTCTGATACGACTAAGGGTGAAAGCCGTTGCTATGCCCCTTAGATCGAAATTATTGAAAAGGGTGAAAGCCTCTGCTATGACCCAAGGGCTAAAAATGCTCTGATACGACTAAGGGTGAAAGCCGTTGCTATGCCCCTTAGATCGAAATTATTGAAAAGGGTGAAAGCCTCTGCTATGACCCAAGGGCTAAAAATGCTCTGATACGACTAAGGGTGAAAGCCGTTGCTATGCCCCTTAGATCGAAATTATTAAAAAGGGTGAAAGCCGTTGCTATGCCCCTTAGATCGAAATTATTGAAAAGGGTGAAAGCCTCTGCTATGACCCAAGGGCTAAAAATGCTCTGATACGACTAAGGGTGAAAGCCGTTGCTATGCCCCTTAGATCGAAATTATTGAAAAGGGTGAAAGCCTCTGCTATGACACAAGGGCTAAAAATGCTCTGATACGACTAAGGGTGAAAGCCGTTGCTATGCCCCTTAGATCGAAATTATTGAAAAGGGTGAAAGCCTCTGCTATGACCCAAGGGCTAAAAATGCTCTGATACGACTAAGGGTGAAAGTCGTTGCTATGCCCCTTAGATCGAAATTATTGAAAAGGGTGAAAGCCTCTGTTATGACCCTCGAGCTAAAATTGCTCTGATACGACTAGGGATGAAACCCATTTGCTAAGGCCTTTTAAATCGAAGGCATATCCAAGATCGATCAAGATTCTATTATCTAAAAAAAAAAAAAAAAAGAGAGAGAGAGAAGGAGAACATCATTCCAGTCATTCCAGCAAATATTATCATTACAACAAGGATTGTGTTACAACAAGAAAGGGAAATCGTCACAGTAAATATAGTGATACAACAAAAGAAAAATCTTAGCAAGCTCATAATACAAAGGAAAATCAGGGAAACCACAGTATTACTGAACGAAATTATTTTCGAAAAGGATCTTTCGAACTTCAGCACTACGATCAGCATACCCGCGGATGTAAGCTTCCCTCTCGCGAAGCTCGGAATTCCTCTTCTCACGTTCGTAGATATCTTTGAGTTTCTCCAATTCTGAACTTAACTTATCCTGAGACAATCTTTCCTTGAAAAATCTATTAGCTTCCAGTGCGCGTTCCAGCTCGATCTTTTTTCCAATCAGCTCGAGCGAAATAGAAGCCCGTTGTTCGATCTCATGATTGGCCAACGCATAAAGCCTAGAAAAGACTTAGCCAGCCTGAAATTATAAGAAAATACGTCATAGCAGAAATAAAGGAATTAGAGAGTCATAATAAAGAAGTTAGAAATAATTACCTGGGCAAGGAATTCCGACCCAGAATGAAACAGGAACGAGGAATATTCTCCAGTCGAGAAGACCGCCTCAGAGATAGAAACATTGGCCCGAAGAAGGCTCAAGTCAGATTTCTCATGTGACGCTGTATTAAAAGGAGTCACGCCACTTTTAGATGAAGATCCTCCGACCAACGAAGGTACGGATTGGAAAAGAGTACGCCCAGTTACTTCATCCGCAAAAGAAACCTTTTTAATTCTCTTATTCGAGCTCCTAGATCTCAAGCACGAAGAAAAGGCAACAGTCGAAGATTTGTTTTCCCCATGAAAGTTTAACTGATCAGAACTAGCGGATTTAATTGGGGATCGGTTTCTTTTCTTTGTTTTTCTACCATCACGTGGTCCGGAAAAAGGTGCGGGAGAAATCACAAGAGCGTTCGAATTCTTATTCATCTCTTGATTTCCAAGTAAAGATTCAACCGAGATGGTTTTCTAAAGCTCCGATCGCCGTGAGCAATATTATTGTGAAAGCAACGCAAAAGACCTGGGTATTTATAAAGACATGACATCATGCGAACTGTAATAATTGGTAGGTCGCTACTCCCAAGAAAGATTTGATGACGCAAATAAGTATGCAAGAATGACGTTATAAAATCTAGCAAGACAGTCAAACAGGCAAAAGATTGAGCATGGCATTAAGGAAAAGTTAAATCTGAGCATTCACCAAATAGACAAAGCAGAAAATTATAAATATACAAAGACAATGGTTCAATAAGTAAATCCTATTACATAATAATCGTCACTGGCTGGATTCATTCACGACCAGGATCATGGTCCATTTTCCCTTGTTCCTCTGTTTCGCTAGAACCACTTTCCGAGCCATTGGAATCACCTTTACTCGAGCTGCTCCCTTCTCCATCATTACTTTGTGCATCGGCCACAGGTCTGCTCAAATCGGAAGAAGAGTTGTTTTGCTCCCCCTAATCCCGAGAATCCCCTTCAATATCCACATCTTCATCCTCGGATTGAGCTTCGAGAGCATCAGGATTTGGCATCGGCACTCCAAATTCCTCTAGAAAAGGAGCGAACTCATGAGCGGCCAAATCCTCGAGCTTGGGAGGAAGGGAAGACGCTTTATAATCTTCACCAAAGATATTCTTACAAGGATTCATGTTAGGAAGGTAGTGATCAAGGGCGCCTTCGATCTTGGCAGCTGTAAGGAGGTGCTGAGCCCCTTTATAGTAAAAGGCTTGATTAATTTCACCCGACCGTAAGCGAACCAAGGCATCAAGGATTGGAGACTCCAGGAACTCCCTTATGGCAGGAAGCCTAGCTTCGGCTCGACCTCGCTCATAAAGCTGTTCGGCGGACACTTTGGTTTGCTCGAGCTCCAGCTTTAATTTCGCCACTTCACCCCCTAAGGCCCTTTTCGCCTCCAACTCCTTCTTAATCTTCTCGAGCTCTATCTCGACCTCAGACAACTTAGCTTTGGCATTCTCTAGCTGACTGGTCTTTGCAGCTTCGTCCTTCAAAACATTGTATAGGGCTTTCTGTGCCGCCTGAGACTCTTCGCTCAGTACGGCCAGTCGAAGAGCAGTTTGAGTAAACAGGTCTCCGGCCTGCAAAGAAAAAGATATGTAAGACACAAAATAAGAATTATAAGGAAAGAACTAGAAACTTTCAGAATAGACAGTACCCTTTGATGAGCGTGGGCGTAATCGCCTACTATCTCGAAATCCGGTTTAACAAAAGATTGGATAGTATCATCCTTGAACCTTCCGGCCAAGAACATCCGAAGAGATTTATCCACCGTATGCTCCCCCTCGGGACCTAAGTCAGATTCAATTGTCCCACCCTCGGGGTATCCGGCCGATCTGGGCCCTCGCAGATGATCCTCGAAGAAGTCAGCCAGATCCGGTTCGGAATGACCACTCCGGCAAGGAATCGAATCGGATCCTCGACCAAAAGGTTTAACTCTCCTGGAGGACTCAGCGACATCGCTACTTCTTTTACGAGCCGTCCTGGCCTGCAAAATCTCCCTGGCACGATTCTCCATCAAAGTGTAGTTACTATACCCTGCGTCATTCGGGTCAGAAGTGCCAGTTGGAAAAACGGACCGAAGGACATCTGAAGTTCGGAAATTAGGAGTCCCCTCCGCCTCAGCCCGAGAGCGGGAAGTTCCTACTTCGGTAATCGGGGGAATAATCACCAAGGCATTTGAGGTTGGCGTGATCCCAACCTGGACCTTGGACTTTTTCATCTTCCGAGAAGCTGTTGATATTTGAGGACGAGGCCGACCTTTGTTACCCTTCGAAAAGGAAGCAACATGTGGACCAGCTACTGATATACGTAATTTATCAACAATATCGGCTAACGAGGAAGGGGGGTTAGCAGGATCGATCCGAACCCTCCCATACTCGATCGGATCGGCTGGAAAAGTGCAATTGCTAAGCTCGGCCAATCGCAAAACCGCCTCCTGAGTCATCAACGCGGTCTGATGAGGGTCAGCACGAAAAAATTGCAGGAATTGATCCGTTATCTCATTCTTCATACTTCCCTCGAGACGGCGTTTACCGTATATCCATGTCTTTGCTCCAGGCCAAGAGAATGGAGTAGGTTCGGAATTATCTTCGGAAGGAGGAGTCTCTGGTCCTCGAACAAAGAAGAACTCTTGCTTCCATCCTTTCAAGTTGCTACTGACGTTGGCTGATAAGATTGAAATCTTTGGTCTCTGAGAAAAATATACATAACCTGCGTTCGAAGACGTGGAAGCACTCATCTGGAATATCCGCCAAAAGTTCTGAAAGGCCGCCTTTTTCCCTTTGGCTTTCATCAGCACGCAAAAGACTATAATTAGACCAATCGAGTTCGGTAAAATCTGGCAAGGAGTCAATAGGAAAGCATCCAGAATGTTTTCTATCAAAGGAGGGAAGGGGATGCGTAGGGCATAATGGAAATGTTTGGAATAAAAGGCTTGACAACCCGCGGGAGGGTCGGTAACCCGTTGGTCGGAGGTAGGAAGTACTATCGAAAAACCGGCGCCTAAATATGGGCCAAACTCTTTTTGCAACTCGCCCAGATCTTCTTCCTGGTAGGAGCAGACGATCTCGTCTGCCCTCTCCTCAGTCATGTTTAGACCTGCGCTGGTCGAGGGCTCTTCCCAGTCAAAGATCGTGACTACCACATTACGGTTCAATCTATATTTCTTTTGCTCTTTTTTCCCCAAGGGAAGGTCCCCATCCTCTACATCTTCCTCATCAGAGACCTCTGCTTCGCCCGAATTTTCATCGCTGCTATCTTCCGTCTCAGAATTCGACTCCCGCTCCTCCCTGCTGGAATCGGAGGCGGAACTCGAGGCTTGTGAATTCTCGATCTCAGATGACCGAGTTTCTACAACCTCTTTGTTTTTCTGATTATCGGCCTCATTCCCCTCTAAAGGAGATTTTCCCTTCAAGTCTACTGAACTCGACATAAGGAGTATACGAAGGCTGCTCGAAAAAGACTGCTAGAACTTACTTATCGATCTATATGCTCCGATCTAAAATTTTCCTCTAGAGAGTCTTTGGTGAACGGTGACCCTCCGCAAAGCTATGTATACAGGGACAAAACGGGAAATTGCAAACCGGTCCCCGAGTAACCACGTCGGTTGAACTTCCTCAAGGTAAACTTAAAATCCTATTTCCGAAAATTACATTTAAGGCCCCATATTTTTCGATATTCCTAAATTGAAGACCTACACGACAAGCGGCGCATCGAAGAAATGTTAGCTCCGAATCCCCACCCAAGCCTATGAGATAATGAAATTCAATTAAACTGCTTCGCTAAAATGGCGATGAAATATCCAAATCACAAGCTCCAATTCCCGCAACAAACGACAAGGATAATATCTGGACGGCACAGTTACATGTTTTCTCAAAGTATGCACTCTTTTTCCCTAGTTCGGTTTTTATCCCAATGGGTTTTTCCGAATTAGGTTTTTAATGAGGCATACCCGAAGCTGGTGCCTAGATTGGTTCATTCTCCCTGATCGTCCTGGACTATATACATACTTCTTCGAGCTCAAGCTTCACTTTACGCTCAAGAAGTGGGGGAGTATTGATGAAGGGTATTTTGGGGCTCCGCTTTTCTACAACCATGTCAGATCGAACAATATTTGTCTGAGGAGCTCGATTTCGACCCCAATGTCCAAGTACACAATGTATAGACGGACCTGGATCAAAAGTTACTGTTGAGCCGAGCTCTGGTCCAAACCCGTGGGCCGAGTAATGCATGTCTGCGGATGGATCACCTAAACCCCGATTTCGGCTATAAATACCCCATGCATTTATTACACCAGACACAACTTCCCAGGTGCACTAGCTTTGAGACTGCTGCTCGGACTCACTCGAGAATAGTAGTATAGGCTTTATCATATGTATTTCACCCTTTAGCATGTACGGCATCCTATAATGCTCGAATAGGACTCCAAACAATTGTAATCTGTACTCGATAATTCAGAATACAATACTATTGATCTTTCTTATTTATTGTCTAACATTATTACTGCATTGTTTATCCACCCTTGATCGAACACACGAAAACCCGTAAGATCAAAATCCCTAACATATGATAAAAATCCATAAAAAATTAAATGCATGCATATTAGAATATTTGGGATGAAATATATTAAATATGTGTTCAATTAAAATTTTGAAGTAGGAGTATACCCTATATAGGATCTCAATAAGCCTAAATCATGATAATGTATGTAATTTTTATACATCATTATATCATGTATACATAATTTTGGATGTTTTTGTGTTGAATTTTTTACTGACTAAAAATTGTATTTTCCCTTGCTAAAATAAGAGAGTTATATGTATTTGTAAATAATGCGATGTGAAACGGATAAAAATGATATTTAATCAAGTAATTAAAATATCAGCTTCCCCCTATAAATTTTTTAACATTCTTGACTTGTCGATCCTCGTACTGTCCAATAATTTTGTTGATGTGTTTTTGGGCTTTATTGGCACCTTCCTATTATTAAACACTAATACATGTGATTTAGTTACCTATGATTGAACTATTGCAATAAACAACCTTATGTAGGATAATATGTACTTGTAGGTTGTTGTTAACCTTGACGTATGGAGGTACCATCGAATCTAGAAGAGCGTCTACATCAAATTCCAAAGCTTCTCTTTCGCCTTCTTTAGTTTTTTTCGTAGCGGCCACATTTTTAATGCACGATTTTAGTGGCTTCTTATAGCTAGATATTTTAACACCAGGCGCTGCTTTATAAGTAGTGGTTCCAATAGTCTCTAATTTGGCTGACTTCGTTTCGACTCATCATAGCTCAGTTTTCTTTTGACTTCACCGGGTGGTGATGGATTACCCCTAAAACATAGACACAAATATTTTAATGAAAAATGCTTCTAAATATTTGCAATCAAATTAATAGAAATTAGGTAAACATCAGTCATTATCATGAATACTCTAAAGCTCAATGTAATTATTTACAAAACTTGTTTTCGCTATGGTGGATTAATTTTACAGCTCCTGCGGACATCAATAGTCAACTTGTTGGTATTTTATTTATTAAATAGAAGGTATCAATATTTCAGAAGATATTCTGCCAAACTAGAGTGACTTTATTGCACATGGATTCAACGCATTTCTGCTTCAGTTGTGACTAAACATTTGCAATTGATTTATTTCTTTGTACAAATAATTGCTAGTTCTGCAATATAAACTCATTTCACTAATTAATTAATTAGAATGTTCATTGCCAACTATGTGAGTATTACTTAAGAATTATTTCCTAAAAAAATTATGCAGCCAAAAACACGCTTACAAGATAAATGCATATAGTAGTAGTAGTAGTAAAATTTTTTTTTAGTTTTTTCTTCTTTGTAGTACGATTAGAAAACTTTGGTGCATAGGTTGTGTCCTAGCTAATCTTGAGAAAGCTTTAATTTGAAGATAATTTATTGAGAAAGCATGAATGGTGATTAATTTTCAGAATTTATTCCACTCTAGTTGTACGCTACTACCGCTATTGCGGTATCGAAAAAAACCCTAATATAATCTCACTACCTCTCTTCGTAGTGTGACAATCTAGTAAAGAAATTCTAGTAGATACTTTAGAGTTCGTTATTCAGTACTTGGAGATTAAAAATTTACTAAGCAAGTTGATATTCTTCATATGGATGTAAGGAAACATGAGAGGTCCAACAACACTTACTTTCTCAATTTTACAGTATAGTATACTTAGTCTAGAAAATTACTAAGCATATATAAAGTTGAAATTCTTCATATGGATGTAAAGGAACATGATATGAACATAATATACGTTAAAAATCTGGGTTTAATAAATAAATGAATCTTACTTCATGGAGATGTAGAAAAAGAAAATTCATAGATATATCATATATGTATTTATATATATAAATATCATAAATGCAAGTAATAAATTCTTGAAGAAACTTCAGTGAATTGAATTCATAGTGTAAATAGTGGACTTACATTTTTCCTTCAATGTAGAAGAAATATGTGAGATTCAAATCCTTCACTTGCTTTAACTACTCATGCTATGGATATGGGAGCATCAACTCCGTTCCTGTGGGTTCAATGGTTTTAATTTTGCATTTTTGATTTATGAATGTTCATTAGGTGAGATTGTTTAATGGTAAAAGTAATTATGAGCTCATTTGTTGCAATACTAGTGTAGTCATTTCACATTAAATGCCTTAGAAAATTTTAACAAGTGTTGAGAACCTTTCGCCTCCATTCTTTTGAAGATTTTTCTTAAATAGAAAGACTGATTGTACTTTATGCTGCATGTAAAAAAGATTTACAGCAGGAAATCTGCTGCATTAAAGGAAAGAATTGTAGTATTTGCATCCAAAAATTTTCAAATGAATTATACTGTTTAAGGAAATAGTATGATGCATTTCATAGTGCATTTTATATACAATTTATTTTATATAATAACATACATATATAATATCAAATATTTATTTTATATATTATGCATGTATACCATTGTGTTTGGTTAAGTTTTATTTGTTAATTTACGATTATTTATTGGTTTTTGGTAGATTCTGGCATGATTAGGCTTGGGTTTCTCTACTACATGGAACTAGTTTTTTTGTTTGTTTGCATTGTTGTTATGTTTAGGGTTTCTTTGTATATTGACTCGGGGGTAAATTAGTGGTGGAATCTTTTTTTCTTTTTGTAAGTGGTAGCCATGTTATTGCAAGGGTAATGATTTAGGAGAGTTTTAATCACTTGTTTCTTAATTTATTTTTAAATTATCATCAAGTCTAATAGTATTAGTAAATTTTCATTCGGTTGATTATATGTAAACTTGGTTTGTTGTTAAAAGTGTTACATTTTAGCAAATATCTATAATAATATTTATTAGTAAGAGGTTGTGTTTTCCTTTTGCAATTTATCTTCCCTCTGCCCCTATTTTGTTATTTGCAATTACATGATAATGTTTTTATGGTAACTTGTTATAATTTCTTGATTTTGATCAGAAAATTCACAATGGTGCCTAGAAAAAAGCAAAAGTGTATTACACCTAAGCCTAATGTCCCTGTTCTTGATTATGATACCGTTAGGTTTATGTCCAAATCAGCCTCTAATAGTTACGAGAAGTTGAGGAATAATGGCATAATCGATGAGAGGGGGTTCGGATTCAGTACACACTACTAGAAAAAATAAATATTGGAAATGAAAATGGGTAAAAATGGTTGGAAATTAAATTTTCAACCAAGTTTGCAACCGAAAATATTTGTTGGAAAAACTTCCAATGGAACTGGGTTTGCAACCGAATTTTCAACCGATTTCAAAATCGGTTGGAAGATATTCCAACTGAAAATTTTTGGTTGGAATTTCTCCCATTTTTTTTCTTCATTTTTACAATTTAAACCCTATAAATTCATAAACACAATTCATAATCCAAAAACTACACCACTATTAATTCTCAATCAATAACTACACCACTAAAACTACGTACTCCACAATCCAAACTCCAAAAATACCTAAGTATGTGAAATACAATTCAATCATCATTTTGATGCTCCAATTGATTCTCTTCAGACGATGCATGATTTGGATGTTGCGGGGGCCTGGGGTGATCTATATTTGGCAAATTATAGTATTGAGGAATAGTGCTAGGCTGAGAGATACCCGTAAAATTGAGATTTGAAATACCTTGGGATGCCTGGCTCACGGTGTAGAAAATTGCCCCAAGAGACATGCCAGCCGGTTGCGAATATATCCCCTGCTGAGTAGATTGAGAGGGCTGAGACGGGCTGACATTATGGTTTATACCGGTTTATTCGAGCTTATGTAATACAACACTGAATACGCTTTGAAAATTGCGCCAATTGGGTGGAAAATATGTTCATCTGAGATAAATATTGGTCCGCTAGTTGTGCTTCCGCATCCCTTTGTGTTTTTATCTGCCTTGTATATTGACATATTTGCTCATCCCGGTCTGCTTCCCAAACCCTCCGTTCTTGCAACTCTGCCTCTAATCTGTCTATTCTCTTATTAGTTTTCGGATCGATTCGAGAATTTGATTGTAATTTCGAACGAGTAGGGCGTACATGAACTGCGTCGCCACCGAGACCATATACAATGGCCCTTCTTCGAGACACCTTGGATCTGTATATGAGACATTTTGTACATATAAGATTTTGCGCCTTTATGTTCAGAAACTTTCCTAACAAGTGTATCGCCCTCCTCATTCCATTGAAACTTATCCTGCAGTTCATAATTATCTAATTTAAGAAAAAATAAACGAGTTCTTAATTATACCATTGGCAACTTAAAACAATTAATCAAATATAACAATATGATACCTTAAATGCATTAAATAGAAAATATCTTGTTTCAATTGACAACTTTGTCCAACTCACGGGGATCTCTTTATACCTTTTTATTATGAATGCACCGATTTCTTTTGTGCACTCTTTTTGATGGTCATGAAACCTATATAAATAAAAAAATAACATTAGTGAAGTAAATGAACAAATTAATAAATTAAAGATGTTGAAGAAAAGTTGATCCAATATAGGGTAGGGTGGGACTGAAATATTTGGAATATATATATATATATATATATATATATATATATATATATATATATATATATATATATATATATATGGTTTCAATTCAATTGTATATGATGAGATGGTAATTAAATAGTATGATATATCCTTTCCTTCCTTGTACCATAGCAAGTGGATTTGTGAAGATTAGGTTTGTTAGAAGCTGAGACATATAATTAAACTCCACGTTCAATTGTATTTTAGACTAAAAATATTAAACTAAAGCCCAATAAAAAAATGATTCTGCCAACTCTAATTTTCTTAAACAATACAAATTTATTTTTATGCCAGCAAGTCTAAAGCACACACACAATCAAATCAGAATGTTATAACAACACAAACATTCTTGGAAATTGAGACCCGCGAAATCTAGCCAAAACCCTTCCAAATAGTCCTTGGATTTTTTTGGAAAAAAAGGATGCAATCTTAGTATGTATATATGCTTCAAATTAATATGGTTTAAGATATGACATGTTCTTATATAATTTAATGAATTTTTAGTCCATTCTTGGTTGAAGGCATATATATTCACTTAATCATTTAACATTATTGCATAAGGTAGTTGTCTTCATTTTTAAAGAAAATTAAAGACAGTGAATAAATCATGACAGCATAAAAGTGAAAATAGCAAGCTCAAAATTCATTAAACCTTTCTACAAAAACCGTATCAGCATATCATGTATCAACCATGTTAAATAACCCTAAATCAATTAATCTTTTCAAATCCTAAAATAATTAAACCCTAATTAATCAAACCCTAAATTAATTAATATTACATACCTCTAAATTTGTAGAAGGTTGGGGGTGGTGATGGTGCGGTCGTGCGTTGTTGCGCAGTGATGGTGGTGGTGCGGCCGCGCGGGGTGTTGGGAGGTTGTGGTGATGGTGCGTAATCCATGGAGGTGTGCGGGGTGCTGCAATGTTGTTGTGGTGGTAGCGCATGGTGGTGGAAGGAATTCCTTTAGTGTCTTATTTTTGTGAATTGCAAAGTAGAGACGACATAGATCATTTTTTTTAATATTAGAAATTACAACCGAAGTTTTAATCGGTTGCAAGAATTGCCACCGTCGGTTGCAATTACACCCAAATATTACAACCGATTTTAAATCGGTTGCAAATAATATCCAGATTTTGCAATTTCAACCCCGATCCCAACCGATATTATTTCGGTTGCAATTTTACCTAAATTTCCAGTCAATTTAATTCGGTTGCCAAAATTCTGTTGAAATTCTATGTTTTTCTAGTAGTGACAAAAGAACATGTGGATTAGGAGGTTATTCGACAAAACTCTTTTAAGATAACATTGAAAACAAATAGTAGAAAAAGTTTTGTGGTGTTCAGGAACCTTTACCCTAATTTGGTATATGATTTTTATGCCAATCAACCCGAACAAAAAGAAGATAAGTATTACGTGCGAGGTATTGATGTCCCATTTGATGCCAAAACTATAAATAAGTACTACAAATTACGCGCTATAGATAGAGCTATAAATAAAGATGAAAATGAATTCAATGAAATTATTGAAAATAATTTTTATCATGATTTAGTCTTCCAAGTTTTAACCCATGGAAAAGGGGTGGAATACAAATCGGTAAAAGCATTGACTATCAAGACCACAAATTTCTCAAGAGAGGCCAAGTTTTGCTTTAATTTTCTCTCAACTCGGTTTATTTCGATGGGGAACAAAACTGAGGTCAAATACAAAACATATGTTATGTTATTCATGATCCTCATTTTGAAATACATTGATGTTGGCTACTTTTTGAGAAGACAATTACAGGAAAATTGAAAGGAACAGTCAAGTTTGTGGTTTCTGAGCCTTATATCCATGTTGTGTTGTGATGCTGGAGTACCAATATTTGATCATGACATGCATAATCCGACTTCCTCCACCATATTTAGAACTGTAATGTTAAAATGCATCCATGTTGTAGAGCAAGCTGAGAGTGATAGCATTACTAAGTTCTATTATGATCACCTAGAAGAAGATGGTGTTAGCAATGTAGTTCCACCTGCACCCTTACCATCCGCCACAACACCATCTTCTTCTCGATCCGTAAGACGTTGTCAGCCACTCCCCGGTGACTACGGGAATTTGAGGAGTCAAGTGATGTACAACACTTATTGTATAATAACCTTGCATGAATGCATTTGTAAAGGCTTCCAGGCCCTCAATGTGGATATTTCTTCATTTCCACAACTCCAACCACCTCCCGAGGACATCAAAGCATATATGGTTCGTGTTAACAATTTGGTACATAAATGGAAGGAACACAAGTGAAAGAATGAAGTAGTGGGATATGAGGATTATAATGATGGTTTTGTTTTGTGAAATCAAGGTCTACATAAGAACATTTTTTTTTATGCTTGTTCAAATACTAATTTTATGGTTTTCTTATTTGAACTATAACTTGTTCGCACATGTTTTTGTTAAACCTCAAATATTAGTATTAAGGACTGCAATATGATGTTTTTGGAGTAAATGTTGAGTTTTTCATGTTCTTTTGACAAATTTTAGTCTTACTTGGTGACATTTTAGATGTGAATGAGATTGTTTTACTATTTTTGAGTTTTCCATGCTCTTTTGACACATTTTGGTCTTAATTGGTAGCATTTGAAATGTGGATGAGATTGTTTTATTATTTTTAGTTTTCCATGCTCTTTTGACATAGACTTAAGTCTAAATCCTATGTAAACAAATAATGTCATTTTCTTTTGTAAGAACAAATCGAAACTAGTAGTTTATGGATCCTCACGTTTATTTATAAATTATGTAAGTCATGATGATTATTACATATATAAAGTTTTATTGTTCATGGTTTAAATATATTTGTCTGAATAGCACAATTTCTTATGAGTTGGGATGTTTGTCTTAATTTTTTGAATTGGGAATGCCAAAAGTGAAGCAAGTTATTGTGAGATTCACAATGTTTACCGCCCCGCCGACAAAATTATATTGCGCCACTCTTAAATTAAAAGAGAAGAACATGTGTAGCAAGAAATGTTCATCCTTAAAATATATTCTGCTCTAGCATAGTCATATACTCATTCTTGCGATACTAATTATTTTAATGTAATTCTATTTTCCCTTTATAGTCGTTACTTTTACATAGCTAAAAGAAAGTTTAGGTACTCTAAGAAAATTACGGAGAAGATAAAATGAAAACTAAATTAATCAAAAATCCAAAATTGCAATTACATGTGCAATATAGGGGTGAAATACAAACATGGAATTTACTTGAAGAAATTAAAAAAAAAAAGATTTTTTGCACTTTGCACCCTTTTAACACATATATAACATTTAGCATCCTCGAAACACAAAAAACTCGGCAACTTGCACACTATGGTAATTTTCATAATTTTTCGATTTATTTGGAGATTTTCGAGAACAAAATTTTCATTCGGGTATGTTTCGAATTTATTGGAGATTTTTCAAGACAGAGACATTTTTTATTGATCATAATCATCATCATCATCACACACACACACACACACACACACACACACACACACATATATATATAATCAATCTATGTATTACGACTAAAGGTTAACTTGAGTTTTGCTAATGTTCATCATTAACTTTAAGATATGTGGATTTTCATACTGTTTACCGCTCCACATATATTAAAAATATTGCCCTAGGTGATTGTTCACGTGAAAAAAAAAGGTTGGGTAAAAAGGTTCAAAATATATTCCGGTGAAGCAGGATGGGATACTTGTTGCAACAATGAAATATCTCCGACTGTTGGTAGTAGATTACAACACAAATGTAGTACTTACTGAAATCGAGTTTGAGCATACTTATTCAATCATATCCAGAGGAACAAAATATTGCTCGCTACCTCGGTGGTCTTCGTGCTGAAATTCGTAATGTAATTCAATTGCAGCCATATTGGACTTACAATGATGAATCAAGCTAGCAATTAATGTAGAAAAACAGTTGAAGGAAGCGCATGGAAGTGGTTTTAGATTGTGGACGAAAGAAAATTCTACTAACAAAGACGACAATGAAATTTACAACCCTTTCTAGACAAAAACGAGCTTGAACAAACATGATACAAAAATGGAATTACTAACAACTCCACTAGATGTAAATATAATGCCTCAAATTCTCGTATGTGTTTCAAGTGTCAAGGATTTGGTCATATTGCTTCTGAATATCCAAATCGGAAAATAGTCTCTCTTGTTGAAGACACTTTTGATGAAGAACTAGAAGTGGAAATAAACAAAGAAGAGGCTCGAGAAGATGAAGATGAAGATGCTATCACATATGGAGAACAAGGGAGGTCACTTATTATTCATAGATGTCTAAGTTCGTTCAAAATAGATGAGGATACTTTGCATGAAGAAAACATATTTCATACTCCCCCTCTTAGCAAGGTCAACGACGTGCCTTTCAAGAGACCTCCTATTTATGACGAATCGGAAGACGAAAAGTTTACTTATAATGATGAAGATGAATCGTTGTTGGCTCGTCCTAGCTTAGATGAAAATTAAATGGATGAGATTAGCAACAAATCATTTGTGTTAAACTACGATTCTCACATCGAGGATGATGAATATTTCTACAATGTCTCCTGGAAAGTTCAAGATCTTATTAGTGAAATTCAAAATGAGGTGGCCAAATGATCTTTTGTCGACGACCCTTTATTTATATTAAAAGCCAACATGAGATTGATTTCTTTATTGGTGAATTGTACATTCATGATAATCGTTTCTTTCGGGATGTCACTATGCTCATTGGATGGAATATTTCAAGTCCTTGAAATTAGTTTCATGCTCAAGTCAATACTTTCACATTCAATTGGTGACCTTATTTTTTTGCAATGGTAAAAAGTTAATCAAGGTTCGAGGCAAGATATTTTCTTATAAAGAAATGATGATGTGGAATTTACTAGGATTATGTATCATCACGAAGCTCATAGGCGTTGGAGCTACACTAATTCTATCAAAAGTTATGTTTATTCTCTAGTGACGAGTTTGCACGCAGCGGAAGCGTATGATTCAGTAGCATTCCCATGCTTTCAATTATCCAAATAATCCAATAATTAATGCATGAAGTTGAAGAGTTGAGAAATTCAAAAACAGAAACTTCAATCAATTTCATATGCATATATCTCTCAATCTAGAAGGACTTATGAAACTAGTCTTATATGTATGGAAACCTATGGAAGTCTAATTTCCAATGAAACAAACGTTTCGTGATTTGGAATTTAATTAAGGAAGTTATGACAATTCATAGCAAGGGTGGCCGAACAATTCTAAAAGAAGTTCACATACGGGTTCAATGAAATTTAAGTGGATTTTCTCTATGTATCCACGAATCCTTAGTATTCCTCATGGATCAAAATTTCGATTCGCAAGACAGATTCGGGTAACTATAAATTGGAAACGTTTCGAAAGATTCCTTAGTATGCCTACTACAAGTCGTTCAACATCATGTTTCTTGATCTATTTCTTAGCCAATCTCAATCAACCATAGACTATAACAAGTTTAAAATGACTATTGCAAATTAACATAAGAAGTTCATCAATATACGAGTCAAACAAACACTTAAATAGAAACACCAGAACCTGAACAAATATATTACAACAGTTGAGTAAGTTTAGCCAAAAATCATACCACCAACAATTTTGTCAAAGCATTGAAAGATAATTCATGTCCAATATCATGAAACCAAAATTTTATTCAACCAACTTAAATTGCAAAATCTAAAATCAAAATAAGATAAAAAAAAAAAAAAACGATCCAACAATAATGATCTAACATAAGCTAATCGGCTTCAATTTCTACTTCAAGAGGGTCTTCCAAACGCTTTACACAATGATGAAGCTCCAAACACCACACGACGACCCGAGAATCTGTATATTGTAAGATTTCAATATTAGAAATTTGACATCCTATAATGTTTAAGTAAATACAACATATCAAGTTGCATACAACTTGATACTAGGCTAATCTTTGAATAAAAGTTCCACAAACTACAAACTTTAATTAGAGAAAAAAGTAAACATATTACATATTAACGTGTTCTACATGATTCCTTCATAAGTAGAATTATGACTTTGTAGGACATACATTAACATTTTGATCGACGGCTGCCATGATCCTCATCTTGAGTAGCGTGATCAAAATATTTTTCTTCTGTGAAAAAAATGCCTTCTTGACTAGCCTGAGATTGATTCCAGCTTGAAAATTCTCCACCGGTACGCTTAGCACAATAGTTATTATCATCAATCTTGGATTGATTGCTCAAACCATTTATATAATCGGACTCAACAAAATCTCCAACATTAATACCCTTAGAAATACTTTCACCACAACCACTATTCTCGAATCATTTCTAGTTCTTTCCCTCGATGAAAAATCGAACTCATGATCTTCATCAACTACATCAACTATATCTGAGTGTTTTCCCTTTCCTTTGCTTGATCAAGCAACATTAATTTTTTTTCTACTTGTTCCCTCAATAGAAAGATCAAACTCATCATCTTCATCAACCACGTCAACAACCTTTGAGAGTTTGCCCTTTCCTTTGCTTGATCCTGCACCATTTTTAGAACGACAACTTAACCTATCAGCTCATGTTGATAAAAAAAAGTATTCGGCCTAGCTGGTTGTCCATCATCATAAAATTCATCCAGAAGAGCATCTCCATGATCATCTAACCATTCTGACAAAACATCATTATCATAAAAAATATGACTTAAATCAATCGGTTGAAAATCTTGATCAACTCTTGTTTTATCCTTGATAAGATGAAGCAATTTCAGTCTCATGTTATAATGAGCGTATACCAATCTCTCTAATTTTTGGTAGTTAAGGTGTTGGTCCAAAGTGGTCAGATGAGGTCTAGAGGGGGGGGGGTGAATAGACCTCTGAAAATTTTTGAACTTAAAAACTTTTCAGTCTTCTGTCAACAGACTAAGCTTATGAAGAAGCTGACTATGCTGATCGTGAACAAATCTAGAACAGCAGAATGACCACTCTTCTTATAATACTTAGCTGTTTTTCAGCAAAACAGTTTTCCAAGAGTATACTTGCAGCGGATGTTTGAAAGTGTTTTTCACAAGTAAGCTAAGTCCTTTAAAAGATTTTATCCCCAGTTTAAAACTCCTTTAAAATCTTTTCAAAGTAATTCAAGGTGTAAAGTTATGCAAGTTTAAAATATGCAATAAAACTTAAATGCAAACACAACACAAAGAATTTTTATAGTGGTTATATGGATAAAAATCCTTTAGTCCACTCTTCCAGATCACTTAGATTCTGGGTTATACTATAAACACAAAGTTTACTATATGTCTCCACTTACACCTAAACAACAAATGAAAAGGCTGTAAGCTCGCAATAGGAAATCACTCAGAAAACCTATCCTCTGAAGTTAAATCACTCACAAAGACGGATTTAAACTTCGCACAACACTCAGCTAATACAAATTCACTCAGAATGTATTTTCTATTTTGCTTCAACTGGGTTTCTGTCAACAGATGACTTCCACCAGACGAGTGAGCTGTTCGAGCTTCTTGAGACTTAGAGAAATTTCTGCTTCGGAATCAAAATCTCAGGATGTTGTTGTGTGTCTCGCTCGTTGAAATCAGCTCTATTTATACTTGGATTTGAAAATATGACGGTTGAAGGAAATCAAATCTCAAATCCATAGCCTTAGCCCGAAAATCAGAATGGTAACCTGCTACAGTCCTTTCTCTGCTGTACTTTCCTGTAGCTGCATTAAATGCACTCTGCTGATCCGAGAATAACTTCAATCATTTACTATTACTACCCTTCTCTTGCAGCATTTATTACACCAGGTGCATTTATTACCGTTGAACTATCTTATGATCTCTTCTACTCTGCTGATCGAAGCAACTCTGCTGATAGGCACTCTGCTGATCAAACTCTGAACTAATCTGATTTGAGTCAGCTGATGGTCTACCCTTCTGTTTGTTGTTTCAGCATGAGATCAGTAATCCATACTTAGCTGATTTTGACGTTTTGAAAATCATCAAAACCTTCCCTTGTCTTCTTAACTTCTTTGCTCTTCATCTTCATCCAACAATTTCCCCCTTTTTGATGATGACAAAACTTCAGCTAAGTACCTGTACCTAAACTAAAGTTTTGATCCTCAAAGATTTCTGAGATAGAAATAATTTGTTGGATTTAAACTTGAACTTTTATAAATTGGCAAAAGATTACATGTTACAAGTTCAGTAAATGAATGCAGAGAGAAAAGAAATTACAAGGAATTACAAGTAATTTAAACAATACTAGTCTTCTTCCTTTTTGTCTTCTTCTGTTTCCTTGTCTTCTTCTTCAGCTGGCTTGGAAGATTCAGCTTCCAAAGATTCATAGAACCTTTTCCTCAGCAGCTCCATCTTTTTGTATTTAACATCAGGGTTTAGCTGTTCTTCAGCTGAGTCCTTAGCAGCAGCTATCTCTTTATCAGATTTGGCCTTTGCTTCAGCTTCAGTTTCTTCAGCTTCACCTTCTTCTTCTGCATTTATCTGAACTGCTGGTCTGCTAGTGCCTTCATTGTCTTCATCAGCATTCTCATCTTCAGCAGATTCCCCCAGTACTTCAGTGTCTTCAAATCTGTCTTCTTCTTACTTATTAGTGAACCATCTCTCTGAAAGATGTTCCACTAGAAATATAAGTACCCTATCTTCTCCCTTTTTGTCATCATCAGCAGAGTTGATTGGATATTTAGGTAAGACTGGTGAGATTTGAAGTGATTCACACAGAAGTTTGATGTTTTCTTCCATAGCATCCAGTTGAGCTTGCTGTCTAAGTTGATTAGCCTCAAAAGCATCCATTTTATTTAGAACAACTTCTCCTTGTTCACCCAGCTGAATTTGAGTTGCAAGCAGCAAGTCAGCAGACGACTTGAAACGTGCCATCATATTTGTCAAGGTCTCATCCTCAGCTGTAATGGCCATCTCAACAGTTTCTGTAATCTGCCTCCAACCAGCAGCTGTGTTTTGTGTCCTTGCTCTAATAACATCCATATCTTGTCTGATAGCTTCCACATTATGAGCAGTGTCTTCTATCAGCGAAGTAGGAACAGTAGCAGCTTGTTGAGTTGGTTGACTTAAGGCAGTCAAAAGATTAGCAGTGATCTTCTCCTCTAGTACCTTCATTGAACTTGAAATTATCTGTTGAATGGAGTCCAACAGATTTGGCTATAAACATTGAGAAGAAACATCAGTTGGAATAGGAGGTAAGACAGGAGTTGCCTCTTCAGTAATTTTATCTGCTGCATGAGTTGTCTCTTCAGCAATCTGATCTGCTGGACCAGAAGCAGTCTCTTCTTCCTTGGTCTCATCAGCTTGACTAGGAGTGCTTTCCTTCTCCTTAGTGTGATCATTTTGCTCAGCAGCATCCTCATTTTCTTTAATCTGATCAGCTTGATTTTGAATAATTTCTTCTTCCTTTGATTTATCAGCTGGTTCAGACTTGTCATCTTTTTCTTTGGTTTGATCAGCAGGGTCAGAATTTCCTTCTTTTTCCTTAGTTTTATCATCAGGATCAGAAGTTCCTTCTTTCTCTTTATTCTGATTAGCAGGTGGTTGAACCTTCTTAACAGACACAACTGTACGCATCAAACCTGCATTATCCAAAGTAAACCTGTGAGTAATCCAAGTCAAATCATCAAGTGGAACAAATGGTGAGATTGGATCCTCAGGCAGCTCTTCATGTGGCCTAATAGTAGGTCCATAAACAATTTGCTTCAGACTTGGAAGGGGAATCATAGTACTTGGTTGTCCCTTCATCTTCCTTGTCAACCTGGCCCAAGTTTCCATTGTTTGGGAAACTGCCAACTTGATAGATCGTTCCTTAAGATCTTCATTTTCAGCAAACTCCTCTGGAACAGATTCATAAATCTTCTTGGCTTCAGCCTTTACAACATGACTGATCCTCAGTCTCAATTTATCAAAAAAGAATTCTGAGTCTAATGCTTGAGTTAGAGAACCCGTCTCAAGCCACTTTAGCACCCAGGCTTCTTCATCAACAAAGGCTTTCCAACTTGCAATTTGATATTTGCTCTTGGTCAGACGATAGTCTCTCCATCTGTTATATCTGATCTTCTCTTTATTGAACATCGTCAGACGAGTGATCTTTGCATTTTCAGCATCCAACCTTTTAATAAACTCTTCAAAAGCATCAGGGTCATCTCTGACAATCTCCAATGCCAGTTTGACCTCTTCTCTTCTCTTAGGTTGTATTGCTGGAGTAGGCATGACTGGTTTAGGCTTGGTGGAATCTCTCTGTTCACCAATTACAATGCCACCAGTATACTTTGGACCATGTGAGTCCTTAGTACTTGCTTCAATAGCAGCAGCCAACTCTGCTGCTTCAACAGCATCCCTTTGTTCTTGAGTCATTTTACTGGCCTCTTCTTCCAGTCTCTTAAGCTCAAGGGCCTTCAGGCAATCTTCCTCAGCCTTTTCTTCGGCCTTCCTTTTCCTCTCTGCCTCATCTAATTTCATCTTTGCAGCAGCAGTGAGGTAAGGGATCACAATCTTACCAGTCCTTTGCTTCTTTGCTTCAGTACTTTCAATAGTTTGAATTGGAGTGGCAGCAACAGGAGTAGGATGCAGAAGGAGTACACTCTCCTTCACTTGTTGTGCCAGTCTACTGTTCTTCTCTGACTTCAGCAGACACTGCAGCAGATGAGTCTTCAGCAGAAACTCCAATTTCAGCAGCAGCTTCTTCAGCAGGCTCAACAGCAGGCTCTTCAATAGTGATTGGCCTCTCTGCTGATGCTGGAACTTCTCTAACTGTTTCAGATGATTCTTCAGAGAAGGTAACTTTTCTCTTTGCTTTAGACTTGGGAATTCTTCCTGTAGGTTTAGCTGTAGAAGGTCCTTTTGCAGCACTCCTTGTTCTCATTCTTTTTGCAGGTTGAATGGGAACAGCTTCTTCAGACTCAGTCCTTTCAGGAGAAGATCCAGTCTCCATATTCTCCAGTTCTCTAGTGAAGTCATCAATCACCTTTTCAGGGATTTGAATTTCAGGCTGTGCTGATCCAGCTTCAACAGTGGTGCTCACTCTTTGATCAGCAGACTTACTAGTCTGACCATCCTTCTTGCTCTTCTTAGAAGGGGCCTTAACAGCCTTGGCAGCAGCCTTTCTTTTAGAAGTAACCACACTTCTAACGGGCTCATACAACTTGAATTCTTTACCAGGATGGGTAGGCTTCCCACCTCCCATTGGACACCTCAAAGTCATGAACAGATGACTCAGTAAAATGGCGTAGTTGGTCTTCTTGTCACTCAGCAAATCATACACATGTGCTGCCTAGTTAACCTTCAAGCCGTAAAATATGCAGATCATTGTGTAATACCTTCTTCTGGGTAACCCATCCAGTGAGCTGGTACTACAATCCAACACTTTTGCAATAATATCCACAAATCTCTGATATTCATCTTTTAATTGAGTCTTCATCAGAGACCCAGTCAATTCCTCTCCCTCCTTCGCACAAACCAACCAAAATTCCTCCTCTTTTGCAGACCCCAGGTCTGTTACATCCCCTCCTTCATTTTTCAGCCCATATACTTCACTTAAAACAGCCGCAGAAATACAAATCTTCTTGCCTCCGATTGTGGCAGTCATGGTAGTCTCATCTTTGTTGAATTCTCTGGTCTTGTAGAAGTGTTCTACCTCCTCCAGATAAACCCTATCTTCATGAGCCTCTAAGACGGGTACCAGAGATGCTTCCTTACTTTTGTTCAAGATCTCCCTCATCAGATCAGTACCGGTTGCGAAGAATTTGTCGTAGTTCAGATATCTACCCTCAGCAATAGCCATTTTCGTGAATTGAGAAATGTAATTCTGTGAACAATTAGAGCTATAGAAACAGAGAGCTTAGAGAATTAGAGAGTTTTGGAAATTTAGTGTGCGTAAGACGACTACTCTGTTCAAATCGGATTTTATATGTTTCCCTTTGTTTTGGTTATCGTGATTAATCTGAAACGTTGGATTGATCTGACAGGTTTTTATTCGTGCGGGTGAGAATTATGGATTTCAAAATTATTATTTTAATGTCAGACGGGCGGGAAACTCAATCGTTACCTATCTGTTACTTATAAAAGCGTGTTTCTTAAAATGCGATTTATAACCATGCTTATATAATGTATCAAATGAGTAGAGTTTAACTTATCTGACAGACGAGTGATCTGATATTTGTTATTACTATAGAAAGCCAATAGCTAGTAATCTTCCTCTGCTGTTTGTCAATCCAGCAAGATAAATTGATCTTCAATCTTCAATAATTTGATCTTCTGTTGAAAACATAACTTCAACTAACTGTCATTAACAAATATCATCTTTTAATCAGAAGTACCGCTAGTCTGACACGTTCCCCCTGACTTTAAGAATTCATAAGTTAACTAGTCTGTTGAGAGTTAATCCTTGAAGATAACAATGGATGACTGTGCTGATGAACTTCAGTCTTCTGATAAGTTCCCCCTCAGCTTATGCATCCAAATTAAGTAGTCGCTCAGCTCTTAGAGTAGAAAACCTTACTTCACTTAAAGGTTTAGTGAAAATGTCAGCAATCTGATTATCTGTATGAACATACTCAATCATAACATTGCCTTTTTCTACATGATCTCTAATAAAGTGATGCTTGATCTCAATATGTTTAGTCCTTGAATGACTTGTAGTGTTCTGAGTAAGAGAGATTGCACTTGTGTTGTCACAGTAGATTGGAATTCCACTGATTTTGATGTTGTAGTCTTCCAGTTGATGCTTCAACCAAAGTATCTGTGCACAGCATGCTCCAGCAGCTATATATTCTGCTTCAGCAGTAGATATGGATACTGAAGTTTGTTTCTTACTCATCCATGAGATCAGACGACTGCCCAAAAACAGATAAGCACCAGTTGTGCTTTTCCTATCAATTTTGCAGCCAGCAAGGTCTGAATCTGAATACCCAATAAGCTCAAATCCAGATTCTCTAGGATACCATAATCCCAATTCTTTAGTGCCCTTAATGTATTTCAGTATTCTCTTGGCAGCTAAGAGATGAGATTCCTTGGGATTTGATTGAAATCTTGCACAAACCCCAACTGAGTACATGATATCAGGTCTACTAACTGTTAAGTACAACAGTGACCCAATAATGCCTCTATATTTGGTTATGTCCACTGATTTGCCATCTTCATCTTTATCCAAGCGAAGACTTGTAGACATTGGAACAGCAGCAGTGGAGCTAGTTTCCATACCAAATTTCTTGAACAGATCTTTTGTATATTTTGCTTGGTTGATGAATATTCCATCAGGCAACTGTCTAACTTGCAAACCAAGAAAATAGTTAAGTTCACCCATCATGCTCATTTCAAACTTGTTCTGCATCAGCTTGGAGAACTTGTCACACATCTGTTGGTTAGTTGAACCAAAAATAATATCGTCCACATATATTTGCACAAGTAATATATGATTTTCCCATTCAATTGTAAACAAGGTCTTATCTACCTTACCTTTACGAAATCCTTTAATTAAAAGAAAATCAGATAGGGTATCATACCATGCTCTTGGAGCCTGTTTCAGTCCATAGAGGGCTTTCTTCAGACGATATACTTTGTCTTCCTGTTGATAGACTTCAAATATGCTCCTATAAAAAATCAGAAGCCTAAGACTTCAACATCTTGGGTTGTCAAAGGTGGAACTAATCCTTCAGGACCCTCTCAATAAGGATACCTAAAACAAATTTTATTTTGTTTTATATGTTAGGATTATGAGTAGGAGTAAAATAGAGAAGATTTGGTACTTGGACAGTGGCTGTTCAAGACAAATGTGTGAAACATACATGAGCTGACTGATGATATTACTGTGGATGGTCCTAAAGTTACTTTTGGGGACAACAAGGAAGGCAAGATTGTAGCAAGTGGAAAGCTTATCAAAGGCAACATTGAGATATCTGATGTCTCTTATGTTAAAGGCCTCAAATACAATTTGCTGAGCATAAGTCAATTTTGTGACAAACGATATTCAGTCAACTTCTCAACAGATTAGTGCTACGCTGAACAGATTGGTACAAAGAAGGTCCTTTGATCTGGAAGACGACAAGGGAATGTCTACACAGTGGACTGAAATTCTGTTGACAAGAGTTCAAGTATTTGTTTGGTGGCATCAACACCAAGTGAAGTCAGTTGGCTGTGGCACAAAAGAATGAATCATGTGAATTTTAAGACCATCAACAGACTTATCAAGAATGATCTGGTAGAAGGAATTCCCAAGACAGTCATGAGCAAAGATAAGCTTTGTGATGCCTATCAGAAGGGTAAACAAATCAAGTCATCATTCAAAAACAAGAAGCACCAATCATCTGGAAGGATCTTGGAGCTGCTACATATGGACTTATTTGGACCCATTGATCCAATCAGCAATGGTAGAAAGAAATATTGCCCAGCTGTTGTGGATGATTATTCAAGACACACTTGGGTGATTTTCATGAAGAAGAAAAGTGAAACCAAGGAGCATCTTACAAATCTGATGGAGTTGATCCAAAATAAAATAAGTATGAAGATATTGAAGATCAGATTAGACAGAGGGACTGAATTTACAAACTCTACTGTTGAAGAGTATTGTAACGCCAGAGGAATCAACCATGGGTACTCTGCTGCAAGAACCCCTCAACAAAATGGATTTGCTGAAAGGAGAAACAGAACTCTAAAAGAAGCTACCAGAACCATGATAGCTGAAGCGCTGCCTCAAAGATTTTGGGCAGAAGCAACTAATACAACATGCTTTACACAAAATAGATGCATGATCAACAAACACCAAAACAAGACTTCAGATGAGGTTTGGAACAACAGGAAGCCAAACATTCTTTACTTTAGAATTTTTTGCAGTAAATGCTTTGTTTTAAATAATGGTAAAAATCACCTTACTGCTTTTGCAGAAAAGGCTGAGGAAGCAGTATTTGTAGGATATTCTACAGTCAGTAAGCTTATTGAGTCTTTAACAAAAGAACTTTACTTGTAGAAGAATCAATTCATGTAGTATTTGATTAACCTAATCAATCTTCTGAAAATAATCGAAGTACTGATCAAAACCTGTCTACTGATTTTCAGAAATTGAGTGTTGAAAGAAATGAAGTTGTTGCTCACAGGACAAGAAGTCAATTGAGGGATACAGGAGCCTCCCAACCTGTTCCAGAAGGAAGAATAAGGAGAACGGTTAAGAAGAGGATGACATTTATAGAATCTCCTACTAATCTGTCTGCCTTAGTTAGAAAAAGTCCTCGATCAGCAGAGAGGCCTGCTGGAGCTGAAGAAGAGTCTGCTGCTGAGAAGCAAGCTGATGATCAAACTGTCTCACAGACTACTTCAACCGCACCAACAGCTGAGGTTGCCAAACCTCATGATGATCCTAAAGTGCAGATCATCATTCCTGTTGCAATTGCAACACATGCATCTGCTGCTCTTGAACCTTCTGCTACACAAGAAGCGCAGACTGCTGACAAGAAGAAAGAGAAAAGGAAGATTGTCATCAAAAGAAAGAAAGTATATGCTGCTGATAAAAGAAAGAGGGAAGAAGCAGAGCAGAGGAAGAGGGATGAACAAGAAGAACAAAGGGTCATAGAGCTCAGTAAACTTGAAGCTGAAAAAGAAGAGCAAAGGAGAAAGATGTTTGAAGCAGAACGCAAGGTTGCTGAAGATGCAGAGTTAGCTCTCGTGCTTGAGCTCAGCAAGATAAACGCCCATGGCCCAAACATTGCTGGTGGCATAAAGATTGGTGAATCGATGAAAGCCAAGCTAAAGATGCCTGCTAGAGAGATACCTGAAAAGAAATAGTTTGAAGTTAGAAAAGCTTTTGAGATTGTTAATACTAACCTTGCTGTTTTCAAAAGGTTTGAAGCTGCCCTAGCTTACATAGATAAGAAGCTTCAACGTAAAACCTTGTTCACCCTAGAAAAGGAGAGATATATGAAGTGGAGGGATTACAGGATAACCAAATGTGTTGAAGAAGTCCAGAGCTGGAAAGAGTTTGCTGATGAGGAGAAGTGGGTCCTCAGCTGGTTGCAAACCTCCTCAATCATTAAAGCACTGGATCCTGATTATGTCAGAGATATGATGCATAAATATGCACAAGAAGTTGTTACTGCTGAAGCCAAAATCATCTCTGATGCATTGCCAGCCAAGAGAAGAAAGCAAGATGATCCCATCAAACAGGTTGTGCTAATTGTTGTTCATACTGCCTTGGAGAAATGGACTTAAAGATCAAGATATGAACCATGTTCTCCAAGTGATCTGCCTGCTCTACCCAGCATACATCATATCACATTTGGCAAAGAAGTCAAAGATTATCAAGAAGTGCCCAAAGTGAAGACAGCTGCTCCAAAACGTCTGCCTATTATAAGGAAGATTCGTCAGACTACTGTTTTTACTGATGATGTAATTATTGTTAACAAAATCTTTGAAGATGTCACAGATCAGACTGCTGCTGCTGAAGAGCCCTTAGCCATTGAATGGAATACTAAGGAAAAGCCTGAAGAGGAAGCTGATCTGAAAGACACTCCTGTTCAACAGAAAGAAGATAGCACTGCATCAACCTCTGTTCCATCAGCTGATATGCATTCATCTCTGATGGAAGCCTTCCAGATGTTGCTTGAAAATTCCTTAAAGGACATGGAAGAGAGGAACAGACTGCAGATGGAGCAAATTGCAGAAAGAGACTGCAAAAATGGTTAAGGATCCCATTGATAACTTCCCACTACCAGAAGAAAATACTCTGAGGATGACGCACAGTATCTTAGATATGAACTGAAGTATTGAAGATATAAAATCTGATGTTGGACATCTTCATGCTGCCTTGAAGAGAAATGAAGATAGTATTGCTCACCTGACCAATACATTCATCAAAGTTGTTGATGAGGAGACTGCAAAGAATCATCTGTTGGTGGAAGAAGTTCACAAAACTGTCACCAAAATCAATGAAGAAATCTCTACATTGCAACTCAACATTGACTGCATCAATGATCAATTTGACAACATCACTACTGCTCTAAACCATCTCAACTCAAGTCAGGACTTAATGAACCAGAACATCAAGACCTTGTATGCTGCTGCCAAGATCCAAGCTGTTGGACTCAACTATCCTGCTAACCCCGATGATGACAAAAACGGGGAAGAGAAAGGGGAAGAGACAACTGTTCAAGCTGCTGAAATAGACTCTGCTGCTGCTCAAGAGAAACTGGAAGAGCCAGAGAACTAAGCACTTGAAGAAAAGGCTGAAGGAAATGAGGAAGCTAAAAACAATGATACTGATGCTGCTGAGGAAGATGGAAAGGTTGTTGGCAAGGAAGCTGATCCTGAAAATTCCGAAGAAGAACCCACGGAACCAGTCAAGTCTGATAAAGAATTGGTTGCATCCTAGGATACTCCTGAAGAACAATTAGAGCCATCCAACAAGTACAAAAACTTGGAGCGTTTGAAGAGAAGGATTGATGAAGCAGAACATGAAGTCATGCGCGAACAAGAAATCAAGAAGAAGATGGAAGCTGCCAAGGCAAATCTGCTTGCGGATGATGCAATTGATGAAGAAGATGATGATGATGTATCAGAGTAAGAATATTATGAGGAAGTTGAAGAATGAAGTGAAGAAGCTGATGATTAGAATTGTTTATCCATTGTAATCAGTTTACTTTATTTTCCTTTCAGTTATCTCATGTAAAAGACTTGTACTTTGTAATAATTTTCAATCATCTATAAAAGTTCAAGTTCTTTTCCAATATATAGAAATTTTGAGGATCAAAACTTTAGTATAGGTAACAGGTACTTAGCTGAAGTTTTGTTATCACCAAAATGGGGAAAATTGTTGGATGAAGATGAAGATAAGAATGCATTAAAATTAGATAAGTTAAGGGAGGTTTTGATGATTTCCAAAACTCATCAAAATCAGCTAAGTGTAGAAAACCTAGTTTAATACCCTTAGTGAAATTTTGACCAAGTAAGAAGACAAATCAAAAGGGCCAAACATTCAAGGTCCAGAAGACTACTGATCTGCTGAAGGACGAAATCAGACTGGTGAAGATCAGCCGACTCAAATCAGATTTGTTCAAGTTTGGGATCAGCTCTGTTCATCATCAGACTTGTGTTCTCATTAGCCAAGTGGAAAGGATCAGGAAGTCGCCCCAACGGTAATAAATGCCCCTGGAGTAATAAATGCTGAAGTCCGGGGAAATTAATGGCAAATGATTGAAGAAAAACCTCGTATCAGCTCGGTGCATTAAATGCTGCCTGACAGAAAGTACAGTCTGCAGTACTGTCACTGTGCAGAGGGTCGTTCGCGGAAATTAAGGACAAAAAATCAAGAAATTCGAACTGTATCTCTCTTCAACGGACACTTTTTGAATCTGTTAGTATAAATAGCTGAAGAGACGAAGAGAAGAAAAAAACACAACATCTGAGCAGAATATTTTCTAAGTCTCAACAAGCTCAACAACAGCTCACTCGCCTGCTGAAGTCATTTGTTGACATAAGCTTGTTGAAGTTTAAAAGATAATACATTTTCTGAGTGAATATGTAAAGAGAGTGTTGTGAGGAGCTCTTATCCATCTTTGTGAGTGATAAGTATCTGTAGAATAGGTTTTCTTTGTGATTTCCTATTGCGCACTTGTGGCCTTTTCATTTGTTGATTGGTGCAAGCAGAGTATACTGTAAACTTTGTGATTATAGTATAACCCAAGCTCTGAGTGACTTGGAAGAGTGGACTAAAATATTTAAATCCATATAACCACTATAAAAATCCTTGTGTTTTTCTTTTGTATTTTAACTTGCATATTTTCAGTTTGCATAAAAACACTTCGATAAAACTGTTTGAAAAGGATTTTAAAAGAGTCGTCTATAAATTCGGGGATAAAATCTTTCAAACTACTAAGTATACTTGTTAAAAACACTTAAAATATCCGCTGAAAATATTCTGGTATTAAAAATGATTTTGACAAAATCAGCTAAGTGACTATCAGACTAGTGGTTAACCAAGCTGCTCAAAGATTTGTTCGCGATCAAATTCGTCAACTTACTGCTCTGTAACAGCTTAGTCTGCTTACAGTTAAGCAAAATTTTTAAAGTTAAAATTTGTTTAAAATTTTCTGAGGTCTATTAACCCCCTCCCCCTCTAGACCTCATCTGACCACTTGGGACCAACATGTGGTATCAGAGCAGGTGGTTCATTAGAATCAGCTGCCTGATCAACGAGCTTAATCCTAGTGTTTTTCAAAGGTTTTCAAACTTTTTCAAAAGAGCATATTTTTGAAAAATTTAACTTTTTGAAAATGAATTGTATCAGCCATGTTCCCCATATTGTTGGTATGAGTTTTGAGGACTAGAAGATCAGAATGGAGATCTTCTTAGCTGCCTACAATGATAACATGTACACATGTATCATCAAAAGTCCATTCAAATTCACCAAGACTATAAAGGTTGATGAAGTCGACATAGTGGTGGGAAAATATCTTAATGAGATGTCAGCTGAACAAATTAAGCTGTTCAATGTGGACAAAGTTGGCCGTTTCATCATGACCATGGCCCTGGACAATGATCGATTTGACAAAGTCAAGCATTGCAAGACTGCCAAAGAGATATGGGATAAGGTTCGTGATATGAGCGAAGGAAACGATGCTATAGAGCATCAGCTAAGTGTTGCTCTGGAAAAGCTGGATAACTTCAAGATGAAGTCTTCTGAAACCATTGACCATATGGATACAAGGTTTACAAAGACATTGAATGAAGTTCTAAAGCTTTGAAAAACCTTCACAGACAAGGAGATAATCGCCAGGGTGCTGAAAGATCTACCTCCAAAGTTCAACATGAAGGTGACAACCATGGAAGAGTCAAGAGATTTGGGAAAGATCTCACTCACCGAGCTGTTCTCAGTACTCAAGGCGTATGAGTATAAACTGCCTAGAATGGGTGTTGAAGAAACCTCAACTTCAAGTTCCACATCTGCCCTGGTTGCTGCTGAAAATCCTAGAATACCAGCCTACAAAAGCAAAGATGTGGACTCTGTTGGGATAGTGGTTGGGATGCCTCGATTGTCAGAACAACGACAGTGCGGAATTTAAAATTTTTCGAAGCACCCAAGGTCCCATATTAATTCTCCATATTAATTATACGTAAGCAAGAACAAAAAGACACATAGAAATTGAACAAGGGTGTTTATGCGATATACCTCACCACAGGCAAGGTGGTGGCAACCTTCGATTCTGATTCTGCAACTAGATCTGGATCTGGTTCACAGAAGTGATCCAAGCGTCTCACCTCCAAAGTAAGTCCACACCAATTGGATTCTGGCAACACCTCAAGATCTTAGGCTCAGAACTTGATTCAGGAGGTTTGTCGAAGCAGGATTGTGTAGATTCTCTTGACAGGTCAAGATCTATCACAGAAGAACAAGAGGAGATGAGCGGCGGCACAAGAGCAGCCCACGGCAGCAGGGTGGCAGCGTCTCTTGGTGGCGGCGGCGGCTAGGGCTTCTAGCTCTAGGGGGCGGCGGCTAGGTTGAGAGGAGAGGCTAGGGTTTTCTTCTTAGGGTGTTAGCTTTTGAGCTCAAGTAGATCCCCTTTATATAGACTCCCTCAACTTAGGTTTTGCAAGACTCCTTATGGGCTTTTAATTAAAAGCCCATGTCTTGCAAGCCCTCTTCATTTAATTAATTACTTAATTAAATGTCCAGTCTAATTAAATCATTATTTCTTTTATGTAATTAATTGGCAACTCAATTAAGTATTTAATTAATTAAGTTAGCCAATTAATTAATCTCCCACTTGAATTAAATACTTTTAATTCATTTAATTGATTTAATTACCTTTAAATCAATTAATTCCTTTTAGTATCCTTTTCAACAGTCACCGTTCAATTGTATTGTGTGTGACCCTCTGGGTTCACCATCAATTGGCAGCAGGCCCACGAATTCCTCGTGATTTAATTTATGAACAATAAATTGCTCCGGTCAATTAAACAACCTTTAATTGACTACTCCTAGAATCAATTCCTCTATTAACTCAGGAGTACCTACACTTCATGGTCGATGTCTAGCCACAATCCCATGAAGCCCAACTTCAGGTAAATTGATACTTGTGAACCTCGTCTCATATAATTACCATGTACATACGGTCCTTCTATCGACTAATATTCCCGATCAAGACTTAGGGTGTGTGAATTGATCGGCACCTCTAAATTTGTCTCGATAACTATACTTTCTAATTCAGGATAATATTCCATTGTGATCTTCTAAATTTGGAAACCCCTTTCCAAATCCGTCACCGACTGCGGCCGCAGATTCCTTGGATATATTATCTAAGAATCGTATAGGAAATTCTCTCACCCATTACAGTGAGTCAATAGATTCCATATCGGTACTAACCATTCGCGTACATGTCCATACGCACCCAACCTAGGCATGTTATGACCAAGCTACGTGGCCTATACCTAGATCTAAGTATGCACTTCCATGCACCGAATTCGCCCTAGCACCTCAAGTCAAAGGACTAAATCGTACACTATTATAATCCTTGAGAAACATCCCATCACCGATATGCGACATGCGCTTCCACAATGGGTTTCTCTGTTCGGGTCATTCGATGCGTTCAATCCTCCATTGAACCACCTACTTGTATGCACTGGCCTCAAATGCCTTGCTCATGAAACGCTACAAATTCACTCCATGTGAATTATGCATACTTGTACAAGTCTTGGCGATTCCTACGATACCCCGTCTCGTTCGGAATCTATGACTTGGAACAGTTTTAAGATTACGACCTTTGAGACTGTTTCATGATTGCACTCAGTACTGAAGTGAATCGTCCCATAGTCTAATGCAATCTAAGGGTTTCAACCAATCGCTTAAATATATTCGCGAGAGATGAAGATGGCCATTGTTTATCCTTATACTCATATAAATAAACGCGCGTATTATTATAAAATCAAAAGATTGTTTCTTACAGAATAGACCTATTACAAGCTAATTGAACTGGCTTGCTGGGCACTACTCTATCAATCTCCCACTTGCCCTAAAGCCATTCACCTATGGTTCTAAGACCCATCTTCTCTAGATGACTATCGAACGCCTTTTGTGAAAGTGGCTTAGTTAGTGGGTCAGCTACGTTGTCTTCCGATTCGACATACTCCATGTGCATGTCACCTCTACCCATGATCTCCCTGATCACGTGGTATTTCCTTTGTACGTGTTTGGATTGATGGTGTGATCTCGGCTCCTTTGCTTGAGCTATCGCCCCGTTGTTGTCACAGAAGACGACTACAGGTTCAGCAATGCTAGGAACAACATCCAATTCTTGGATGAAGTTTTTCATCCATACACTTTCTTTTGCTGCATCTGATGCTGCGATATAGTCTGCTTCTGTGGTTGAGTCGGCAGTGGTAGACTGTTTACAGCTTTTCCAACTGACCGCTCCTCCATTGATGCGGAATATATATCCAGAGTTGGATTTGAAGTCATCCACGTCAGACTGGAAACTTGCATCAGTGAATCCTTCAAGTTTCAGTTCTCCACTACCACCGTAGACCAAAAACATATCCTTAGTTCTTCGCAGGTACTTTAGGATTGCTTTTACGGCAGTCCAGTGCTCTTCGCCTGGATTTGACTGATAGCGGCTCGTTACACTTAGAGCGTGTGCTATGTCTGGTCGAGTACACAACATCGCATACATTATACTCCCTATAGCAGAGGCATAAGGTATGAGAGACATTCTCGTCTTTTCTTCGTCAGTTGTAGGGCACATAGACTTAGAAAGAGAGATACCATGTCTCATTGGAAGCAATCCTCTCTTGGATTCTTCCATTTTGAATCTCTTCAAAATAGTGTTGATGTACTGAGATTGGGAGAGTCCTATCATCTTCTTCGATCTATCCCTATAGATACGTATTCCCAATACGTAAGATGCGTCTCCCATATCTTTCATGGAGAACTGCGCGGATAACCACGCTTTAGTCTGCGCTAACATCTTGATATCATCTCCGATTAACAAAATGTCATCGACGTACAAAACAATGAATTGTATCGAGCTCCCACTATTCCTTTTGTACACACAAGGTTCAAATACGTTTTTGATGAAGCCAAATGCTTTGACTGTCTCATCAAATCGTATGTTCCAGGTTCGGGACGCCTGTTTGAGGCCATAGATTGACCTTTGAAGTTTACACAATTTGTGCTCACTTCCTTTGGACGCAAAACCTTCAGGTTGTTGCATAAAGATCTCCTTGTCAATGTCTCCATTGAGAAAGGCGGTCTTTACGTCCATTTTCCATATTTCGTAGTCATGCCACGCGGCTATGGCAAGTAGTATCCGAATGGATTTCGACATCGCCACGGGAGAGAAGGTTTCCTCATAGTCTATTCCAGGCCTTTGAGAATACCCTTTCGCCACTAAGCGAGCTTTATGAGTTAATACCTCTCCATTCATTCCAAGCTTGCGCTTGAAGATCCATTTGCATCCTACAGGGATAGTTCCCTCAGGTGGATCGACCAAGGTCCAAACCTTGTTGGAATGCATGGAATCCATTTCGGATTGCATGGCTTCGAGCCACGCACCCGAGTCTATGTCCAACATCGCTTCTTGATAGGTCCTTGGATCATTATCACCTTTTTCGTTTTCGTGAATGAAACCAAATCGCTCTGGCTCCTTACGAATTCGATCAGACCTTCGAAGAGCAGGTGTACTAGTAGGTTCAATAAATTCTGGTTCAGCTCCCACTGTTTGTGGGGATGGGTCCGATTCTTGGACTTCATCAAGTTCTACGATTGTCCCATTTCGGTTGGTGAGGAAATCCTCTTCCAAGAAGTGGGCGTTCCGAGATACGAACGTATTACGTTCTTTAGGATCGAAGAACAGGTATCCAATGGATTCCTTTGGATACCCCACAAATTTGCACAAACTAGATCTACTATCTAGCTTATCTCCCTTTTTGTTCTTTACATACGCAGGAGATCCCCATACTCGTAGATACGAATACACGGGTGCTTTACCATACCATACTTGGTGCGGTGTAGTTGGCACTGACTTCGAAGGTACTATGTTTAGTATCTTCGATGCAGTTAATAGGGCTAAGCCCCAAAACGAAAAGGGAAGGTCAGCGAAGCTCATCATGGAACGAACCATGTCTAACAATGTGTTCCTCCGCTCGGACACTCCATTGAGTTGAGGCGTCCTAGGGGGAGTTCGTTGGGCGAGAATTCCATTCTCTTTTAGATAATCAAGGAATTCTTGGCTTAAGTACTCACCACCTCTATCAGAACGAAGTGCTTTAATACTATGTCCAAGTTGATTCTCAACTTCCATTCGAAACTCTTTGAATTTCTCAAAAGTTTCGGATTTGTGTTTCATAAGATACACATATCCATAACGACTAAAATCGTCGGTGAGTGTTACGAAGTAAGAGAATCCTCCTCTCGCATTGACACTCAATGGTCCACAAACGTCAGTGTGGATTAAATCCAATGTTTGCTTGGTTCGCTCGGGATTCCCGGTGAAGGGTAATTTGGTCATCTTTCCTTTGAGACAGGACTCGCAAGTTGGGAGTTCATCCAAGTTCTTTATTTCAAGAGCCTTAGTGGAAACCAGCTTTTGAATCCTACTCTTGGAAATATGTCCAAGTCTAGTGTGCCAAAGTTGTGGAGTTTGATTATCATATTTTCTTTTTCTAGATTGAATGTGCATGACGTCGGAATTTGTAGGTTCTAAGGAATACATACCATCTATCAAAGTACCACAAGCATACATTAAACCACCTATAAATATGCAAAGAGCTCCATTTTCAATGGAAAAATTAAAACCATCAATATCCAACATAGGTATAGAAATGATGTTCTTAATAATGTTTGGTACGTACAGACAATCCCTTAAAATTAAAGTAAAATTTCCTAAAATCAATTCGACGTCCCCAATAGCCTCAGCGGCGATCCTAGCTCCGTTTCCAAAACGCAGGATTCTATCCCCGGGCTTCAGGTCTCTTACTGCTCCCATCACCTGCAAATCATTGCAGATATGAGAACCTGCTGCGGTGTCTAACACCCACGATGCACAGTTAATAGAAATATTAACTTCAATCAAGAAAATACCTTTGGCTACCAGTTTCATCTTTAGGTAGTCTGGGCAGTTCCTTTTCCAGTGCCCTGCTTTCTTGCAGTGGAAACATTCATCTTCTGGGCTCTTGCGCTTCTTTTCAACCACCTTTGTGACTGCCTTCGAAGAAAATACCTTCTTCTTCTTCCTACCTTTCTTGGGCTTTGCAGCCTTTGATTGGTGTGCAATCATTACCGGCTTCTCTTTCTTGAGAGTCAATTCTGCCGTTACCAACAAATTGGTCAGTTCGTGAAGAGCGAGGGTTCTATCCTCCATGTTGAAGTTCAACACGAACTGGTCAAATAAACGGGGCAGTGTATGGAGAAGGAGGTCAGTGCTAAGATCAGCGTGCAAGTCCACTTCCAATCGCCCTAGTTTTTCAACCAGGTTGATGAAACGCAGACAGTGATCCTTGACACTGCTTCCCTCAGCCATCTTGAGATGAAACAACTCCTTAGTGGTCGCGAACCTTTCGGTACGAGACCTTTCTCCAAACATCTGCTGGAGGTGGAGAAGTATCTCTCTAGCAAGCGGCATAGCAGCATGCTGTTTCTACAGTTCATTCGACATCGAGGCTAGCATGAGACATCGAACCTGAAGATCATCATCAATCCTTTTAGCATGGGCGGTTCGTTGTTCCTCACTAGCTCGTGCTGCGGGTGCAGCAGGCATGGGTGTGTCGAGCACATAGCTACGTCGCTCGGAGTCGAGGACGATTATGAGATTTCTCAGCCAGTCAACGAAGTTTGAGCCATTCAATTTGTTTGCGTCGAGGATAACAAATAATGGATTCTTAGACATTGTACTTAATATCTACAAATGGAAAGAAGACAACATTTAGCTAACTGATCTTATGTCTAATACTTATAATTAACGAATTTTGGACTTGTTTTCGAAAAAGTTCTCCCACTATTTTATCGAAACAATCACCCCTTTGACTGCTCGGGAAATTTAATTCCTAGTAGGTCTTGACGTCCCAGCAGCAATTAATTGCACCCACGACTCGGGGCCATACAACCAATTCTCCAGGTAGGTATACTTTTTACCAATTGTGTTACTCCACAACCTTCAAGCTTATTTTGCCTCGGTTTTCGCACTTATCTAGCACTGCTACATCATAAGTGTTACTAATCGTTAAGTCTAACCCATCAATCATGATGAGCAACGGGCCCGGTCGTGAGTTCTCCGTAACTAGTTATCGGTCGATCCTCACATCCCGACCAGTCCTCACCCTTGTCGTGTTTAGTTAAAAAGAAGAGTCAAGGAATTTCACGTATTGTCCCTTTCTTCGACTCGAGTGCCAGACTCTGGATCACCTCTATCGATAAGTAGACAACATACGTTAGTCCCTATTGATGGAAGGCTTGGATTTATATAAATACTTCATTTTATTTTAATCCAATATGACTTAATATTTAATTCGAGAGGGGAATTTCTGGTTTTGAAAGTTATACTAACTCTCCTCGAGATCTCACCGTTTCAGTTATGCTTTATCTTTTATTACGATCTAGATTCTAGCGCGCATCTCATACAAGCTAAATATAAATCGACAAAATAAATAAAAGTCATACAAGCCTAGCATGCATACTACCACAATATGTTTTCGATCGGGAGCCTCCTATGTGGGCCATCATCGAGCCAATGATGTTGGCCCTATTGGTCAATCTGAAGGGTTTGTAAATGGGCCTATGCTATTACACAATGTACCACGCATACATGGCCTTCATATCTTCTTGGGTTCCCACCTTGCTTGTAAACAGGCCTCAATACTAAACTAGGAAAGCAGTAAAGCCCTATTTTATTACAAAGGCTCAAAATGGCCCAAAAACATAATAGGCTCGCAGGCCCAATAAAAACCAAACAATAAATTAAACCAATCACATCTAACCTAAGGTCAAGGCTCGGCTCGATCGAAAACCACGTAAACAATTCACATAGAGCAAGAAACAAGCAAACATCCTTTACCTATTTCTTTCTTAATTTTAAAACTACCTTTTAAAACTAACTTCCTATGATTCTTACCTTTTAGTCACTACTAATTATGACAAAATGAATATTCGGGTAAACAAAAATAAATTTTCTGCTCAAATTCAGATTCTGTTTTTCAACTTTTGAAAATTGCATTTTCGCCCCTCAACTTTCAAAAATTGCACTTTGACCCCAAAACTTTTAAAAAGTTACAAAAACACCCCTGGGCAGATTTGGGCAGATTCCAGAAAATAATATTTTGAATTCTGAAAATTTTTTGATTTTTCAAATTGACCCCTCAAGTTTCGGTAATTGCAAAACAGCCCCAAAGTTTTCAAAAATTACAAAACGACCCCAAAAAGTGTGCGACCAGATTTGCAAAAACAGTCCATAATTTTGAAAATTCCAGATTCCGAAAATTCAAAATTTTCAGCCCTCTAAAATCCTATATGCGATTTTTAGCATTAAAAGTCCTGAAGTTTTCAAAAACTATAAAAACGGCACATATCTAAAAAAACAGTTTTACCCAATCATAGATCCAGTCATAACAAGTAAGAATCAACTTACAGAACATAATTATCACGTGTTTACATATACATAATTAAACATATATGGTGAAAACACATTATGTTCAGGCTTTTCGTATAATAATGATGGAGTTGGCTCTGATACCACTGTTGGGATAGTGGTTGGGATGCCTCGATTGTCAGAACAACGACAGTGCGGAATTTAAAATTTTTCGAAGCACCCAAGGTCCCATATTAATTCTCCATATTAATTATACGTAAGCAAGAACAAAAACACACATAGAAATTGAACAAGGGTGTTTATGCGATATACCTCACCACAGGCAAGGTGGTGGCAACCTTCGATTCTGATTCTGCAACTGGATCTGGATCTGGATCTGGTTCACAGAAGTGATCCAAGCGTCTCACCTCCAAAGTAAGTCCACACTTGGATTCTGGCAACACCTCAAGATCTTAGGCTCAGAACTGGATTCAGGAGGTTTGTCGAAGCAGGATTGTGTAGATTCTCTTGACAGGTCAAGATCTATCACAGAAGAACAAGAGGAGATGGGCGGCGGCACATGAGCAGCCCACGGCAGCAGGGTGGCGGCGTCTCTTGGTGGCGGCGGCGGCTAGGGCTTCTAGCTCTAGGGGGCGGCGGCTAGGTTGAGAGGAGAGGCTAGGGTTTTCTTCTTAGGGTGTTAGCTTTTGAGCTCAAGTAGATCCTGATTTAACCTGATTTCGTCGGGTTAATTGTATATCAGTGAACTTGTATATTTAGTAGGGCTCTGTTACTTTATTCCGGATGGATCAATCACAAAGAAAAGCAATGATTAAGAACAAGAAGTATAACCACAATTAAAGCTAATAACACATCTATATGGAGAGCAAAATACTATGAATAATATAGATTCTTATTCAGTTGTAATGCCTTAGGCAGAGAATATTTGTGTATCCTTGAAGTAGAGGATTTCGTGTCTGTCTAATACCATGATTAACTAGGTATTTATACAATGTTTAACCTAGTTTTACAAGGAATCATAGTCCTAATAGGACTCGGCCCAAGTATCCTTTATGGGTCCGGAGTATCATCCTTTGATCGAAGAGAGCTGCGCTTGGCCGGGTCTGTTAGACGATCCCGATCTGCTTGGATTGGTCTAATCGATCTTAACTTCTTCGTTCGATTCGAGTAATATGTGGGGTGCGAAATAGCCCCCATCAGTACTCCCTCACTTCTTCGAGCGTAGAGATAATAGAAGCTCGTAGAAGTAGATAGATCTTTTACGACTGTTTCTTTTCTATGAATGGAGCCTCGTTAAAAACCTTATTTAAGAAAAAACCCTGTGGGAAAAAATCTTAAATAAGGAAAAGAGTGCTACATATCATAGATAGTCGTTTTCTCTGTCTAGTTATGGATCGCCACGCGTCTATTCTGGAAACTTTTCGTACCCTTCCTTTTTTGGCGGGAATATCAGTAGTTGCCATAAGTTCGAAACGTCATTTCTCATTTTCTTATAAATAGGTGACTTTCTAGTTCGCCATTTCTCTTTTATACTTCCTTATAACTCGTAATCATTTTCTTGACTAGTCGCTCATCACGCTAAGTCTTTCCGTTTATCGACCTTCATTTTCCGAGAACCAGAATATATGGCTTCTGTGAGAAGATCTTCTTCTAGAGAGGTTGTCGCTCCCGACAATGAGGAGGAGTTGCAATCTAGTGTAACTGATTTTGTCATCCCTGTAGAGGATACTTTTAAGGTACGGATCCTTACTGACGCGGATGTGGCGGCCCGAGCCAAAAAGGGCAAAGGTACTGTTCCTCAAATTTCTGAACCAATTGAGGACGTCGCTTGCGCTTATACAGCGGAGACATTTCCGGAGGTTGTGAATAACTATACTAAATATTTTCCGGAAGGTTCTGAGATAATTCTTCCTTCCTCTACTGATAGGGTCACAACTCCCCCGGAGGGATGTCGAGCCTTTTATACGGCTCACTTTAACAGTGGACTTCGTCTTCCTTTGTCTCCCCTCTTTCTCGAGGTTTTGAAAACTTTTAGTGTGTGCTTGACACAGCTGGTACCAAATTCCGTTGCTTTTGTAGTTTGCTTTTCGGTTTTGATGATTGCCAAGGGGTTTAAACCTTCTTTTCGTAACTTTACGCAACTTTTTCGCTTCAACATTTCTAGTTCTTCGAATCGTGGATACTTCTTTGCTAGTCAGCGGCCTAGTCGAGCGATCTTTGATGCCCCTGTTTCTAGTAATCCCTCATGGAAATCTCATTTCTTCTTCGTTCGTCCTCCGTCTAATCTTCGTTTAGCGGATGGTACGAGTGTGCCTTTTTCATGGGATCATGGTTCTAGTTGGATTTCCGGAGGTCGCTTAGCGACAGGCGAACTGATTCACGATGATGCTAAGTTTATCGCTGATATCTCCGAATTGCGTGCAAACAAATTTCAAAGTGCTCTTTTGATTGGGGAAGCTTTCCTTCGTAAGGCGGGGTTAAGCATTCATAGTTTTCCCATCAATTCACCATCTGAACCTCTTGGTTAGTAATTTATTTGATCTTAGTGTTGTGAAGATATCATTTATTGGGAAGGTATCTAATTTATAATTTATTTCTTTTTCAGCTGATATGGTAGAAAACTCTCGACATTCTTCGAAGGGAAAGATGGTGCTTTCGAAATCTTCTAAATCCGTGGAGAACGCGCCTATTGAGCAGAGAGCGTCACGGAAAAGGAAGTTGGAGTTAGGCAATGAATCCGAAGAGGACAGAGAGGAATCATCAGAATCTCCTCAGGAGCCCCCTATTCGTCAGGGCACGGGATCTGGTTATCCTCCTCTTTATCTTAGAACATCTTTAGGCGTTCGAGGATGTCACACCTGGTCGAAGCCTCATCCAACTAATAATCCAGTCGATAGAAAGAGGAGTTATTATGGACGTTCTGGCCAGGATCTTTCTTTAGTCGGAGAAAAACATCCAAGACCTACCCTTGTCGAAATGATCGAGGATCATTTGGAGGGAAAGAGGGCTGCTGGTTATTCCGAGAAAGACTCTCTTATCCACGATGATAATGAGAATGCGATCGATAAGGCAACTCGTGTTCTTTTGTCTGGTGTTTTTACCCGTGATCTGAATAAGCTTCTTCATAAGGATCCTCTGGAGAAATTCCAATGAGCTTCTCTTTATGCTGAAAAGGTGATATCCTTTTCCTTTAATCATGTTAACAGATAACTTTAAGGGTCTTCCTTAATTTACTAATCCATCTCTTCTTCTTGCCCTCTTTGCTTGTTCAGACTAAGACGTGTCTTGCGTCATACGCCTATGAGAATGCACTTTGGAAACAACAGTGCGAGTTCTTGGAGGAGAAGAATAAAGCTTTGCTTCGTAAATCCTCCGGTTCAGAGGTTGGTCCCTCAACATCTTCTTTGGTTCCCACCGTAGAGACTTGTGCTACTGGGACTGAAGACCAAGAAATGATAAACAAGGTGATGGAGATTTCTCGTGCTCAAGAGCAGGCCAACCAAATGGCTAGAAAGTTAGAGGAATTTCAGTTACAGAGCACGGCTCGAATTAGTGAGCTGGAATCTCAAGTGTCAACTCTTGAAGCTTCTTTAGAGGAGTACGAGATGGATGTCCCACTTAGTGGACTTAGGGATCGATATGGTAGGAATCCCGACGAAAGAGTTGTTCGTGAATTCCTCAATTCCCCTGTTCACACGGCGTTGGTGTATCGGATGGTCGGTCCTTTACTTGAAAATACCTTTAAGAAAGCGATTCATCAGCTGGTCGCTCTGCAGATGGTCGATGATCGTCGAAAAGAGTATTTTAAGGCTGCTCATATTCGGTTGAATCGCTATGGTGAACTTTATTCTTCTTCTGAGGTCCCAGATGTTCTATATCAAGGTCTTCCTCTAGCTCACCTTGTCGAAGAATTTGGAAACCCATTGCCAATTCCTCCTTCTGACGTCAATGAAGAGCTCGATAATACTTTTGTTGATCTCGAAGTCGAGGAAGAAGAGGAAGAGGATATTGGTACGACTGAGGTCGTCGGTACCGACCAGAGAATTTTGGATAGCGAGCAGGCTTCTTAAAACAGTGATTTTTTGAATAATCCTTGTAATTATTTTATTTGTAGGTATTAATTGTAATTTTACCTTTTCTTCTCTTTGTACGCTAAACGTTTCGTATTCTGACAGTCGTGTCTTTTCGGCTTCGCCGTAATAATTCAGACAAGTCATTTAATCTGCCGTAATCATTATGCGTGTGTCTTTTCATATTCTAGCGTTTGCTCCAAGGTCATTTTTCCTGTTTCGCGCCCTTTCTGTCGTGTCCTTTCGTGTAGTATAAATACG
>CM064883.1:88785940-89012895 GCA_003313485.2 Penstemon barbatus | reverse complement strand
TTTGGTCGGGTGGTAGTTTTCCTTCTCGAAGATAGTCTATCATTGGGGTCATCCAGTTTTCTTCGGCTTCTTCGATTTCCATTATATCCACTATTGGTGTTTCATCGATGTCGATTGCTGGTGTATTAGAGATCAACCAGTTGATCACCCGTTCGGTCTTTCCGTCATGGGATCCTGTGAATTTTGATAGCTGATCGGCCCATTTATTTTCCGAACGTGGTATGTTCTGGATACTAAAACTTTCAAATTTCTCAGCTAGAGTTTTCACTTTGGCGAGGTATTTGACCATGTTGAATTCCTTAGCCTCGTATAGGCCTTCTATCTGTCTTTGCACTAATTCTGAATCAGTTAGTACCTTAAGACTTTTTATATTGGCTTTGATCGCCATCTCCATTCCTGCGATTAATGCTTTATATTCAGCTTCATTGTTTGTCACAACGAAGTCCAGTGTTATCGCGTAATTTAAATCTTCCTTATTTGGTCCGGTGAAGTTGATTCCGGCGCCTCCTCCTTCTCGGCATGAAGCTCCATCGACATGCATTAACCAAGTTTGATCTTCAATGATTAAGACATCGTCGTTGAGGCAGCTCGATGATTCAGTAGCTTGTGTCGGTGTTTCTAATATAAAATCGGCCAACACTTGGGCCTTGATGGCAATTCTTGGTTTGTAGTCTACCTCGAACTGGCTGAGTTCGATGGCCCATTTGATTAATCGACCGGAGGCTTCTGGTTTAGCTAGAACTTGCCTTAGCGGTTGATTCGTCAAAACGATAATTCTGTAAGTTAAGAAGTAGGGTCGGAGTTTTCGAGCGGCCATTACTAAGGCCAGTGTGAATTTTTCTATTTCTAAGTAATTCTTCTCCGCCCCTTGTAATAATTTGCTGAGATAATATACAGGCTTATGCTCTGAGCCCTCGATTTTGATTAGTACTGAACTAATCGCTGCATCGGAGATGGAGATGTACATGTACAATGGTTCTCCTTCCGTTGGTTTTGCCAACATCGGAGGTGTCGTCAAATATTCTTTGAGCTGCTCGAATGCCTGATCGCATTCTTCGGTCCAAACAAAGTTCTTTGCCTTTCGGAGAGTTTGGAAAAAAGGGAGGCTTTTGTCTGCAGACTTTGATATAAATCTGTTTAACGCTACGATCTTTCCAACCAGGCTTTGTACTTGAGAGATTGTTTTAGGAGGTTTCATTTCAGTTATGGCTCGGATTTTTTCTGGGTTGGCTTCTATTCCGCGTTGGTGAACTAGATATCCCAAGAATTTTCCTGATTTGACACCAAATGTGCATTTTGCGGGGTTTAACTTCATACGATATTTTCTTAAGATCTGAAAGCATCGATCGAGATGCTTTACATGATCTGCTTCGTTCATACTTTTAACTAGCATGTCGTCCACGTAGACTTCCATCAGTTCTCCGATTAATTCTTTGAACATTAGGTTTACTAACCTTTGGTAAGTAGCTCCGGCATTTCTTAAGCCGAATGGCATTACTATGAAGCAATATACCCCCTGCTCGGTTACAAATGCACTCTTTTCTTGGTCTCGCTCATCCATGTATATTTGGTAAAACCCTTGAAATGCGTCCATCATACTGAATAACGCAAAGCCAGCTGTCGAATCGACTAATAAGTCAATCCTTGGGAGGGGGTATGGGTCGCGTGGACATAACTTGTTAAGGTCGGTGAAATCATTACACATCCTCCATTTGTTATCTTTTTTATCTCCTTTTGCGACTAGTACGACATTGCATAGCCATTCCGAGAAATGAATTTCTCGGATTTGTTTTGCCTCGAGCAACCTTTCTACCTCGGCTTTGATAATTTTATCTTTCACCGGTCCATGATTTCTCTTCTTCTGCCTGGCGGGTCTCGCCAAAGGATCTATTTTTAGGGAATGCTTGATTATTCGAGGATCAATTCCTTCAATATCATTTGCACTCCAAGCGAAGACATCGGCATTGTTTCTGAGGAAGTCGATCAGCATCATTTCCCCTTGTTCGCTCAACTCTGTACCAATTCTCGTCTTTTGGGATGAGTCACCTTCTACTAGAATTACATCTTTATGTTCAGGGGGTTTCAAAGATAAGTCTAGCGGTTCTTTCCCCTTTTTATCTAGTCGATCAGTACTAGGAATTTCAACCTCATATCTAACAAGATCGCCTTCGATCTTTCTCTTGTTCGGAGTAATAGGCTTAGGGTGTTCTTTCATAGTTAACGAAGTACTGTAGCAGTCCCAAGCCATGCAATGGTCGTTTGTTATTTCTCCGATGCCTCTATCGGTTGGAAACTTTATCTTCTGATGATAAGTAGAGACAACAGCTCGGAATAGATTGAGAGCAGGTCTTCCCAATATTGCATTATAAGCGAAAGGGGTTTCTACTACTAGAAATTTTACTAGCTTCACTGTCCGGTGGGGTATTTTTCCGAGCGATACGCTTAAGGTTATCGTTCCGCTGGGAATGATTTCGGACCCCCCGAATCCTATTAATGGCGTAGCTACTTTCTGCAAGTTTACCTGCCCCAAGTCCATTTGGGCTAAAACTTCTCGGGAGATAATATTGGCTGAGCTCCCATTATCTATTAAGATTCTCTTGACGTTGTAATTTGCTATTTCTAGCGATATTACCATAGGGAAGTCGGGGTTATCCTCTTTTGCGTCCCAGACAATATTTTTAGGTGCTTCGCCTTCATTAAAACTGATCTGCTGATCGTTTGATGGCCTACTTTTCAGGGTCCAAATTTCTTTTGGGTATTTTGAGTTTCCAATTATGGACCTGGCAGTTCTTCGCCGGGCGTTACGACTATCTCCACCCGCGGGACCCCCGGAGATCGTATGGATAGTTCCATTGATCTGGTCGTGATTCGACTCCTGAGTAGGTCGGCGTTCAGGTGACCTTTGATGAGAACCTCTCCTTCGATCAACATTCCGAGGGCTTCTACTTCTTTCCCTTTTACGATTATCTCGCTCTATGTATTCGTCAAGTTTTCCTTGCTCGATAAGTTTCTCAACTTCTCTCTTAAGGTGAAAACAATTCTCCGTTCGATGTCCATGTGCCCTATGTTATTTACAGTATTGGTCGTAGTTTCGAGACCCTGGTCTCGGCTGTGCGATTTTCCTCGCTTCGGGAATCCAGTTATTTCTTTCTAGGACTTCCAATATTTCTTCCATTGGAACATTTAACCTTGGGTGTTCTACTTGATTCACCCTGCTTCTGATTGGTTGATCATGGTTTCTTGGTCTTTGGTAGAAATTAGGTTGTCTGTCTTGGTCGGCTTTGTTGTATTCCAGTCGGTGGAAAACATTACCTCTCCTGGAAGATCGCTCGTAATCCCAAGATTTTTGGGTAGGAAACCTCTCATGCCGTTTGGAGCCTGAGGTGGTGGCTTTGTTTTTGTTTTTATCCTTAAAGGAATTCATCTCTTCTTGGGTCATATACTTAGAAGCCAAACTCATAATGTCGGCAAACGTTCTCGGTTGTTTTCGACTGAGGGCGTTTCCAAACTGCCTATTTTTAGTGAGGTCGAAGAGGATAGAAATTATGTAATCGATATTCGGTGAGTCGATTTTGAGTAATTCTACGTTGAATCGTGCCAACCAATTTCTTAGGGATTCTCCCTCTTGCTGGTGTATGGTTCCCAGGTAGCTCATCGGAAGTTTTTGTCTCTTCTGACTGGCAAACTGCTGCGTTAGTTTGTTGCATAATTCTCGGAAACTGAATATAGAGTTGGCCGGTTGTTTGGCAAACCAATCCAGCGCGAGTCCTTCGAATGTTGTTACCATTAGCTTGGCGGTGAATTCGGCGGAGTGGGCGTACAAATTCATTATGTTCGTAAAGCTAAAGATATAATCGTCCGGGTCGGTGGTTCCATCATATCGGGGTAGTCTTCCCGGGACCTGTCCCGCGGACTGTGCTTCTTTTATTTCCCTGCAGAAAGGAGAGCAAGCCGCAAGGCTTTCCTGGAGTTCTGCAGTCCGGGCCCACGGGTTCTGCACAGATCGTAATCGTTGTTCAAGTCGCTCCTGTACCATCCTTTCAATTTCTCGTTCTGAGAATCGAGTCGCTCTCGGTCGATAGGGGATTGTATCATCTATATCATCTTCGATTGGGATGATCGTTCGTTCCTTCGATCCGCTGCGACCTGCTTGTGGTACTCTTCGACCAGTTCTTCTTTGGGGACGGTTGTCGGATGGTTTAGAATTGACCTGTTGTGGGCTGTGTAGCGAGCGTCGCTCACTCGCTGGGCTGTCAGCTTGTTGAGAGGTCCGTTCGTTCGGCCTTGGCACTCCTGGCGCGGGAGTTGCCCTGGGAGCCGTAACGTTTTGAGGAATTTGGTCTAAAACTAGCAATTCTTCTGGAGAGAGTGATTTGAAGAGCATCGCTATTTGTTTCAGTTTTTCCTGAGTGCCAGGAAGAGGAACGCGTATTTCGGGAACTTCGGGTTCCTCTGGTATTGTACCGGTAAGACCTCCTTGGTGTTCCTGCTGACGTGAACGGGTATCTGGGAGATTTTCATTGGTGTTGGGATTGTTGTTATCGTTGTTGCCTTGTGGATCTTCAGATGTGTTGTGGCCTGTGGTCGTATTGCTTCTCGCTCCAACGCGAGCGCTTTTCCTTGGGCGAGCCATGTGTCGATTCGAATAATTAACCTAGCCCCACGGTGGGCGCCAACTGATTTAACCTGATTTCGTCGGGTTAATTGTATATCAGTGAACTTGTATATTTAGTAGGGCTCTGTTACTTTATTCCGGATGGATCAATCACAAAGAAAAGCAATGATTAAGAACAAGAAGTATAACCACAATTAAAGCTAATAACACATCTATATGGAGAGCAAAATACTATGAATAATATAGATTCTTATTCAGTTGTAATGCCTTAGGCAGAGAATATTTGTGTATCCTTGAAGTAGAGGATTTCGTGTCTGTCTAATACCATGATTAACTAGGTATTTATACAATGTTTAACCTAGTTTTACAAGGAATCATAGTCCTAATAGGACTCGGCCCAAGTATCCTTTATGGGTCCGGAGTATCATCCTTTGATCGAAGAGAGCTGCGCTTGGCCGGGTCTGTTAGACGATCCCGATCTGCTTGGATTGGTCTAATCGATCTTAACTTCTTCGTTCGATTCGAGTAATATGTGGGGTGCGAAATAGCCCCCATCAGATCCCCTTTATATAGACTCCCTCAACTTAGGTTTTGCAAGACTCCTTATGGGCTTTTAATTAAAAGCCCATGTCTTGCAAGCCCTCTTCATTTAATTAATTACTTAATTAAATGTCCAGTCTAATTAAATCATTATTTCTTTTATGTAATTAATTAGCAACTCAATTAAGTATTTAATTAATTAAGTTAGCCAATTAATTAATCTCCCACTTGAATTAAATACTTTTAATTCATTTAATTGATTTAATTACCTTTAAATCAATTAATTCCTTTTAGTATCCTTTTCAACAGTCACCGTCCAATTGTATTGTGTGTGACCCTCTGGGTTCACCATCAATTGGCAGCAGGCCCACGAATTCCTCGTGATTTAATTTATGAACAATAAATTGCTCCGGTCAATTAAACAACCTTTAATTGACCACTCCTAGAATCAATTCCTCTATTAACTCAGGAGTACCTACACTTCATGGTCGATGTCTAGCCACAAGCCCATGAAGCCCAACTTCAGGTGAATTGATTCTTGTGAACATCGTCTCATATAATTACCATGTACATACGGTCCTTCTATCGACTAATATTCCCGATCAAGACTTAGGGTGTGTGAATTGATCGGCACCTATAAATTTGTCTCGATAACTATACTTTCTAATTCAGGATAATATTCCATTGTGACCTTCTAAATTTGGAAACCCCTTTCCAAATCCGTCACCGACTGCGGCCGCAGATTCCTTGGATATATTATCTAAGAATCATATAGGAAATTCTCTCACCCATTACAGTGAGTCAATAGATTCCATATCGGTAGTAAACATTCGCGTACATGTCCATATGCACCCAACCTAGTCATGTTATGACCAAGCTACGTGGCCTATACCTAGATCTAAGTACGCACTTCCATGCACCGAATTCGCCCTAGCACCTCAAGTCAAAGGACTAAATCGTACACTATTATAATCCTTGAGAAACATCCCATCACCGATATGCGACATGCGCTTCCACAATGGGTTTCTCTGTTCGGGTCGTTCGATGCGTTCAATCCTCCATTGAACCACTTACTTGTATGCACTGGCCTCAAATGTCTTGCTCATGAAACGCTACAAATTCACTCCATGTGAATCATGCATACTTGTACAAGTCTTGGCGATTCCTACGGTACCCCGTCTCGTTCGGAATCTATGACTTGGAACAGTTTTAAGATTACGTCCTTTGAGACTGTTCATGATTGCACTCAGTACTGAAGTGAATCGTCCCATAGTCTAATGTAATCTAAGGGTTTCAACCAATCGCTTAAATGTATTCGCGAGAGATTAAGATGGCCATTGTTTATCCTTATACTCATATAAATAAACGCGCGTATTATTATAAAATCAAAAGATTGTTTCTTACAGAATAGACCTATTACAAGCTAATTGAACTGGCTTGCTGGGCACTACTCTATCAGACTCATCTGATGAAGCCACAATACTCAACAAAAAGGAGTACACAGCTGGAGACGTTGCATTGCTGATGAACAACTTCAAGAAGTTCTACAAAAGAAAAATGAAGAACAAATATAACAATGCTTCAACTTCTAACCCTACTTCTTCTTCTCAATATAAGGATTCTTATAAATCCAAAATGATGTGTTATAATTGCAGGAAATTAGGTCATTTCATCAGAGACTGCCCATATCCTAAAGCTGAGAAATATACAGAAGAGGAAAAGAGATTCAGAAAAGAAAGAAAGCATCAGAAAGGCAAGGTGCTGTTAGCAGAAGCTGGGAAGCTAGTTGCTATCTACTCATCATATTCAGATACAAATTCTTCTGATGAAGAGTTTTCTGAAGAATAGAGTTCTGCACTTCTCTGCCTGATGGCAAAGGAATCTGATGACTCTGAGGATTATGAGGTAAATCCTCTTGACAATGAAATATTTAATTCATTTAAACAAATGATGCTTAACAATACTACTATTGCTGAAGCATTTAGTAAGCTTAAGGAAGAGATGATATTGCTAAGAGAGCAAAACAGTTCACTGAAACTTAAAGCTGAAAAGCCAAAAGAATCAGCTGAATATAAACTGCTTTAGCAAGAAAATGAATCTCTGAAAGCTGAATGTGAAGTACATAAGGGTAAAATCATGGAACTTGAAAAGATAATTGAGTCTCATGAAAAGTCATCTGTTGCATCCACTCTTATCTCTAGTAAACAAAAGACACCTTTAGAACAGGATAAGTTAGAACTGAACCATACTTAAAAATTTGTATCAGCTGACAACAGTAAGGTCATTTTTTATGTTCAGACTACTAAACCTGCTTCACCTGAGAAAGTGTTAAAGGAGATGAAAACTCCTAAGGCTAAAAACAGCAAAGAGCCTAGTGTAGGTAAACAGACTGGTAAGAACAAACAGAAGAGTCCTACGAAGTCTTCTGATAAGGCTAAAATCAATCAGACTAGTAAAATTAAGGCGTCTGTTAATGAGAAAGCATCTAGTAAACCGAAGAAGCATAAGAACAAGAAAAATCAAAATTCCTGTTATGGAAATGAGTCTTATTATGTGCAACCTGCTGCATATCCTTCTATGTATCATGCACCTCAATTTCCAACTTACTATGCACCATACCCTGCTCCTCCAATACATGCATATCTTGCTTATCATACATCTTACTCTGCTTATGAACATTATCCTTATCATACTGATCATCAACAACATAGCAAATCTGATGAACGTTATGAAGGCAAAATTGTTCATGCTCCTATAAAAAATCAAAAGCCTAAGAAGCCTAAGATTTCAACATCTTGGGTTGTTAAAGGTGGAACTAATCCTTCAGGACCCTCTCAATAAGGGTACCTAAAACAAATTTTATTTTGTTTTGCAGGTTAGGATTATGAGTAGGAGTAAAGTAGAGAAGATTTGGTACTTGGACAGTGGCTGTTCAAGACACATGTGTGGAAACATACATGAGCTGACTGATGATGTTGTGGATGGTCCTAAAGTTACTTTTGGGGACAGCAAGGAAGGCAATATTGTAGCAAGTGGAAAGCTGATCAAAGGCAACATTGAGATATCTGACGTCTCTTATGTTAAAGGCCTCAAATACAATTTGCTGAGCATAAGTCAATTTTGTGACAAAGGATATTCAACCATCTTCTCAACAGATAAGTGCTACGTTGAACAGATTGGTACAAAGAAGGTCATTTTATCTGGAAGATGACAAGGGAATGTCTACACAGTGGACTGGAATTCTGTTGACAAGAGTTCAAGTATTTGTTTGGTGGCATCAACATCAAGTGAAGTCGGTTGGATGTGGCACAAACGAATGAATCATGTGAAATTTAAGACCATCAACATACTTATCAAGAATGATATGGTAGAAGGAATTCCAAAGACAGTCATGAGCAAAGATAAGCTTTGTGACGCCTGTCAGAAGGGTAAACAAATCAAGTCATCATTCAAAAGCAAGAAGCACCAATCATCTGGAAGGATCTTGAAGCTGCTACATATGGACTTATTTGGACCCATTGATCCAATTAGCAATGGTGGAAAGAAATACTGCCTAGCTATTAAGGATTATTATTCAGGATACATTTGGATGATTTTTATGAAGATGAAAAGTGAAACCAAGGAGCATCTTACAAATCTGATGGAGTTGATCCAAAATAAAAGGAGTATGAAGATATTGAAGATCTGATCAGACAGAGGGACTGAATTTACAAACTCTACTGTTGAAGAGTATTGTAACGCCAGAGGAATCAACCATAAGTACTCTGCTGCAAGAACCCCTCAACAATGTGGAGTGGCTGAAAGGAGAAACAGAACTCTAAAAGAAGCTACCAGAAACATGATAGCTGAAGCAAAGCTGCCCAAAGATTTTGGGTAGAAGCAACAAATACAACATGCTTTACCCAAAACAGATGCATGATCAACAAACACCAAAAAAAGACTATATATGAAGTTTGGAACAACAGGAAGCCAAACATTCATTACTTTAGAATTTTTGGTTGTAAATGCTTTGTTTTAAATAATGGGAAAAATCACCTTACTGCTTTTGCAGAAGAGGCTGATGAAGCAGTATTTGTAGGATACTCTAGAGTCAGTAAAGCTTATAGAGTCTTTATGAAAAGAACTTTACTTGTAGAAGAATCCATTCATGTAGTATTTGATGAACCTAATCAATCTTCTGAAAATAATCAAAGTACTGATCAAAACCTGTCTACTGATTTTCAGAAATTGAGTGTTGAAAGATATGAAGTTGTTGCTCACAGGACAAGAAGTCAATTGAGGGATACAGGAGTCTCCCAACCTGTTCCAAGGAATAATAAGGAGACCGGTTAGGAAAAGGATGACGTTTATAGAATCTCCTACTAATCTGTCTACCTTAGTTAGAGAAAGTCCTCGATCAGCAGAGAGGCCTGCTGGTGCTGAAGAAGAGTCTGCTGCTGAGAAGCAAGCTGATGATCAAACTGTCTCACAAACTACATCAACCGCACCAACAGCTGAGGTTGCCAAACCTCATGATGATCATGAAGTGCAGATCATCATTCCTGCTGCAGTTGCACCACTTGCATCTGCTGCTCCTGAACCTTCTGCTACCCAAGAAGCGCAGACTGCTGACAAGAAGAAAGAGAAAAGGAAGATTGTCATCAAAAGAAATAAAGTATCTGCTGCTGATAAAAGAAAGAGGGAAGAAGCAGAGCTGAGGAAGAGGGATGAACAAGAAGAACAAAGGGTCATAGAGCTCAGTAAACTTGAAGCTGAAAAAGAAGAGCAAAGGAGAAAAATGTTTGAAGCAGAACGCAAGGCTGCTGAAGATGCAGAGTTAGCTCTCGTGCTTGAGCTCAGCAAGATAGACGCCCATGGCCCAAACATTGCTGGTGGCATAAAGATTGGTGAATCGATGAAAGCCAAGCTAAAGATGCCTACTAGCGAGATACCTGAAAAGAAACGGTTTGAGGTTAGAAAAGCTTTTGAGATTGTTAATACTAACCCTGCTGTTTTCAAAAGGTTTGAAGCTGCCCTAGCTTACATAGATAAGAAGTTTCAACGTAAAACCCTGTTCACCCTAGAAAAGGAGAGATATATAAAGTGGAGGGATTACAGGATGACCAAATCTGTTGAAGAAGTCTAGAGCTGGAGAGAGTTTGCTAATGAGGAGAAGTGGGTCCTCAGCTGGTTGCAAACCTCTTCAATCATTAACGCACTGGATCCTGATTATGTCATAGATGTGATGCATAAATATGCACAAGAAGTTGTTACTGCTGAAGCCAAAATCATCTCTGATGCATTGCCATCCATGAGAAGAAAGCAAGATGATCCCATCAAACGGGCTGTGCTAATTTTTGTTTGTACTTCCTTGGAGAAATGGACTGAAAGATCAAGATATGAACCAGGTTCTCCAAGTGATCTGCCTGCTCTACCCTGCGTACAACATATCACATTTGGCAAAGAAGTCAAAGATTATCAAGAAGTGCCCAAAGTGAAGACAGCTGCTCCAAAACGTCTGCCTGTTATAAGGAAGATTCGAAGGACTACTGTTTTTATTGATGACGGCATTATTGTTAACAAAATCTTTGAAGATGTCACAAATCAGACTGCTGCTGATGAAGAGCCCTTAGCCATTGAATGGAATACTAAGGAAAAGCCTGAAGAGGAAGTTGATCTGAAAGACACTCCTGTTCAATAGAAAGAAGATAACACTGCATCAACCTCTGTTCCATCAGCTGATATGCATTCATCTCTGATGGAAGCCTTCCAGATGTTGCTTGAAAATTCCTTAAAGGACATGGAAGAGAGGAGCAGACTGCAGATTGAGCAAATTGCAGAAAGAGACTGCAAAAATGGTTAAGGATGCCATAGATAACTTCCCACTACCAGAAGACAATACTCTGAGGATGACGCACAGTATCTTAGATATGAACAGAAGTATTGAAGATATCAAAGCTGATGTTGGACATCTTTATGCTGCCTTGAAGAGAAATGAAGATAGTATTGCTTATCTGACCAATACATTCATCAAAGTTGCTGATGAGGAGACTGCAAAGAATCATCTGTTGGTGGAAGAAGTTCACAAAACTGTCACCAAAATCAATGAAGAAATCTCTACATTGCAACTCAACATTGATTGCATCAATGATCAATCTGACAACATCACTACTGCTCTAATCCATCTCAACTCAAGTCAGGACTTAATGAACCAGAACATCAAGACCTTGTATGCTACTGCCAAGATCCAAGCTGTTGGACTCAACCATCCTCCTAACCCTATGATGACAAAAAGGGGGAAAAGACAATTGTTCAAGCTGCTGAAGTAGACTCTGCTGCTGCTCAAGAGAAACCAGAAGAGCCAGAGAACTAAGCACTTGAAGAAAAGGCTGAAGGAAATGAGGAAGCTGAAAACAATGATACTGATGCTGCTGAGGAAGATGGAAAGGTTGTTGGCAAGGAAGCTGATCCTGAAAATTCCGAAGAAGAACCCAAGGAACCAGTCAAGTCTGATAAAGAATTGGCTGTATCCTAGGATACTCCTGAAGAACAATTAGAGCCATCCAAAAAGTACAAAAACTTAGAGCGTTTGAAGAGAAGGATTGATGAAGCAGAACAGGAAGTCATGCGCGAACAAGAAATCTAGCAGAAGATGGAAGCTGCCAAGGCAAATCTGCTTGCTGATGACGCAATTGATGAAGAAGATGATGATGATGAATCAGAGTATGAATATTATGAGGAAGTTGAAGAAGGAAGTGAAGAAGCTGATGATTAGAATAGTTTATCCATTGTAATCAGTTTACTTTATTTTCCTTTCAGTTATCTCATCTGAAAGACTTGTACTTTGTAATAATTTTCAATCATCTATAGAAGTTCAAGTTTTTTTCCAATATATATTTCTATCTCAGAAATTTTGAGGATCAAAACTTCAGTATAGGTAACAGGTACTTAGCTGAAGTTTTGTCATCATCAAAAAGGGGGAAATTGTTGGATGAAGATGAAGATAAGAATGCATTAAAATTAGATAAGTTATGGGAGGTTTTGATGATTTCCAAAACTCATCAAAATCAGATAAGTGTAGAAAACTTAGTTTAATACCCTTAGTGAAATTTTGACCAAGTAAGAAGACAAATCAAAAGGGCCAAACATTCAAGGTCCAGAAGACTACTGATCCGCTGAAGGACGAAATCAGACTGGTGAAGATCAGCCGACTCAAATCAGATTTGTTCAAGATTGGGATCAGCTCTGTTTATTATCAGACTTGTGTTCTCATCAGCCAAGTGGAAAGGATCAGAAAGTCGCCCCAACGATAATAAATGCCCCCGGAGTAATAAATGCTGAAGTACGAGGAAATTAATGGAGAGATTGGATCCTCTGGAAGTTCCTCATAAGGCTTGATGGTAGGTCCATAGACAATTTGTTTCCAACTTGGAAGAGGGAGCAATGAACTTGGCTGTCCCTTCATCTTCCTAGTTCTTTTGGCCCAAGTTTCCATGGTTGTGGAAACTGCCAGCTTAATTGCACGTTCCTTTAGATCTTCATCTTCAGCATACTCTTCTGGAACGGAATCATACAACTTTTTGGCCTCAGCTTTCACCAGACGACTGATCTTCAGTCTCAACATGTCTAGAAAGAACTCTGAGTCCAATGCTTGAGATAGAGAATTTGTTTCAAGCCACTTCATGACCCAGGCTTCTTCATCTGTAAAATCCTTCCAGTTGGCAATATGATCCTTACTCTTCATAAGACGATACTATCTCCATCTGTTATACCTAACTTTTTCCTTGATGAACATCGTCTGACGAGTAATTTTGTCATTTTCAGCTTCCAGGCATGCAATGAATTCATCAAAAACAGCAGGATCATCTCTAACAATTTCCAATGCTAGTTTCAACTCTGCTCTTCTCTTAGGTCGCACTTCTGGTGTAGGCATGACTTGCCTAGGCTTTTTGGGATCTCTTTGTTCTCTTATAACAATGCCACCAGCTTGCCTTGGACCATGAGAATCCTTAGCACCGGCTTCTATGGCAGCAGCGATAGAGTAGTGCCCAGCAAGCCAATATTAATTAGCTTGTTGAAGTATTATTTTCTTATGGTTTATAATTAATACGCCCGTTCATTCATAGTATGTGAAAATGAACAATGGCCAACTTCATCTCTCGCGAACTTATCTAAGCGATTGGATGAAATCCTAAGGTCACAATAGACTATGGGACGATTCACTTTAGTATTGAGTGCAATCATGAAACAGTCTCAAAGGTCATGATCTTAAAACCGTTCCAAGTCATAGATTCCGAACGAGACGGGGTATCGTAGGAATCGCCAAGACTTGTACAAGTATGCATGATTCACATGGAGTGAATTTGTAGCGTTCCATGATCAAGGAATTTGAGGCCAGTGCATATGAGTAGGTGGTTCAATGGAGGATTGAATGCATCGAACGACCCGAACAGAGAAACCCATTGTGGAAGCGCATGACGCATATCGGTGATGGGATGTTTCTCAAGGCTTATAATAGTGTACGATTTAGTCCTTGGACTTGAGGTGCTAGGGCGAATTCGGTGCACGAGTGTGCGTACTTAGATTTAGGTACTGGTCACGTAGCCTGGCCACAAAGTGCCTAAGTTGGGTGCGTATACAACTGTACGCGAGTGGTTAGTACTAAGAAAGGATCTATCGACTCATCCTGATAAGGTGGGAGAATTTCCTGTACATTCTTCGATAATATGTTCCTAGAAACCCATGGCCATGGTTGGTGACAAATTTGGAAAGGGGTTTCCAAATTTAGCAGTCACACCGGAATTATTATCCAGAATTAGAAAGTACAGAATCGAGATAATTAGAGGTGCCGATCAATTCACACACCCTAGGTCTCGATCGGGAAATCAGTCATAGAAGGACCGTATGTACATGGCAATTATAAGAGGCGAGGTTCACAATAATCAATTCACCTTTGATTGGGCTTCATGGGCTTGTGGCTAGACATCGACCATGAAGTGTGGATACTCCTAAATTAATAGGGAAATTAATTCTAGGAGTGGTCAATTAAAAGTTGTTTAATTGGTCGGAGCATTTAATTGCTCGTTAATTAAATCACGAAAGTCGTGGGCCTACTGCCAGTTGATGGTGAACCCAGAGGGTCACACACAATACAATTGGACGGTGACTGTCTTAAAGGAAAAGCAAATGATTTAAAGTTGTTAAATCAAGGTAATTGAATTAGGCCCAGTTCGGTTGGTACAATTAGCCCTCAATTAGCCCAAGATTGATGTAATCGGCCCATAATATTAGGCTTAATTATTTGTTCGGTTGGGCCACAATAATTGCGGGCAGCCCGGACTTATTGGGGGAACATGTGGGCCAGACCCACTTATCGGACCGATTCAAATTGTAGGGTTGGGCCAGATATTAATTAGTTGGGCCAAATTGTTAAATTTTGAGACAAAAATGACACTAATGTTCAGATTAATTACACCAATTGCCATCGAAATAATTGTGGGCAAATTACAAAAAGTCTTCATCCTCCTCCATTTTCCCACTTTCCATTTTGCAGTTTCCCTCCATTGACATCGTGAGAAAGGTATTGTTTTTTTTTTTCTTTATTATTTTTTACTATTTTGTTAACAAGAACAATGATTAATTCTTGAGTACCCAAACTTTGAGATACTAATTTGTTCCAAATTTTTTTTACATATAGGTGAAGAAGAAGTTGAACAAGGTGAGCTTTTTCTTTTTCCTTTATTATTGTTTACTCTTTTGTTAACAAGAACAAAGGATTAATTCTTGATTACCCAAACTTTGAGATATTAATTTGTTCCAAATTCTTTTTTTTTTTTTTTTTTTTTTTGTAACATAGGTGAAGGACAAATTGAAATAATAACTAGGGTAAGACCACATTGCCCATTAGTTGTAATATTTTTTTGGTTTGTTAAAAACATTTATGATGAGTTGGAGTGTTCAAAATTTCCCCAATTTTTTTTTGTTCACTACCGTATATAGTTTCCAAATCTGGATTTTTTTTTTTTGGGTTTATTTCATGAAATGGATGGTTGAGAATAAACATGAAATGGATGGCCAGATTTCAAATTCGCAGGGGGTATAATAGTAATTGCAGCACGACCGGGCCAACCAAACACACAATTAATAAATTGGGCCAAAATCCAACTAAGTTATTGGGTCCAGATTATAATCGGGCGAACACAAGACAAAACAATTGAGCCCGATTATTTAATGAACCAAAATTGCAATTTGGGCCGATTACAATCGGCCAAACCGAACTGGGCCTTATGGTATTAATTCAATTGGAGAATGTTAATTAGATATCTAATTGATTAATGTTCAATTAATTAATTAGAGTTATCTGATTAATTATGAAATTAATTAAAGTAGTTAATTAATTGGAAAAATAAATAATTAACCAATTTTAGGATTGGATAATTATGTGGGTTGATTTTGCAATTAACTAAAAATAGGGTAGGGGCGATTTTTGATGAATAAAGAAAAGGAGTTTTTTCTTGGAGAGCAAGCTAGAAGAGATCTATAAAATCTCACATTCCTAAGTTGATAAGGAATGAAGATTTGATAGATAAGGGAAGGAGATATCTTTTTAGAGAATGATTCTTCTCTTATAAATACTCCTTCTCTTCTCTTCATTAAAAATGTTAGATTTTTTAGAGAGCACAAAAAAAACCCTAAAAACTTTTGAGAGAACAAAATTATCTTTGCTGAAAATTGAGAGAGAAATCGATTTTGCATAATAGAGAAAATCAGATTTTTGCACAAGAATTATTATTTACAAAATCGCCCCGAACCCTAGTCGCCCGAATCCAAACTCGGCCGAACCCTGAGCTGGCCGAACCCAACCTGGCCGAGCCCTGTTTCGATCACATAAGTCCTGTGATTTGTTTCTTCCATTTATATCTCCTAATCCTGATCTAGATCTTAAGTCCAGATCCAGATCTGAAATCCTTTGTAGACAAACCTGCGAGATCCAATTCGTAGCCTAAGACTTGTAGGCGTCACTACAATCCAATTGGTGTGGATCAACTTTGGAGGTGAGACACATGGATAACTCAAGCTGTGGATCGAACCAAACACCTGGAGGAAACCACCACAATTCCGTGGTGAGGTAAATTGAGATTAACCCCCTGTGTTTAATTAATTGTTTGATTCAACCTTTTCGTATAATTAAATTGTGGAGAAAGATTTATGGGACTATTAGGGACTTCGAAAAATTTTAAATTCCACACTTTGTTGTATTGACAATCGAGCCCTTTCTAGAAATATCCCAACAGTGGTATCAGAGCCAACTCCATACGTTTTTATACGAAAAGGCCTGAACATAATGTGTTTTCACTGTATATGCTTGATTGTATGTATGAGAACGCATTATAATTATGTTCGTCGAATGATTCTTGCTTGTTATGACTGGATCTATGATTGGGTAAAATTGTCTTTTAAGATCTGTGGCGAATTTATAGTTTTTCGAAAAATCAGGACTTTTATGCAAAAATCGCAAATCGCAAAAATTAGGGCTGAAAATTAATTTTTCTGTTTCTGAAAATTTTTGTAAAATCTGGACTATTTCTGAAATTTGGATCGCACGTGGTTTTGGGCTATTTTGCAATTTTCGAAAATTCAAGGACTGTTTTGTAATTTCTGAAAATTCAGGGGTCAGTTTGCAAATTCGAAAATTTTCTGGATTTCAAAATTTTATTTTCTGGTCCTTCTGTCCAAAAACTGTTTTGGGGGTATTTTGTAACTTTTCAAAAGTTTTGGGGTCAAAAGTGCAATTTTCGAAAGTATAGGGGCTGAACTGCAATTTTCAAAATTTGGAAAATCAGAATCTTAATTTAAGGCAGAAAGCTTGTTTTATTTATCCAAGAATTTATTTGTCATAATTAGTAGTGACTAAAAAGCAAGAATCATAGGAAGTTAGTTTTAAAAGGTAGTTTTAAAATATAAGAAAGAAATACGTAAAAGTTGTTTGCATGTTTCTTGCTCTACGTGAACTGTTTACGTGGTTTTCGATCGCGCCAAGCCTTGACCTTAGGTTAGATGTGATTGGTTTAATTTAATGCATGGTTTTTATTGGGCATGCGAGCCTGTTATTATTTTTGGGCCACTTTGAGCCTATGTAATAGAATAGGGCTTTATTGCTTTCCTAGTTTAGGATGGAGGCCCGTTTACAAGCAAGGTGGGAGCCCAAGAAGAATTGAAGGCCATGTATGCATGGTACATTGTGTAATAGCATAGGTCCTTTGAGAACCCTTTAGATTGACCAATTGGGCCAACATCATGGGCTCGATGATGGCCTGCATAGGAGGCTCCCGATCGAAAACATATTGTTGTAGTATGCATGCTAGGATTGTATGGCTTTTATTTATTAGTCGATTTATGATTGCTTGTGTGTTTGCGCGCTAGAATCTAGATCGTAAATAAAAGATAAAGCATAATTGAAGCGGTGAGATCTCGAGGAGAGTTTCCTTAAAACTTTCAAAACCGAAAATTCCCCTCTCGAATAAATATTAAGTCATATTGGGTTAAATATAAAATGAAGTTTTATAAATCCAAGCCTTCCATTAATAAGGACTAGTGTATGTTGTTTACTTATCGATAGAGGTGATCCAGAGTCTGGCACCAAAGTCGAAGAAAGGGGCAATACACGAAATTCCTTGATTCTAGTTTTCTTAAAACTCGACAAGGGTAGGGACTAGTCGGGACGTGAAGATCGACCGATGACTAGTTACGGAGAATTCATGACAGGGCCCGTTGCTTATCATGATTAATGGGTTAGACTTAATGCGTAGTAACATTTACGATGTAGCAGTGCTAGATAAATGCGAAAAACGAGGCAAAATAGCTTGAATGTTGTGTGGTAGACACAATTGGCAATAAGTATGCCTACCTAGGGAATTAATTGTACGGCCACGAGTCGTGGGTGCATCTAATTGTTGCTGGGACGTCAAGACCTACTAGGAAATAGATTTTTCCCGAAACTAGAAGGGGTTATTGTTTCGATAAAATAGTGGGAGAACTTTTTCGATAAAAAGTCCAAATTTCGTTAATTATAAGTATTAATATTAAACCTGTCTGCTCATAGTTGTCTGTTTTATTGTTAGCCATTTACCATCCACTGTTCCGTTCAAACGAGTATTAATGAATGTTAGAAGCGAAAATACTTTAGGGGCTATGATGTGCTATTATCTTCAAAGAAAGACCATGGCTAAGTTTAAGAATGTCATAGAATACTGCTCTTACTTAACCAAGATGTTCAAACGACTCAAAAGGCTTGGAGCCCAATTGATTCTCGAAGATGAGATAGAAATTACCACACATGGTCTTTCTGACATCTTCACTCATTTCATGCAACACTGTGAAATTCTGCTTGATGGAATTAAAACAAAGCAATTGCATGAGTTGTTAGACAAATATGAGCAAGTTCATCTGAAAGGTCTTGGTCTATATGAAGAAAATTGCCCACTGTGTAAGCACGAAAAGAAAATAGGAAAGCTCAATGAAAAGGAATTCCTGGATAGACTTAACTATGGTATGATTTTTTAAATTGTACATTTGTTAAATCTTTTTGATGTAAGACATCTGATAAAACTTTCATTTCTGTAAAAGAGTTTACAGCGGATGAAACTATTCCCTCTTCACCTACAAGGAGAAAATTCCTTGAAAGGAAGATGCGTGCAGTGCAGGACGAGTTGAGGGATATCGAATTCAGGGACTAGGTCAAGCAAGTACTGAACCTAGACATTCCTTTCTAGAAGAAGTTTTTCGTATTAGCATGAGTTTCTAGTTTTAGTTTATTTTGAGTATTATTTCAAATTTTGTGCAAGACCTTATTGCTTTACCATTGAGAATGGAATTTATTTAATTAGAGCGATTTAACTTTGTACAAATGTTGATGTTTTGAAACAAAGAAATAAACAATGATAAACGAATCGAAACTTTGAGGACTATATGCTGAATCGAAAAACTGGATAATCGTCCGCGATTGAAATGTTTATTTTGGATATTCTGCCTGAAGAAAGGTTTTCACCTACTGTTCTTGAAATAAGGAACTTGGATGAACTCACAACTTTCAAATCTCGAAGGAATAATAACTGAAATAAAGGATCGCTAGGCAATCCAAACATTTCAAATCGATTAGAACTAAAAGCACTAGTTCAAAAGAAAGCTACTTCATATATACTCGCGATTTTTAAATCGTCAAAGTATATGTGTACTTGGCTGAAGTACAATTCTGAAACTATTGAAGTAATTCAATAGACGTTTTGGAATAGAAGTAACTAGGAGCATTATGTCGAAAGCAACTTGATCTAATCAAACTTGCTGAAACATAAGAAACTAAATCTTCGATTATCTAAAAGGAGAATAGAATTCTCACGAAGCAAATCAAAGAAGGAATCAAACTCTGTTGATAAAACTTGGTTCGATTCACGACACTGATTTTTGCTAAATTCCTATATTCGCATTAGGGGATAGCCTCCCCTGACTCTTCAAAAAGTACTTGGTCTAGTATTTTTCGAAGAAAGTTCTTACACCGCGATGTCATCTAAGATATAGCAAAACACTCTTATATGAGAAATTAGATGGTAGATCTGATTCATATAAAGTTTGTGGGGTATCCGACGAAATCCATTGGATACCTGTTCTACGTCGACAACGAGAAACGAAAGTATCTCGTAAGAAACTTGTTCCTCTGTTGACGAATCCTTGTCAAAGGAAATAAGGAATGTCATAGAACTTGATGAAGTCCAAGAACTGGACCCATCCCCACGAACAGTGGGAGCAAACCCTGAAACCTACTGAACCGATCCGTGCACAAACAGTTGGTAATCTAATCAAATTCGTAAGGAACTCAAAATTCCATTTTACGAAATTGAGAAATTGGATTCTAATCCAAGATTACAAAGAGACTAAGGGATATGACATGAAGCCATAAGATTCAAAGTGGAAAGTTCGACTCACCTAATGGCGATAGGTCCCTCTTCAAAAGTCCTTCTAGGACCATTGAGAATACCTTCTCCATTTGCGACGTCAAAATCCATTTTGAAACTATTAGCCATAGAAAGGTGGTTTTGACTACCGAAATATGACTATTGGATATGAATCCTGCATCTCACAATTGAAAATTGATGAGAAGGTCTCTATTCAAATCCAAAGGTCAATCTGTGACTTTTTCCCAAACTTGGAACATGCAACTTGATAAGTCAATCAAGAATGTTGAAGTTTGTCAAAAGGCATATGGATTCCAAATGTGCAAAAGGATCAGTGGGAGCATAGTTAAATTCGCAACGCAACGAGATATTGATCTACACATCAAGTACGATATAAGAATATCAGAGAAACACAGACGAAAGCGTGTCATTCACGCAATTTTCCATGATAAGATTTGGGAATTACATCTCACGTACTAGCAATACGTATTTATGGAGATAAAAGCGAAGTAGATGTTGCAATTCACCAAATCAAAGTACAAAGACTGAATATTGAATAAAATTCAATATGGAAGAATCCAAGAAAGGATTGGTTCCAAAGAGATAAAATTTCTCTTACTTATTTAATGAGCCCTACATATAAATGAGTAAAGAAGTGACTGTCTCAAGAAGCCTTATGCTTTGGCATTTGGATTGCATGTAGCATGCAAAGTCTTGTACTAGACCTGACTCATCAAAATGCTCTGATCATTCACGAGCTGCTGATAGTCGAACGCCAGTAAAGGACACTGGACTACCATTAAAGCAATCCTCGAAGATAATTAAAGGATATAATGCTGGTCTGTGGTAGTAGTGGAAAATTGAAAACTCGAAGGATTTAGTGATTCGAGATTTCTAGTCTGAAGTGGATGATTTATTCTGTCTCGATGGAGCAAAGGTAAATTGGAAGAAATTCCAATAGTATACCATTGCCGACTCAATCAGAATAATAGCACCATTGTGATGTTGCACAAGAGAAAGTGTTTAGATGAGAAACTTTCGTCCAACGATTGGATGAAATACCTAGCATGGCAAAAGCCTATCGTAATCTTAACCGATTTAGATAAGGCAATTGCTCAATGAAAGGAAATCGAGATCTCACCTATAATCTGAACACAATACCATATGATTGAACAAGTCATAGAAGCTGAGACGCGTAAAAGTACTACGTTATCTCAAAAAGACAAACTTAGCAGATCCACTAATTAAGCTCTTTCACAAATGGGTTCGAGGGACATCTTGGCATAGATGGGTCTTAGAAATGTTGTGATTGGCTTTAGGGCAAGTGGGAGATTGATAGAGTAGTGCCCAGCAAGCCAATATTAATTAGCTTGTTGAAGTATTATTTTCTTATGGTTTATAATTAATACGCCCATTCATTCATAGTATGTGAAGTTGAACAATGGCCAACTTCATCTCTCGCGAACTTATCTAAGCGATTGGATGAAATCCTAAGGTCACAATAGACTATGGGACGATTCACTTCAGTACTGAGTGCAATCATGAAAGAGTTTCAAAGGTCGTGATATTAAAACCGTTCCAAGTCATAGATTCCGAACGAGACGGGGTATCGTAGGAATCGCCAAGACTTGTACAAGTATTCATGATTCACATGGAGTGAATTTGTAGCGTTCCATGAGCAAGGAATTTGAGGCCAGTGCATATGAGTAGGTGGTTCAATGGAGGATTGAATGCATCGAACGACCCGAACAGAGAAACCCATTGTGGAAGCGCATGACGCATATCGGTGATGGGATGTTTCTCAAGGCTTATAATAGTGTACGATTTAGTCCTTGGACTTGAGGTGCTAGGGCGAATTCTGTGCACGAGTGTGCGTACTTAGATTTAGGTACTGGTCACGTAGCCTGGCAACAAATGCCTAAGTTGGGTGCGTATACAACTGTACGCGAGTGGTTAGTACTAAGAAAGGATCTATCGACTCATCCTGATAAGGTGGGAGAATTTCCTGTACGTTCTTCGACAATATGTTCCTAGAAATCCATGGCCATGGTTGGTGACGAATTTGGAAAGGGGTTACCAAATTTAGCAGTCACACCGGAATTATTATCCAGAATTAGAAAGTACAGAATCGAGATAATTAGAGGTGCCGATCAATTCACACACCCTAGGTCTCGATCGGGAAATCAGTCATAGAAGGACCGTATGTACATGGCAATTATAAGAGGTGAGGTTCACAGTAATCAATTCACCTTTGATTGGGCTTCATGGGCTTGTGGCTAGACATCGACCATGAAGTGTGGGTACTCCTAAATTAATCGGGAAATTAATTCTAGGAGTGGTCAATTAAAAGTTGTTTAATTGATCGGAGCATTTAATTGCTCGTTAATTAAATCACGAAAGTCGTGGGCCTGCTGCCAGTTGATGGTGAACCCAGAGGGTCACACACAATACAATTGGACGGTGACTATCTTAAATGAAAAGCAAATGATTTAATGTTGTTAAATCAAGGTAATCGAATTATGGTTTTAATTCAATTGGAGAATGTTAATTAGATATCTAATTGATTAATGTTCAATTAATTAATTAGAGTTATCTGATTAATTATGAAATTAATTAAAGTAGTTAATTAATTGGAAGAATAAATAATTAACCAATTTTAGGATTGGATAATTATGTGGGTTGATTTTGCAATTAACGAAAAATAGGGTAGGGGGCGATATTTGATGAATAAAGAAAAGGAGTTTTTCTTGGAGAGCAAGCTAGAAGAGATCTATCAAATCTCACATTCCTAAGTTGATAAGGAATGAAGATTTGATAGATAAGGGAATGAGATATCTTTTTAGAGAAGGATTCTTCTCTTATATATACTCCTTCTCTTCTCTTCATTAAAAAGGTTAGATTTTTTAGAGAAGCACAAAAAAAACCCTAAAAACTTTTGAGAGAACAAAATTATCTTTGCTGAAAATTGAGAGAGAAAACGATTTTGCATAAGAGAAAAAATCAGATTTTTGCACAAGAATTATTATTTACAAAATCGCCCCAAAGCTTTCGCCCCGAACCCTAGTCGCCCGAATCCAAACTCGGCCGAACCCTGAGCTGGCCGAACCCAACTTGGCCGAGCCCTGTTCTGATCACATAAGTCATGTGATTTGTTTCTTCCATTTGTATCTCCTAATCCTGATCTAGATCTTAAGTCCAGATCCAGATCTGAAATCCTTTGTAGACAAACCTGCGAGATCCAGTTCGTAGCCTAAGACTTGTAGGCGTCACTACAATCCAATTGGTGTGGATCAACTTTGGAGGTGAGCCACATGGATCACTCAAGCTGTGGATCGAACCAAACACCTGGAGGAAACCACCACAATTCCGTGGTGAGGTAAATTGCGATTAACCCCCTGTGTTTAATTAATTGTTTGATTCAACCTTTTCGTATAATTAAACTGTGGAGAAAGATTTATGGGACTATTAGGGACATCGAAATATTTTAAATTCCGCACTTTGTTGTATTGACAATCGAGCCATTTCTAGAAATATCCCAACAAGCAGCCAACTCTGCAGCTTCAATGGCATCTCTTTGTTCTTGAGTCATCTTACTGGCTTCCTCTTCCAGTCTTTTGAGCTCAAGTGCCTTTTGACGATCCTTTTCAGCCTTTTCAGCAGCTTTCCTTTGTCTCTCAGCTTCATCCAATTTATTCTTTTCAGCTACAGAGAGATAAGGGATTACAATTTTGCCAGTCCTTAGTTTCTTGGCTTCAGGACTTTCCACAGTCTGTAATGGAATGGCATCAACAGGAGCAGGATGCAGAAGGAGTGCATCTCCTTCATTAGTTGTGCCAGAGTGCTGTTCTTCTCTAACATTAGCAGACAATCCAACAGTTAAGTCTCCAACAGGCACTTCAATAATAATTGGTTTTCTGTTGTTGCTGGTATCTCTCTTACTTTTTCAGGTGACTCTTCAGAGAATGTGACCTTCCTTCTTGCCTTTGCCTTGGTCATATTTCCTGAAGGTTGAGGTTGAGGAAGTCTTTTCATAGAACTTCTTGTCCTCATTCTTTTTGTAACTTGAAGAGGAACAGCTTCATCTGATTCTGTTCTTTCAGGAGATGATCCAGTCTCCATTTCGTCAAACTCTTTAGCAAATTCACTGACTATCTTGTCAGGAAGTTCAATCTCAGGCTGAGCTGATCCAGCTTCAACAGTAGTACTCACTGTTTGATCAGCAGACGCACTGGTCTGACCAGCCTTTTTGCTTTTCTTGGCAGGGGCCTTAGCAGGCTTGACAGAAGCCTTTCTTTTAGAAGTACCTTCACGTCTAACTGGCTAATACAACTTGAATTCTTTGGCAGGATGGACAAACTTTCCATTTACCACTTGACATTTCAAGCGTAAAAACAGATGACTGAGCAGAATGCGATACTTGGTCTTCTTATCACTCAGCAGATTAAATACATGAGCAGCCCAGTTAACCTTTAAATCATAGAAAATGCAAAACATTGTATAATACCTCCTCCTGGGTAATCCGTCCAGAGAACCAGTGCTGCAGTCCAACACCTTCGCAATTATATCAGCAAACCAATGATACTCATCTTTCAGCTGAGTTTTCATCAGAATCCCTGACATTTCCTCTCCCTCCTTGGCACAAATTTCCAAAACTCCTCCTCTTTCTCAGATCCTAGATCTGTTACATCTCCTCCTTCATTTTTCAGCCCATAAATTTCACTTAAAACGCCAGCAGATATGCAAATCTTCTTTCCCCCAATAGTGGCAATCATAGTTGTCTTATCATTGTTGAATTTTCTGATTCTGTAGAAAGTAGCAACGTCGTCCAGATATACACATTCCTCATGAGCTTCTAGAACAGGTACCAGCGATGATTTCTTGATTTTCTCCATGATTTCCCTCATTAGATCAGTGCCAGTAGAGAAGAATTTGTCATAGCTTAGAAACCTTCCTTCAATAATATCCATTTCGTGATTAAGTGATGTAAATCTGTAAGAAATTGAGAGCTAAAGAACAAAGAGCTTGGAGAGTTAGAGAATTTCGGAATTTTGTGTGCGTAAGTCGACTGATCTGTTCAGATCGGAATTTATACATTTCTTTTGTTTTGGTTATCGTGATTAATATGGACCGTAAGATTGATCTGACAGGTTTTAAATCGTGCGGGTGAGAATTGCGGATTTCAAATTAATTAAATTAATGTCAGATAGGCGGGAAACTCAATCGGCACTTATCTGTTACTTATAAAAGCGTGTTTTCAAAGATACATTTTATGACCATGCTTATATAATGTATCAGATGAGTACAGTTTAACTTATCTGACATACGAGTGATCTGTTATCTGATATTACTAGAAAAAGCCAATAGCTAATAATCTTCCTCTGCTGTTTGTCAATCCAGCAAGATAATTTGATCTTCAATCTTCAAGAATGAATATATCTTTTAGCAGCATAACTTCAACTAACTGTTATTAACTGATTTCATCTCCAGAACAGAAGTACCGCTAATCTTACACGTTCCCCCTGAATTTGAGATTTCATGAGTTAATTAGTCTGTTGAGAGTTAACTTTGAAGATGATAATGGATGACTGTGCTGATGAACTTCAGTCTTCTGATAAGTTCCCCCTCAGCTTATGCATCCAAATTTAGTAGTCCTAGTTCAGCTCTTAGAGTTGAAACCTTATTTCACTTGAAGGTTTAGTGAAAATGTCAGCAATCTGATTGTCTGTATGAACATACTCAATCATAACATTTCCTTTTTCCACATGATCTCTAATGAAATGATGCTTGATCTCAATATGTTTAGTCCTTGAATGACTCATAGTATTCTGAGTAAGTGAGATTGCACTTGTATTATCACAGTAGATTGGAATTCCAGTGATTTTGATGTTGTAGTCTTCTAGTTGATGCTTCAACCATAGTATCTGTGCACAGCAAGCTCCAGCTGCTATATATTCAGCTTCAGCAGTAGATATGGATACTAAAGTATGTTTCTTACTCATCCATGAGATCAGACGACTGCCTAAGACCTGACAGGCACCTGTTGTGCTTTTTCTGTCAATCTTGCAGCCAGCAAGGTCAGAATGGAATATCCAATAAGCTCAAATCCAGATTCCCTAGGGTACCACAATCCCAATTCTTGAGTGCCTTTAACATATTTCAGTATTCTCTTGGCAGCTAAGAGATGAGATTCCTTAGGATTTGATTGAAATCTCTCACAAATCCCAACAGAGTACATAATATCAGGTCTGCTAGCTGTTAAGTATAACAGTGACCCAAGAATTCCTCTGTATTTGGTTATGTCTACTGATTTGCCATCTTCATCTTTATCCAAACGAAGACTAGTAGACATTGGAATGTTAGCAGTGGAGCTAGTTTCCATACCAAATTTCTTAAACAGATATTTTGTGTATTTCACTTGGCTGATAAAAATTCCATCGGGCAACTGTTTTACTTGCAAACCAAGAAAATAATTAAATTCTCCCATCATGCTCATTTCAAACTTGTTCTGCATCAGCTTTGAGAACTTATCACACATCTGTTGGTTAGTTGAACCAAAAATAATATCGTCCTCATAAGTTTGCACAAGCAAAATATGTTCTTCCCATTCAATAGTGAACAAGGTCTTATCTACCTTACCTTTACGAAATCCTTTAATTAAAAGAAAATCAGATAGGGTATCATACCATGCTCTTGGAGCCTGTTTCAGTCCATGGAGGGCTTTCTTCAGACGATACACCTTGTCTTCTTCTTGATAGGCTTCAAATCCAGGTGGTTGTTCAACATACACTTCTTCTTGCAATTCTCCATTTAGAAATGCTGACTTCACATCCATCTGATAGACAGTGAAGTTCTTGTAAGCAACATAGGCAAGAAACAGTCTGATTGCTTCAAGTCTTGCCACTGGTGCTAATGTTTCATCAAAGTCAATTCCTTCTTCTTGACAATAACCCTTGGCCACTAATCTTGCTTTATTTCTGGTGACAATACCATATTCATTCATTTTATTCCTGAAAACCCATTTAGTGCCAATTACTCTTTGATGACTTGGTCTTGGAACTAAGTACCATACTTCATTCCTTTCAAATTGATTTAACTCTTCTTGCATAGCTTCAATCCAGAAGGAATCACTGAGAGCTTCTTCAATTTGTTTAGGCTCCATTTGAGATAGAAAGCTGACAAACATGGCATCTTGTGCAGCAGCTCTTCTTGTCTTTACTCTATCTAAGGGATCACCAATTACTAACTCTGGTAGGTGATTCCTAAGCCATCTGAGATCAGGTTGCAAATTGTCCTCTGTTTTGATCTTGCAACACTACTGTTGGAGTTCCAGTAGTAGTCTGTTGAATATTGGTCGTCTGTTGAACAGTCTCTGGTCTGTCAGCTGTTTGTAACTCGTCTGTTAGACAATCAGTAATCTGATTTTGAACATATTCTTCATTCTTTCCAACATTCAACTTCTGTAAATCAGTAGACAGATCTTGATTAGTACTTTGATTCTTTTCAGAAGATTGATTTGGCTCATCAAATACTACATGAATGGATTCTACTACTAGTAATGTTCTTTTGTTAAAAACTATATAAGCATTACTAACAGTAGAGTATCCTACAAAAACAGCTTCATCAGCCTTCTCTGCAAAGGCAGTAAGGTGATTTTTCCCATTATTTAACACAAAGCATTTACAACCAAAAATTTTAAAGTAATGAATGTTTGGTTTCCTGTTGTTCCAAACTTCATATGGAGTCTTGTTCTGATTTTTGTTGATCATGCATCTGTTTTGGGTAAAGCATGTTGTGTTTGTGGCTTCTGCCCAAAATCTTTGAGGCAGCTTAGCTTCAGCTATCATTGTTCTGACAACTTCCTTCAGTGTTCTGTTTCTCCTTTCAGCAACACCATTCTGTTGAGGGGTTCTAGCAGCTGAATACTCATGATGTATTCCTTTGATATTACAATACTCTTCAACAGTAGAGTTTGTGAACTATGTCCCTCTATTTGATTTGATCTTCAATATTTTTGTGCTTTTCTCATTCTGGATCAGTTCCATCAGATTAGTAAGATGTTCCTTGGTTTCACTTTTCTTCTTCATGAAGATCACCCAAGTATATCTTAAATAATCATCCACAACAGCTAGGTAGTATTTCTTCCACCATTGCTGACTGGATCAATGGGTCCAAATAAGTCCATGTGTATATGACTTGATTTGTTTCCCTTTCTGACATGCGTCACAGAGCTTATCTTTGCTCATGACTATTTTTGGAATCCCTTCTACCAGATCATTCTTTATCAGTTTGTTTATGGTCTTGAAGTTTAAATGATTCATCCTTTTGTGCCACAGCCAACTGACTTCACTTGGTGTTGATGCCACCAAACAAATACTTGAATTCTTGTCAGCAGAATTCCAGTCGACTATGTAGACATTTCCTTGTCGTCTTCCAGATAAGATTACCGTCTTTGTACCAATCTGTTCAACGTAGCACTTATCTGTTGAGAAGATCACTGAATATCCTTTGTCACAAAATTGACTTATGCTCAGCAGGTTGTACTTTAGGCCTTTAACATATGAGACGTCAGATATCTCAATGTTTCCTTTGATTAATCTTCCTTTAGCTACAATCTTGCCTTCTTTCCAAAGTGACCTTTGGACCATCCAAAGCAACAGCATCAGTCAGCTCGTGTATGCTTCCACACATGTGCCTTGAACAGCCACTGTCCAAGTCCCATATCTTCACTACTTTACTCCTACTCCTAATCCTAACCTACAAAACAAAAATAAAATTGTTTTAGGTACCCTTATTGAGAGGTTCCTGAAGGATTAATTCCACCTTTGACAACCCAAGATGTTGATGTCTAGGCTTCTTAGGCTTCTGAGTTTTGACAGGAGCATGAACAGTTTTATCTTCATCATAGTCAGCAGATAAGTCAGGTTGATGATCAGTATGATAAGGAAAATGTTCATAAGCAGGATAAGGTGCATGATAAGCAGGGTATGCATGCATTGGATGAGCAGGGTATGGTGCATAGTAGGTTAGAAATTGAGGTGCATGATATATAGGAGGATATGCAGCAGGTTGCACATAATAAGATTTATTTCCATACCAAGCATTTTGATTTTTCTTGTTCTTATGCTTCTTTGGTTTACTACATGCTTGCTCATTAACAGACGACTTAGTTTTACCACTAGTCTGATTCAATTTAGCTTTATCAGCAGACTTCGTAGGACTCTGCTGTTTGGTCTTACCAGTCTGTTTTCCTACAATAGGCTCTTTGCTCTTTTTAGCCTTAGGAGTTTTCGTCTCCTTTAATACTTTCTCAGGTGAAGCAGGTTTAGTAGTCTGAACATACAAAATGACCTTACTATTGTCAGCTGATATAAATTTTTCAGTATGATTCAGTTCTAACTTATCATGTTCTAAAGGCATCTTCTGTTTACTAGACATATGAGTGGATGCAACAGATGATTTATCATAAGACTCAATAACTTTCTCAAGCTCAATGATTTTACCCTTATAAACTTCACATTCAGCTTTCAGAGATTCATTTTCTTGCTCAAGCTTTTTATATTCAGATGATTCTCTTGGCTTTTCAGCTTTGAGTTTCAGTGAACTGTTTTGCTCTTTTAGCAATATCATCTCTTCATTAAGCTTTTTAAATGCATCAGCAATGCTTGTATTGTTGAGCATCATTTGTTCAAATGAATTAAATAATTCATTTTCAAGAGGAGTTACCTCATCCTCAGAGTCATCAGATTCATTGGCCATCAGGCAGATGAGAGCAGGGTTCCCTTCATCAGAAGACTCTTCATCAGAAGTGTCGGAGTCTGAATCAGATGAGTAGATAGCAGTCAGCTTTTCTGCTTCAGCTATCATTGCCTTGCCTCTCTGATGCTTTCTTTCCTTTCTGATTCTCTTCTCTTCTTCACTGTATTTCTCTGCTTTTGGATATGGACAGTCTCTGATGAAGTGTCCCAATTTCCTGCAGTTATAACACATTAGTTTTGATTTGTAATCATCCTTATCTTGAGAAGAAGAGTTAGGTTTAGAAGTAGAAGCATTGTTATATTTGTTCTTCATTTTTCTTTTGTAGAACTTCTTGAAATTATTCATCAGCAATGCTACATCTCCAGCTGTGTACTCCTTTTTGTTGAGTAATGTGGCTTCATCAGATGAGTCCACTTATTTACTTCTTTGTACTGGTCTTCTGGGATTTTCAGCAGCAACTAAGGCAGATGTGGGTCCTGAAGTTGAGGTTTCTTCAATTCCCATTCTTGGCATTTTAAACTCAAACGCCTTGAGTACGGAGAACAGCTCTGTAAGGGAGATATTTCCCAAATCTCTTGATTCTTCCATCGTTGTCACCTTCATGTTGAACTTAGGAGGTAAAGCATTTAGTACTCTGACTGTGATTTCTTTGTCAGTAAAGGTTTTTCCCAACTTTAGAACTTCATTGAGTGTTCTGGTGAACCTGGTATCCATCTGACCAATGGTCTCTCCAGACTTCATTTTGAAGTTATCCAGTTTTTCCAAAGCAACAGTGAGTTGATACTCTTTTATAGCATCATTGTCTTCGCTCATATTGCTGGTAGGAGTTTTGAGGACAGGAAGATCAGAATGGAGATCTTCTTAGCATAAGTATGATAGAAATAGTGTCCTGCAAGCCAGCTGTATGGCGAATATTTATTGTAATAAATAAAGGAACTATTCAATTTCGATTAATAAATGCACTTTATTAAATGGTCAACTTTATCTTATGTAATAATTATTTACGCATAAGGATAGAAGTCCTTAAATCACAGGGCTATGGGACAACCCGTGGACTGATCTCCAAGGCCGTGACCTAGAACATATTCAAGAGTCGTAAAATCCAATCGAGACAGAACATCGTTGGATTCGGTTAGACTCTCACTGTTGTGTATACTTCGATGAACTGGAAGACGCTGGGGTCCACGAGTGTGACTGGGATAGTCGATACACATAAGTGGGTGGCTTGCTGGGATTGCAAGCACACTGAATACCCTAATTAGGAAATAACTCACCATGGAAGCAGTAGTCGCATATCGGGGTTGAAATTATTCCAATTTGCAATAGTATACGAGGAACGATCCCTAACTACTTGAGGTGATAAGGTTTATCTGGTACGAGAACGTCTATACTTTGATATGAGTTCTGACTGACTAGAGTTCGCCAGAAAGTCTCCATGGACTCATATTGAGTATAGGGGAACTCGTGTGCAGGTTCATATCATCAACAAAGGATCCATTGACCCGACTTGATAGGTTGGGAAATTCTCCTATGAATTTTTGTGAGAAATTAATTCTGTTAAAATCCTTGGCCAAGGTATCTGACACTTTATGTAAGTAGCTCATAAAGATTAAGTCAAAGAGAATTTATTTCAAGATCAGAGTACAAAAGGTCAAGACGAAATAAAAGGGAATCTGATGAAAGACCATACCCTTAAGTCTCGAGTGGGAGATTGTTCGATGGAGAGATTATGTCGTATATGGAAATTTTAAATGATAAAAGGTTCACTGAATTAATTCACCAGTGATTAGGCTCCATGGGCTTGTGGCTGGACATCGACCGTGGAGTGTGGGAGAATTCTCAAATTGGCAGGGGTGCTAATTTTGGAATGATCAATCGACAGAGTGTTCAATTGATTTAGAGTAAATCTTACTCAAATAATTAATTAATATTTAATTATAACCCACGGCCAATTATGTGGTGAACCTACGGGGGCATACAAAATACACATGAAGCAAAAGCGAGGAAATAAGAACGACCGAGTCGACTGGGTCGACTGGGTGTGTGATCGACTGGGTCGATTATAATAGGGGTCGACCCAGTCGACCCAATTGGAACAAAATAGGGTCCAATTGAAATTGGATCAGGATCATAAATTAAATTAAAATTTAATTTGTGAATTAATTAATTAAGTTGGACTTAATTAATTAATTAGAAAGGATTTTAATTAAATAGACTTAGAGTCTGATTTAATTAAATGGGATATTAGTTAATTAATTGGGCTATTTAATTGGTAGATTAAATAAAGCCTAGTCAAATTAATTGACTGGGCCATGAATTAATTAGAGGACTTGGTCTTCTAATTAAAGAGGGTCAAGGCCCATGTAGGAGAGAAAAGTCCTAGTCCTAATAGGACTAGGTTAGGGAGATAACTATAAGTAGGTAACTTGTAGTTATTTTTCACACAACTCAATAAGCAAAATTTTAGCAGAGCAAAAATTCTCTCCCCTCTCCCAGTGTAATCGGCCGAACCCACTCTTCCCTTTGGAAGAATTTTTCATTTTCGATTTTGTTCCAAAATCGTTCCTAAGTCCTAGATCTTAATATATCTTGTTTTCTAGTCGATCAAGATATATTATTTACGTGATATTGTGGTGTATCAACTCGTAGAGGCGCAACACGTGGGGCGCTACTGCAAAGGCCTGGATCGATTGTTTGGAGAAGAAACCAGAGTTCGTTTTGCCAACTTGGATTTGCAAGGAGACAGGTATAACGTGTAAACTGTTCATACCGTCGTTTAAATTAATATTTATATATATATATATACACCTAGAGTAGTATCCTGGCAAGATTCCGTAAGAGGTCCTAAAATTTTATATTCCGCTGTGCCTAGGGCTGTTTATCTTACCGAATCCCAACAGTGGTATCAGAGCCCACTCTAGACTTTGTATATATATGAATTTGCAAATTCTGTGTTTTTAGATCGTATGTTTGATTATGTGGCTAGTTCTTTAACTTTGCATGTTTTAAAACATAGATCTGTTAACTTAGAGTTAATGTATAATTTTAGATTCGAAAAAAATTATCATGTTAGTTTTTATTTTGGATTGGGATTTAATTGACTGGATCTGTTTCATTAAATCAACGGGTAATCAAAACAAAAAAAAATTAATTGGATCCAACCACGGTGGCACGCGGCGGTGCTACTGCCCACGGCAGCGTGCGAACAGCACGCTGGCCGCGCGAGCAGCACACGGCTGCAGCCTACGGGCTGCCAGCCGTGTGCTGTCATGCGCAGCCACGCGCAGCAGCGGCTGCCACGGACAGCCACGCGCGGACTTTGTGTCCGCGCGTGTGTTGTCCACGTGGCAGTCTTCGATTGGCCTCGACTGGTTGATTTTTGGTTGGACTCTTCTTCTGCCTATTTTGGAAATTCTGAAAATTTTAGAATTTTGGGAGATTAGAAAACTTAAGAGTTTTTGGATAAGGTAGTTATCTTGTTAGATATGAACACTACCTTAATTAAACTAATCTAGACAAAATAGGATTATCTTGAAAATCTTGGAGATTTGGAAAATTTTGGAAACTTAGAGTTTTGGATTAGGTAGGAATCTTAGAGATTTGAACTACCTTAATTAACCAATTTAATCAAGATAAGTTTTGTAGATTACTTAGAGCTCAAGTAAGAGCTAATTAGTCTTAGAGGTTAATTATTAATTCAAAATTAATTAACTTGGATAAATTTTTTGAGAATTAAAATCAAAGGAGCCGGTAAATTTACATTTATGCCCTTATGTGAATTTGTGCATGTTCTTGAGTGAATATGTGGATTGGTCGATTTTGCCCTTAAGCCCTGTGTAGTTTTTTGGTTGATTTATTTTATGGGTTATAATTAAATGGACATGATTGATGCCCTTGCTTGCGCAAACGAATGTAATAGAATAGGCCATTTATTTTCATAAGTTAGACTTAGATTAGGCTTGGAGCTGAGAAGACCTCATGAAGACTTGGAGATCCACATGGAGGCCCATTTACCTTGGAGGACATGGAGGCCCAATTCATTACATGGAGGCCCAATCAAGCTGGATATTACAAGAAGGCCCATGATGTATGGGTTTGAAAATTGTAATAGTTAGGACATTTAATTTCCACCCTAGACTGACCAATTGATTCATCACTTGGCTCGTGATGAATCGCATAGGATGGGCAATCGATAAATCATATCCTGCTAGGTGATGTATGTTTACTTATATTCTTTTATGTATGTCATGCATGCTTAGAATAGATCACGTAAACAAGATAAACATAATCTGATGAGACCTCGCACAAGAAAACTTAAAACCTCCAATTGAACATTAAAATTCAATTAGAATATTAAATCGAATAACGGGCGCATAAGAATAGTGTCTATGGTCCGAGCCTATCCAATTACTAGGTCTTAGGCATATTGTAAGAATATATCTCGATGTCTCATGAGTCGTGGGTCGAGCTATAGGAAGATGATATGTCTATTACCTCGATGCACGAGAGAGTGTCAAGGGAGGGGATAGCAAGGTTTTAGGCGCTGTCTCACGAGTCGTGGGGCGTCTAGGATTGAACTATTTCTCTCCACGAGTATTGGACATGATTTAACGCTAGTAAGTATGGATGTCTCACGAGTAGGGGTGTTCATTAACCCGTCCAACCCGCCCGATCCGCTCAACCCGACTCGACCCAACCCGAACCCGACGGTTTTTATTCTTATAAAACTAGTAATGGGTTGAAATTATGACCACCCGAAAGTTATGGGTCGGGTTGCGGTTTTAATGGTTAAAAACCGCCCCTAACCCGACCCATCCAAATATTATATGTTTTCTCTACCCAACACCACTTACCAAACAAAACATTGAGAAATAATTAGGGATTTCCATCTCTAAGCTTCATGCCTGCTCCACTCTCCAGTTCTATTCTCCAATGCGCCTCTCCTCAAAAATTAAGATTCAAAAACAGTTCTCAATTTTCATCACTCATAAGTCACACCAAGCCATACGTGCGAGCCAAGGGTAGGAAATTTGAGCGAGCAAGAGGAAAGAGGAACATCAAAGTTTTCAAAGTTTAAGTTATTCATAGTTATTAACCAAGTACCCAATTCCGTTTGTTGGATATTTAGTTTATAGATCTTGCCACACCTACCTTATTTTATGTGCTCTTGTTAACTTTAGATCCCTTTCTTTTGCAGTACACAAAAAGAGTTTGGAGAACATTTGGGTTTAGAATATATATATATATATATATATATATATATATATATATATATATATATATATATATATATATATATATTTACTTCTATAAAAAGAAATGAGTACTGTAACTTATGCATCAATTAACTTATTAATTGTTGCACTGTATGTACGTAGTTTCTTCTTACAAAACAATCGTAGGAATTGATCCTACCCATAAAAATCACCCTATCAATGATTAATTTTGTTGACCAAACCGGATTGGAGAATTATGTAGCTAGGAATCAAAATGGGCCGTTAACCATGAGTTTGCACAATCTTATTTTAATTTTATTCTTCCTAGTAAGATTGAATTTTATGTAGTATAAGTTAGTTGAATATACTATATTCAATGGTTCAACCCGCCAACCCGCCCGTCAACCGCCCGCACCCGCCTCACCCGAACCGCGCGGTTTATGAATTTTAAAATATGGGTGCGGTTTGAAATTTTGGCAACCCGCATGTGTCGGGTCGGGTTGATTTTTTCGTTGTCACCCGCTAAAACCCGACCGCGTTCACCCCTACTCACGAGTCGTGGGTCCATATCGAAAAACGAGGCTAAATAAACTTAAGGGCTAGCTGCGATCGTTAACCGTCGACGTAATCGACCACCAAGTGAATCAAATAGTATGGCCAACGAGTCGTGGGTAGTAGGAGATTGCATTTGGGCCTTAAGCCCGCTAGGATATTTTAAATTCCCGAAACTTATGTGGGGGCATAAGATTTTGATTAAAATAGTGGGAGTAATTTACAAATAAAAACCATGTTTGTAAATTTGTGCATGTTAAATTAATCTTTCGCGTATTTATTTCTTCTCTCGTCATTTTATAGATATGATTTCAAAAGAGCTTAGAGCACTTAGAGATTTGTCCATCTCATCACTTGAACGTAATATTTTAACTGGACCCAACTTGCATTTCTGGACGCATCATTTGAATGGACTGTTTGAAGCTGAAAACATATCATATGTTTTGTCTGTGCCACCACCCAATACTATTTCACATGATGTTCCTGATGAGCTCCGAAAAAGCATCACCAAATGGAAATTGGATGATGGCTTAGCTCGTGAATACATGTTGGAATATATGTCACTTGATCTGCGTTTGCAACATGAGCATATGGCATCCGCGAAAGAGATTCTCTCGAATCTCAAATTCCTTTATGGAATTAGAGATGGTCGTCGCAGATTCGCGATCACGACGGAACTCTTGCAAGCAAGAAAGAGAAGGGAAACTCCTGTCGAATCCACGTACACAAGATGATTCGACTTCTGTCTGAACTCGATGATATGGGTGTCGTGATGGACAATAATTTCCGAGTGGATCTTATTCTACAATCTCTTCCTAGATCATATGACCGATTTATCGCGGACTTGAATCTCCAGAGGCGAGAGATCACTGTGCATGTCCTGCGACAAATGCTCGAGGAACACGAAGCTTCTTTTGGAAATAAAGCGAGGGTTGGCGAAAAGACTGGGCGGCGTTCAAATCCAAGACAAATGGAAACCAGAGCTCCTTATTGCACAAGGTCAAAGGAAAGGATTAAATTCGAACCTATGGAGAGTTCGAACAGGTATATTCCTTGTTGAAGTTAATTTTACAATTAACTGTGCATATTTGGTGTTAGACGCTGACTGGAGTTCTCATCCTTCTAGGTGATGGGAGCATCAAGGAAACTGGAGCCTGAGGATTGGATCCTTGAATAAGGCAATGGAGCTGGAGCTGCTACCAAGGCCGTAGGCAAAAGTAGATTTAGGTGGTTAGATAAAGTCATTAGGAAATTTTCATTTATGTACTTAGTTATTAATGAAAAACTTTTATTCATGTTATTGAATAATGTTGATTTTAATAAAAGCTCCTGTTTTGTTTTTCATTTGGTACATTGAATTATTGACTTTACATCATAAAACCACCTAAGTTAGTTATGCACATACAACAAAACAAAAGGAAACAAGATAATGAAATATCTGCCCAATTATGGCACGCTCGACTTGGACATATATCTAAGTCAAGGATTCAAAAGTTAGCATCTTCTGGCGCGATTGAAATCAATCGCATTGATGAAATGCCAACGTGTGAACCATGTCTAAAGGGTAAAATGGCTAAGTTGCCATTTAAAGGAAACCCTGAGCAAGCCAAGCAAACATTGGACTTAATACATACTGACGTATGTGGACCACTAAGAAAAGCGCCCGAGGTGGCTATGACTACTTCATCACTTTAACTGACGACTATAGTCGTTATGGTTATGTGTTCTTGTTGAAACACAAGTCTGAAGCCTTTGAGCGATTCAAAGAATTCAAGATAGAAGTAGAGAATCAACTTGGTCATACGATAAAGGCACTTCGTTCTGACCGAGGTGGAGAATTTCTTAGTAACGAATTTCTGAATTATCTTGTAGAGCATGGAATATTATCGCAGTGGACTCCTCCTGCAACACCCCAACTAAATGGAGTAGCAGAGAGAAGGAATCAAACCTTGATGGACATGATTTGATCCATGATGAGTGCCACTGACCTTCCTCTTTCATTTTGGGGACATGCCCTCCTCACGGCAACGAAGATACTGAACATGGTACCTTCTAAATCCGTAGAAAAGACACCGTATGAATTATGGTTTGGGAAGGCACCCTCATACGCATTCATGTGCATATGGGGATCTCCCGCTTACGTTAAAAAGCTAGTGGGAGATGAATTGGAAACCAAATCCACTTTGTGCAAATTCGTGGGGTATCAGAAAAACTCAATAGGATACGAGTTCTACGATCCTACAAGACAAACTACGTTTGTCTCAAAGAACGCGTACTTCTTGGAGAAGGATTTCTTGGTGGACAAGAAAGAAAACAACGTAGAACTGGATGAGGTCACTGAAGCTAAAGAGGCCGAAAAGGTCGATCAAGCTGACCCATCGCCACAGGCTGTGGGAGAACATGAGCATGAAAGTGCACCAGAAAGTACACCGATACTTCGTAGGTCAGAAAGACAGCGTAGAGAACCCGAGAGGTACTACGGTCTGCTGCATGAGACTGGACAGTCTCTAACCGACCCAAGGACTTACGAAGAGGCTATGTTGGACATAGACTCGGGAAAATGGCGCGAAGCCATGGAATCCGAATTGGACTCCATGCACTCAAACAAGGTCTGGGCCTTGGTAGATCCACCAGTGGGAGTGACTCCCGTGGGTTGCAAGTGGATCTATAAGTGAAAGCTTGGAGTGAACGGAGAGGTGATCACCTATAAGGCGCGACTAGTGGCAAAAGGATATACTCAAAGACCTGGAATTGACTTTGAGGAGACCTTCTCGGCCGTCGCAATGCCTAAATCCATTCGGATCTTGCTGGCCATAGCTGCGTGGTATAACTACGAGATATGGCAGATGGATGTAAAGACTGCCTTTCTCAATGGGGACATTGACAAGGAGATCTACATGGAGCAATCAAAAGGATATGCATCCAAAAGAGCTGAACACAAGGTGTGCAAACTCCAGAGGTCCATTTATGGACTGAAGCAAGCTTCCCGAAGTTGGAACATTCGTTTCGATGAGACAATCCAAACTTTTGGATTCATCAAAAAAATGTTCGAACCTTGCGTGTACAAGAAGATCAGTGGGAGTACTGTTGAATTTTTGGTGCTTTACGTCGACGACATTCTTCTCATTGGAAACGATGTGAAAGCGTTGTCTGAAACCAAAGTATGGTTATCTACACAATTCTCAATGAAGGACATGGGAGAAGCATCCTTTGTACTAGGTATAAGGATCTACCGAGATAGATCAAAAGGACTGTTGGGCCTCTCCAAATCCCAGTACATAGATAAAATCTTGAAAAGATTTAGTATGGAAGAATCCAAGAGAGGATTGCTTCCAATGAGACATGGAATTGCACTCTCTAAGTCTATGGTCCAAAAGACGCCTGAAGAGAGAAGCAATATGTCTCGAGTACCATATGCATCCGTGATAGGAAGCATAATGTATGGTATGTTATGTACTAGACCAGACGTAGCGTACGCTCTGAGCGTTACAAGTCGCTACCAGTCTGATCCAGGTGAGCAGCACTGGATAGCCGTAAAGGCAATTCTGAAGTACCTGAGAAGGACTAAGGAATTGTTCTTGGTATACGGTGGAGGAGAATTGAAATTGGAAGGCTATACAGACTCGAGATTCCAATGTGATGTAGACGACTTCAAGTCGACATCAAGATATGTTTTCTGCCTCAATGGTGATGCGATTAGCTGGAAGAGCTCCAAGCAATAAACAACCGCGGATTCAACCACCGAAGCAGAATACATTGCCGCGAGTGATGCGGCAAAGGAAGGTGTTTGGATGAGGAACTTCATCCAGGAATTGGATGTGATACCTAGCATCGCTGAGCCCATTACTATCTTCTGTGATAATAATGGGGCAATAGCGCAAGCAAAGGAGCCGAGATCTCATCAGAAATCTAAGCACGTACAAAGAAGATACAACGTGATAAGAGATATCATTGGTAGAGGAGACATTAAGATCGAACGTGTCGACTCAGAAGATAATACGGCAGACCCGCTAACGAAGCCTCTGCCTCAAAAGGCATTTGAGAAACATCTGCATAAAATGGGACTCAAGAACATAAAAGACTGGCTTTAGGACAAGTGGGAGATTGATAGAAATAGTGTCATGCAAGTCAGCTGTATCGCGAGTATTTATTGTAATAAATAAAGGAACTATTCAATTTCGATTAATAAATGCACTTTATTAAATGGTCAACTTTATCTTATGAAATAATTATCTATGCATAAGGATAGAAGTCTTTAGATCACAGGGTATGGGACAACCCGTGGACTGATCTCCAAGGCCGTGATCTAGAACATATTCAAGAGTCATAGAATCCAATCGAGACAGGACATCATTGGATTCGGTTAGACTCTCACTGTTGTGTATACTCCGATGAACTGGAGGACGCTGGGGTCCATGAGCATGACTGGGATAGTCGATACACATAAGTGGGTGGCTTGCTGGGATGGCAAGCACACTGAATACCCCAATTAGGAAATAACTCACCATGGAAGCGGTAGTCGCATATCGGGGTTGAAGTTATTCCAATTTGCAATAGTATACGAGGAACGATCCCCAACTACTTGAGGTGATAGGGTTTATCTGGTACGAGAACGTCTATACTTTGATATGAGTTCTGACTGACTGGAGTTCGCAAGAAAGTCTCCATGGACTCATATTGGTTATAGGGGAACTCGTGTGCAGGTTCATATCATCAACAAAGGATCCATTGACCCGACTTGATAGGTTGGAAAATTCTCCTATGAATTTCTGTGAAAAATTAATTCTGTTAAAATCCTTGACCAAGGTATCTGACACTTTATGTAAGTAGCTCATAAAGATTAAGTCAAAGAGAATTTATTTCAAGATCAGGGTACATAAGGTCAAGACGAAATAAAAGGGAATCCGATGAAAGACCATACCCTTAAGTCTCGACTGGGAGATTGTTCGATGAAGAGATTATGTCGTATATGAAAATTGTAAATGATAAAAGGTTCACTGAATTAATTCACCAGTGATTGGGCTCCATGGGCTTGTGGCTGGACATCGACCGTGGAGTGTGGGAGAATTCCCAAATTGGCAGGGGTGCTAATTTTGGAATGATCAATCGACAGAGTGTTCAATTGATATAGAGTAAGTCTTACTCGAATAATTAAATAATATTTAATTATAACCCACGGCCAATTATGTGGTGAACCTACGGGGGCATACACAATACACATGAAGCGAAAGTGTGGAAATAAGAACGACAGAGTCGACTGGTCGACTGGGTCGATTATAATGGGGGTCGACTGGATCGACCCAATTGGAACAAAATATGATCCAATTGGAATTGGATCAGGATCATAAATTAAATTGGAATTTAATTTGTGAATTAATTAATTAAGTTGGATTTAATTAATTAATTAGAAAGGATTTTAATTAAATAGACTTAGAGTCTGGTTTAATTAAATGGGAGATTAGTTAATTAATTGGGCTATTTAATTGAGAGATTAAATAAAGCCTAGTCAAATTAACTGACTGGGCTATGAATTAATTAGAGGACTTGATCTTCTAATTAAAGAGGGTCATGGCCCATGTAGGAGTGATAAGTCCTAGTCCTAATAGGACTAGGTTAGGGAGATAACTATAAGTAGGTAACTTGTAGTTATTTTTCACACAACTCAATAAGCGAAATTTGAGCAGAGCAAAAATTCTCTCCCCTCTCCCAGTGTAATCGACCGAACCCACTCTTCCCTGTGGAAGAATTTTTCGTTTTCGATTTTGTTCCTAAATCGTTCCTAAGTCTTAGATCTTAATATATCTTGTGTTCTAGTCGATCAAGATATATTATTTTCGTGATATTGTGGTGTATCAACTCGTAGAGGCGCAACACGTGGGGCGCTACTGTAAAGGCCTGGATCGATTGTTTGGAGAAGAAACCAGAGTTCGTTTTGCCAACTTGGATTTGCAAGGAGACAGGTATAACGTGTAAACTGTTCATACCGTCGTTTAAATTAATATTTATATATAATACACCTAGAGTAGTATCCTGGCAAGATTCCGTAAGAGGTCCTAAAATTTTATATTCCACTGTGCCTATGGCTGTTTATCTTACCGAATCCCAACAAAGTATAGAAAACTTAGTTTAATACCCTTAGCTTAAATGGATTGATGATTTCCAAAACTCATCAAAATCAGCCAAGTATAGAAAACTTAGTTTAATACCTTTAGTGGAATTTTGACCAAGTAAGAAGGCAAATCAGAAGGGTCATACATTCAAGGTCCAGAAGACTACTGATCTGCTGAAGGACGAAATCAGACTGGTGAAGATCAGCCAACTCAAATCATATTTGTTCAAGTTTGGGATCAGCTATGTTCATCATCAGACTTGTGTTCTCATCAACCAAGTGGAAAGGATCAGGAAATCGCCCCAACGGTAATAAATGCCCCTGGAGTAATAAATGCTGAAGTCCGAGGATATTAATGGCAAATGATTGAAGAAAAACCTCGTATCAGCTCGGTGCATCAAATGCTGCCTGACAGAAAGTACAGTCTGCAGTACTGTCACTGTGCAGAGAGCCGTTCGCGGAAATTAAGGACCAGAAACCAAGAAATTCAAACTGTATCTCACTTCAACGGACACTTTTTGAATCTGTTAGTATAAATAGCTGAAGAGACGAAGAGAAGAAAAAAACACAACATCTGAGAGATCAATTACGAAGCAGAATATTTTCTAAGTCTCAAGAAGCTCAACAACAGCTCACTCGCCTGCTGAAGTCATTTGTTGACAGAAGCTTGTTGAAGTTTAAAAGATAATACATTTTCTGAGTGAATCTGTAAAGAGAGTGTTGTGAGGAGCACTTATCCGTCTTTGTGAGTGATAAATCTCTGTAGAATAGGTTTTCTTTGTGATTTTCTATTGCGGACTTGTGGCATTTTCATTTGTTGATTGGCGCAAGCAGAGTATACTGTAAACTTTGTGATTATAGTATAACCCAAGATCTGAGTGACTTGGAAGAGTGGACTAAAGGATTTAAATCCTTATAACCACTATAAAAATCCTTGTGTTTTTACTTTGCATTTTAACTAGCACATATCAGTTTGCATAAAAACACCTTGATAAAACTGTTTGAAAAGAATTTTAAAAGAGTCGTCTATAAATTCAGGAATAAAATCTTTCAAACGACTAAGTATACTTGTGAAAAACACTTAAAATATCCGCTACAAGTATTCTGGTATTAAAACTGATTTTGACTAAATCAGCTAAGTGACTATCAGACTAGTGGTCAACCAAGCTGCTCAAAGATTTGTTCGCGATCAGCTTCGTCGACTTACTGCTCTGTAACAGCTTAGTCTGCTTACAGTAAAGCAAATGTTTTAAAGTTAAAATTTTGTTAAAATTTTATGAGGTCTATTCCCCCCTCCCCCCCCCCCCCCCAGACCTCATCTGACCACTTGGGACCAACAGGTCTCGATCGTGAAATTAAGTCGATAGAAGGATCGTATGTACATGGTACTTATAAGATGTGAGGTTCACTGAGATCAATTCATCTAAAGTTGGGCCTCATGGGCTTATGGATAGACATCGACCATGAGGTGTGGGTACTCTTGGATTAATATGGAGATTAATTCTTAAGTGATTAATTGAAGGGGTTCAATTAATCAGAGCAATTAATAAGCTCGCAAATTAATTCATGAAAGTCGCGGGCCCGCGGCCAATTGATGGTGAACCTAGAAGGTTACACACAATACAATTGGGCTGCAACAAATCATATAAGGAAAGTTTGATTTAAAATGTCAAATCAAAACATAATAATTAAAGTGTTAATTCTTAAAGAAGAAAACTAATTAATTAAACTGTTAATTAATAAGAGAATAATTAATTTAATTGATTAATTTAATTAATTAATTAAATGGGCTGAATTAATTAAATGAGTTTAATTAATTAAAAGGGGACCTAAGTCTATTAGGAAACAAATAAATACCATAAGTAAATGGGCTTTAAGTTTTTTAGTTGGACTAGATCACATTAGGTCAAGACTCCTAATATAAATAAGGAGTAGGAGACCAAAACACTGACTCTAGCACACAAGTGATAGCCGCCCCCCTCTCTGGAAATCTGAAAAAGCCACCCCCTCCCTAACAATGTTGGGATTGGCCGAACCCTGTAGAATTCTACAGGGTTCATGCTAATTGTTTTCTCCTTCTTCCTTGCTTGATAACTTTTGGATCCTAGTTCTGATCAGCCTAAGGATTCAAGAGAGTTGCTTCAATCCAGTTGGTGTGGATATCACTAGAGGCACAACGCTTGGAGTGCTTCTCTTGAACCAAATCCATCAGATCTAAAAGAAGACCGAAAATCGTTCCAGTAGTCAGGTAAATTCTAAAACCCCCTATGGTTGGTTTTGATTTTGTGTAAAACATTTTCGTATGACTAGATGAGTGAAGATCTTGATTGAGTTATTTTAAAATTTTTAAAATTCCGCTGCTTTTAACATCCTAACGTTACCAATAACCTAACATATATTTTGTCATTTTCCTTTTGCTCACTTTGAATTTATTGTTACGTTAAACATATCATCAATTCATCATAACGACTATTTCAAATATAGCCAAATACGATAAAAATGTGAAATCAAATAATGAGCAAATGATAAAATATGATTCACATCGAGTTTCAATAAGAAAAATTCAATCCAAATACTATCTATAATTGATCCCAAAATAATTTATCCAAGCCCACATTTAAATTACGCAAAAGTTATAAATTTTTAAAACAACTAAAAGTATAAAATCATATAATAACCCATAATATTAATTACTAATAACTAATAACTAATGTAAGATTTCAAGGAAATATTGGGGTAAAGTTAGAAAGTTCATTTATTAGATAATGATAATTAATTAAATTAATTATATAAGTAAAGTGTATAAAATTATATAATAATAATATTATATAGGCAGATTTGGGTATTCGGGGTTGGTGAGACCAATCCTAAATTCGTCCTCTATTCCCATAATAAAATATTGGTATTTAAGTTTGGGTACCCAAACCCAAAAAATGCTCTTCCCGTTTGAATATTTTAAAAACGTGACGGGTCGGGTTTGAGTTACCCGAACCCATCGCCCACCCCATAGATACCTATTCTAGCCTCTTTGATGTTGGAAGTCCTAATTTCATTGAACTTAAAGGGGTGGCATAATGTAGATCGTAAGAATATTGCTATTTTTTTTCTTCCCTCTATATGAATTAATTTATAATGCTTTAATTTTACAACTTAGATAATTTTGTCACAGGTCAGCAACTTCAAAGTTATCAATGGAGTATGTGCCTTGGCACACAGATGTAAAAGAATTTTCAAAAAACAATGGAGCATATGAGTTTGCTTTTGAACACGTGCAAACCTGTTGTGTTCTTCTGGCTAAAAGTGATAAATTTAAGTTAAAGGCCAATGGTTTACATGGATTGACTATGAAAAGTTTCAAGACATGATTTGTAATTTCATTCTTAATGCAAAATTGTATGGGCTTGTTTGTCTCGCATTTGGGAAAATTATTTCCCATTTCCGAGATGCGAGACAAACAGGCTACCTCATTTCCAAAAATTTCTTCCCAAGTCCATTATTTCCGAAATGGATTTCTGAAAATTGGGTTGCAGCCCATTTAACCCAAAAAACCCTACACCTAACACTACTCTATTCCTCTCTATCTCTCCTTTCCAACAGTCATTGCTAATAAATTATTAATTACTTTTGAAATTACAGTGAGACTTCAAATCATGGATGTGTAGCTGTGTACAGCAGTCAAGTCGCCGACTAAATGTGCTCAGTCGTGTGCATGCAACAACGGAACAATATTTCAAAAGATGTTCCTTAATTTGTAAATTAATACATACCTTTTTTTATGCAACACATTTTCCCTTGTATCACTTATAAAAAATGTATACATAATTTACATTATTTTATAATATAAAAGGATTTTAGATAAAATAATTATAATAATTAAAATAATTTTATTATAATATTTTATAAAAAAATTCATAAAAAAGAAAATTAATTTACGTTATTTTATATTATTTTAGAAAGCACAAATAACTAATTATAAAATATTATTTACCACATATATTACATATAATATATACACCAATAAATTAATAACATATAACTAACTGATGTGACATAAAGTCTTACATTATCTTACACCTAATTAAACTAACTCAAACCTATCAAAAAAACTTATACCTACTTTTTATCTCAAACAACTCTCCCAAAACCCAAACAAACAACATTATGCAAATCGAGATTATTTCTCAAACCTCTACCACTCTCCCAAATGCCAAACAAACAGGCTCTATCTTTTTTGCGTATTATTTTTATCTAGTAAAATATCTGACTGAAAGTATCCAGCGGAGAACCTTTTACCACACTCCAAAAAATGAAATTTTTAAGTGAAAAGAATTAAAATATTTTCACTAAAGTAATGTATATGGACACAACAAGAAATGTTAAAAAGTTGTCACTATTGACATTTAGTAATACCCCAAAAGTGACAACTAAAAAGTTGTCATTAAATTATAGTGACAATATATATTGTCACTATATTGTCACTGAAAGGGTGTCACTAATTGTCAATAGTGACAACTTAAGTTTCATACACTTGTCACTAATAGTCATTAGTACAACTTAAGAATATATTTTGTCACTATTATTATTTTGACAAAACTAATATTTTTATCATTAAATATATGTAAAAAGTAACAATACATTTTAAAATAGAAAGCAACAAAGCCATCATAGTATTTTTTAACTACTCGGAAAGGAAGGTGGCTATTTGATCATTTACCCGTCCCGGGCTGATAGATTTCATTAGGAATTTGAAGTGGAATTAAAGGGAAGGGATGATCCACGCATATTGATATATTTGTTCCATAAAAAAGTCTTACTTAATATTAATTGTTTCCGATTCATCGGATCTTATCTCTTTTGAATGGAGTCAATAAAAAAATTTAAATATGAGGAAAAGAAAGTAAAAGCGATTCCCGTAGTAGTGCTAAAATCTATTTTTCTTGTAATGCCAGCAAGGATAACATGGCTGCCATGCCATCCTCGGCAGACTATGGAGCACAAGAAGGTGGATTTGATCCACAACAATTACGTTATAGGAAAGAACGGCATCACAAATCTACTCGCTCAGCAGGTGTGTTTTGAATTTATTTTAGGCGAGTTTTTTTTAGCTAAAATGCCAACAAGTCTATGATATATATATATATATATATATATATATATATATATATATATATATATATACACTAGGGATGTGCACCGCGCTATGCGCGGTGCTTTTGCCCATTTCGATTGTTGAATAATTCTGATGTATATAGATAATGTTCAGTCATTACCAATTGAAAATTGTGTACCACGATTTTTATGATCTGATTAAATGGCGCATTGATATGTATTTATCGGAGGCAATGAGAATAGTGAATGCAAAGTCCTTGTGTTCTGTTTACAAGTACCTTGATGAAGTTTCTAAAAGCCAGAAAACATCCAAATGTTGCATTGCACTCACAACAAAATATCTAAGCATATAAAAGTTTGAGCAACATCTCCAAAAAATAACCATCAGTATAATGGTAAGAGAGTCCCCTTCATATAACTTAAGATTGAATTCCATGGAAGAGGAACTTGCATATTCGAAGTCCTGTATCAATATCTAATATTTCACAACAGAATAGGAATGATACAGTTATCTAATCATATATGATATGTCTCGTGTAATTTAATAAACAAAATAGAAAGGATCATATGCAAGTAAATGAGATGAGACAATTACCCTCGATGCAAATGGTGAGAGGGAGACTGGAATTGGAACTACATAAGATGACACAACCTTCAAATTAATAGCTGCAATCAAGAAACAAACAACTCGAGGATAAGAATTGTTATCATCACTTCGACCACAATGAACGATCCAGTAAATTATTTCCAAATTCCAACTGAAAGACCTGACTATTTATTATGAAAGATTAAAAGATGGACTGGTAGAACTTTTACAAAGACTTGTTCTTGTAATACATGCTATGAAACAATTCAAGATCGATATTGAAAAGCATAAGCAAAATTATATTTTCTTATAGCTAGAAAAATAACAATTTTATCTAAATTGTTGTAAAGAGAGCTGCTTATCATGTTTTGAACACATCGAGGGCCTCTAGAACAGTTCACTTTTGAAATAAAATTGCAAATACATGGTAGTAATTGCATTAAGGTTAACATTTCTGGGGAAGGACTAAGATGATTACATCTACATCATGTGTATCGCGTAGTAACCATCGGCTAAAGGCTCTTGTCCTAAAGTATTAGAGCAACATGCTTCTGCAGTTGAGTTCGAATGGAAAGGCTTCAAGTCTTACATTACCTCATATGCAGAAGTTCACTGGGTTAGAGAAGATAATGCTAATTCATTTTGTTAACGTCATTTCGAGAAAAACATGTATTGAATAAGATTTTGTAAATAGTTAAACAGCCTTGAATCCATTCCCTAACAATTCCTTTCACGATCCAATCTCTAGACAGGACATCAATAACACTCCCAAACTGCTAAAGTTCTAGTTATACCATGCTAAAATGAGAAATTAGAAACTTACCACTAATGAATTGTATATCAAACGTTCTCTTTTGTAAGCTACTCGAGGCCGAATAATTTCACCAATATACTCAATTATCTAAAATGCCAAAAAAAAGTGAAGTAATACATTAAATTTCATAATTAGTTTAAGAAATGGTGGTCAAAACAATTTACCATGTCCCCTGCTCTATGAGAAAATTTGGTGAAGACACCAAATCCATGTATACCAGACTTACCTGAAACCAAAAAAAATTCCAAATGTAAATCATCAAACAAAACATTTCTGACAATTGTGACATTTGAAAACATGATTTTGTTCCATCACATTACAAAAAAAAAAAATCCAGACCAGAGCACACAGCTGTATATTATAAACTGAACAATTCCTATCACTTGAGTATTAAAAGTATACTGTATATTAATATCATCAGTACCTTGATCTCCAATTCTAAAGTACAAAGATTCCTTCTTTTCATTACTTTGTTTCTGTTCCATAAAATATATTACAAGTGATAGTCCCATCACTTATGTCGTTTCCTGCAGCTTCACTTAATATCCTAAACTATCTCAAATGCTGCTTAATTTTTCGTCAAAGCGTATTAACTCAAAAATATGCATGCTTATTGTTCTCTTAAATTTTTTGCATTCTTATCTTACCTCTATTTAGTTCCATGTATATTTTGTGATATCCAAGATACAATTCTCTGTACACTATTTAATCTTAACAAAATTAGTAATCACATTAAATCTGGAAGCTTTCCTCCAATTAGAGCCAACCCGCCTTAATATTTTAAGAGATGATTGTGTCATAGCCAGAAAAGTCATCAGCGGCTGCCTTCACTCCCACACCCAACTCACGACCAGGCCTATTCAAGAGAGGGCCATTTTGGAACAACTCAAAGAATTCTTGATTCTCACACTAAGCACCTATAAATTTTGAGATGCAAATTGACATGGTTTGTTGGTATTATACAATGAGACTTTTAGAAAAGAAAATTTTTGATCTTAGAGGTAGAAGAAGTGCTGGTTGACAAATATTTTCACAAATTTGAACAAATTAGTTAACTGGAGCTGTGGTTAACATATATTTTGCTAGGGCTACTTAATTTTGAGTAATGGGCTACTATATGTTCTGGAAGTTCCTAAATCCATACTCAACATATACATGTTTCACATATTCACTCTAATTTATTGGTCCTAGATGAGAACAATACGAATCAAACTTCTCCCGATGCACAAGATAAAGTGCAACAGCATCTTGCAATCACTTTAGGATATTTCATGGAACATATAGATATAGTTAAATATTAACTTGCAGGAGAATAAGTGACTGAAAAAAAAATTAAGTATATTACTAACACAAAAAAATCAGGAACTCAAAGAAAAAAATTATATATATATATATATATTCTTCAAGATAAGTAGAATTTTATGAGATTAATTTTCCCTTATCCTTAAAATCACACCAAGAATTCCAATTGATAGATCTCTGAAATATAAACAAGGAGAATAGGATTTTCTGTATGGGGTGGCTGTAGAAGAGATAAGATAAGTTTCAAAAACAAAGAAATTATTCATTGGATTTTCTTTTATGGGGTGGCTGTAGAAGAGATAAGATAAGTTTCAAAAACAAAGAAATTATTCATTTTCAACCAAATAAATGTAAATTTCAAAAACAAATAAATTATTCATTTTCAACCAAAAAAATATAAAATTTTCATTAATTTCATAGATATAAAGCTAGCCTTTTCTCAGGATACAAGATGATCTTAGAAAAGATAGATCATAATCTACCACTCCTTGTTTGCTTTCTACTACTGTTGCCGAATATATGTAAAATGTATCATATAAAGGGCTAGCGCCCTTTGCTACAGTAATCTTTACTAGCCCTTTATATGATATAAAAAAGGGCCCAAACGACGTCGTTTTGTACCCGAGCCAAAAAAAAACAGGGAAAATATTTTCGGACGACCATAAAGATTACTGTAGCAAAGTAGCAAAGGGCGCTAGCCCTTTATATGATATAATATATATATATATATATATATATATATATATATATATATATATATATATATATATATATATATATATATATCTACTCTGTATTTTGTTTGTTCTCTTTTTTTGTCCTATTTCGTGGAATAGTTATAATTTTTCTACATCCATACACAACAAAAAATTTAAATTTTACTGACAAAATAGTAAATGACAAAGTGATAAAAATTTTAATATTGTGACTAAACTGACGTATATAGACACACTAATGACAAGAAATGTGAAAAAGTTATCACTATTGACATTTAATGATACCCCAATAGTGACAACTTAAAAGCTATCACTAAATTATAGTGACAATATTTATTGTCACTAGGTTGTCACTGAAAGGGTGTCACTAATTGTCAATAGTGACAACTTAAGTTTCATAAATTTGTCACTAATAGCCATTAGTGACAACTTGAAAATATATTTATCACTACTGCACTTGTCACTATTATTATTGTGACAAAACTAATATTCTTATCACTAAATGTATGCAAAAAGTGACAATTTCAACAATGTCATATTTTGTCACTAAAATCCATTTTTCTTGTAGCGATATCTTGATTTGATATACTTCATTTAACGTGTTCCCTCTATTTATTTGGATGTTTAGCTTTTAGATTCTAAATATGACGGCAAAAATTCATTTTTCATACCATAGAATAGGGTCAAGTCCGTTTTTCATACCAAAAATTCAAAAATAATACTTCCGTCAATTCCATAAACGGACGTGCCACCGAGTTCGTTAAAACCCACGTGCGGGGCACGAATGGATGACCCTGCCCGTTCGAACAAAATTGGGCAGAAGAAAACGGGAAGCTCATTCAAACGATCAAAAATTGAAAAAAGCCCTAGGTTTCTAAATCCCCTTTCCAATCCATTCTCCCGTCCACAAAATTAACCCAGATATTGAAGAAGTGTTTTGAGAATCATTCCAGTTCACATTCAACACCGTAGATGCCTCGTCGTCGTCCATTGGGTGGTGAAACCCCCGTATATGGTAAGAATGGATTGTGACAATATATTTGAAATTTTTGCCTATTTATTCGATTCCTTAGAATAAAAAATGAGTTTCTTGGTGGAATTTGAAGTATAGTTCATTGTTTATTCTTTATATTGCTATACTTTAAGGATATGAGGTTATTGCTTCAATCCATTTTTTTAAATGCAAAAAAGCTACTGTTTTATTAATGTTCTTGTCACTGTTTTGTGGGATATTAAGGGTATTTTTTATTCTTACTTGCATTAAAGAATCATAGCATTATGGTGGTGATGATTAAAGAATTAGTTTGTAGTTGGGGTTATAGTTTAATAAACCTGTTTTTGTCCCCTGTTTTATGAATAAACTATTTTTCTCCCCTGTTTTACGGGACAAACTTTTTGTATGGGAATCTATTTATTGTTTACACTAGGTTGATAATATGCAAAAGGTGTGATTTATAATAAACTGTTTTTGTCTCATGTTGTTTACACTTAGTTGATAATACCTTTTTTTTGTGTATTTGTACAGAGGGAGGGCAACTTTGTACATTGAAGATACATTATGGTGGAACTTTTAAACATTTTCTTGTTGCATCATATGAAGGGGGCAGTGTTATTTTCATAAATTATGTAAAATATAGGAAGTTGACATTAACCATATTGTCAAAAATGGTTAGGGAGTGTGGACTGCATGGTGTCACACTTTTCTACAGGATTGATAATTCGAAGAAGTTCAGACAAATGACATGTGAAACAGATATATATCTACTGGTTATTGATGGTTCTTGGAAACAAGTTGAGGAGGTCTCAGTGTACCTATTTTATGAGGAGATAGATAATTTAGTGAATGTGGAAGATGGTGATGAAAGAGCACTTGGTGAAGATACTGTAGAAAAAAGAGATGATAAGGCTGCATTGGTGGAGAATTCTGCATTCTGGGGTGAGATTGATAAATTAATAGAAAAACAAAGTACTCCAGCTCCACCTAGACCACCACCTGCTCCACCAAGTCCACCACATGTTGCAGTTGCTTCACCAAGTCCACCACCTGCTCCAGCTGCTCCAGTGAGCCCACCTGAGAATTATGAAGAAAACTATGAGGGTCAAGATCAAGTTTCTTATGGGACTTATGCTGAAGAAGAAACTGATGATAGTTGTGATAGTGATTGGATGGGGCAAAATGAAGGACATCAGAATAGTGATTCTTCGTATAGTGTGGGGGAGGACTTTTAGATTCTGATGAGGAGTTGACATGGGAGCCTGACTATGATAAGGGCAAGTCCCTTGTTTTTTACCCTGATACAATTTTGAATCCAAAGTTTCAATTGGAGCAGATTTTCACCTCAAGAGCATTGTTTAATCAAGTTGTGCATTCACATGCAATCAACACAATGAGGAACATCAAGATCACGGCTAATGATACTAGAAGAGTTTATGCAAAATGTTTTGCAGAAGGATGTTAATTGGCGTTTGCATGCTTTGAAAATTAAAGATGATGATGCTTATCAGATAAGGGAGTATGAGCCTAATCACAACTGTGGATCAAACACTCATTGTAAGAATCTGAAATCAAGTTGGCTAGCAAAGAAGTATGAGAATGCTTTTAGAAGTGATCTAAATAGGAGTGTTAAGGGCTTCAGGCTTGATTGCATTCGGGATATTAAATGTAACATTTCAAAACAACAAGCATACAGAGCAAAGAGAAGGGCTATTACTGCAATAGAGGGAGACTCTGATGATCAGTTTAATTAACAAATTGTGGGACTATGCAGCAGAGTTGAGAAGATAAAATCCAGGATCAACTGTGATACTTAAGCAGTCAGAAGAATCTGATAGCAATGGTAAGAAGAAGTTTCAGAGCTTCTATGTAGGTTTGAAACCTTTGAGGGATGGATTTTTGGCTGCTTATAGACCCTTTATAGGTGTTGATGGGACTTGGTTGAAAGGTCCCCATTCTGGAATTTTACTCACTGCTGTTGGAGTTGATTCAAACAACAGTCTGTACCCTATAGCCTATGCTATAGTACAAGGTGAAACTAAAAAGGACTGGATATGGTTTTTGGAGCTTCTAAGAGAGGATTTAAATATAGAAAGGCCTGACTGCTATACCTTCATTTTTGATAAACAAAAGGGTCTTGTCCCTGCATTTAAGGTGGTATTTCCAGGGGCAGAAAATAGGTTTTGTGTGAAACACTTGGTTGATAACATGCAAAAGGTTGGATATAAAGACTTGCCAATTGAACAAGCACTTTGGGGTGCAGCCCGAGCAACAACTGTTCCAGACTTTCAAAAGAAGTTTAAGAAGTTTGTAGACTTGGATGAGGGTTTGAAGGGGTGGATGAAAGACAAACCTCCTCAGCAATGGAGCAGATCACATTTTAGCACATACTCAAAATGTGATGCTATTTTGAATAATATTTGTGAGACACTGAATGGGAATCTGATGGAGGTCAGGGAAAGACCAATTCTGACCTATTTAGAGTGAATTAGACAACATGTAATGGTTAGATTTCAACAGCTAAGAGATAAGGCAAAGAAAAAATGGGAAGGTCAAAGAATTTGCCAAAGAATTATGAAAATTCTTGAGAAGAGAATGAAATATTCAGCCAACTGCATTCCATTGAAGTCTAATGATTGGCATTTTGAGGTACATTGCTCTGAAGGGGAACAATATGCTGTTGATCTGAGGAAGCATACTTGCTCATGTAGGAGCTGGGATTTATCTGGAATTCCATGCCATCATGCAGTGAGTGTCATTACTTTCATGGTTCATAACCCTCTGGATTATGTGAACCCTTGTCATAGTGTTGAAACATTTCATAGGGCATATGAACCAAATATTATGCCCATGAATGGACCACAGATGTGGGCAAAAACTATGAAATGTTTCAACACTATATTATGCCCATGAATGGACCACAGATGTGGGCAAAAACTGGACATATACCCCCTTTATCACCAAACTTTGGAAGAAAGAAAAGTAGGCCCACTAGAGCAAGAAGAAGAGGTGGAGATGAACCTAAGAAGGGAAAAAGGAAGAAAAGCAATGAGGGGATTAAAATGAAGAAACAGAGCTACAAAATGAAATGCACTTACTGTGGTGTAACTGGTCATAACAAAAATGGATGCCCTAGAAGAAAAGCTGCAGAAAGTGAAGCAAGAGAGGCACAAGAAGTTCAAGTAACTGAAGCAACACAAAGTGGTGCACTACAACCTGAAGCACAAACTAACCATCTAGCAGAAAAACAGAAGGTACTTTAGATCCCTTTACTTTTTTGACTTGTGACAATATTAATTTTACTATTATTTTGTTGTAGGTAAAGAGGGGGAAAAATCTGCAGAAGCTACCAATCCTGTACCCTCAAAGGTGTTTCATATAACTTAAATTATTGTGTATATTTCAGATTTTACTTCATTTATATGTATGTGTAACTTAACTTATTTATGATTATTATTGCATAGGTAAATAAAAGAAAAAAATGTAAATGGTGCCAGTGGGTCTATTGATCATATCCCTCCAGCAGGAAAGGTTAGTATGTATTTTTTATGTGTGTAAAACTTTGATGAGTTTATGGTGCTGATTTTTGTCACAGGTAAGTAAGAGGAAAAAGTCAACTAATGATAATAATGTATCAATTGGTCCTAGTGAAATGAATGTTGATGATGATGCTCCTATGCCTTCACAAGTAAACTTTTACACTTAATTTGCTTTGTTTTGTTTTGTTGTTTATATGGTGTAATGTAATAACTGATTCATTTATAACTAAATTGCACAGGTTCAATCCCAACCTGAATCCATACCACCACGTGTGACCTTGCCTCCAAGTGTGTGTCCACCAGCTCCACCTGCATTCATACCTTCAAGTCTTAACATTATAGGTCATGCTCCTACATTTTTCCAACCCAAAATAGGTGGTTCAAATCCATTTCCAATGATCATTGTTGATGGAAAGAAGTACGTGACGTTGTCTAACCTACATGTTGCTTGCACATCCTTAAAGAGTGCTAAGAAGAAGTAGTTGGCTTAAACTGTGCCAATTGGATTATTTTTTATGTAGTTGGCTTAAACTGTGCCAATTGGTTTATTTTTGAAGTAGTTGGCTTAAACTTGTGCCAATTTTACTGTTTTTGGTGTAGTAAGCTTAAACATGTGCCAAACTTATGGGTTTTGATGTAGTTGGCTGCTAAACTGTTGGTTTTTGATGTGGTTGACTTAAATTAGTGCCAAACTTATGGTTTTTGATGTAGTTGGATGGAATTGCTTAAACTAGTGCCCATTTTATGATTTTTTATGTAGTTGGATGAAATTGCTTAAACTAGTGGCAAATTTATGATTTTTGATGTGTTTTGGCTTCAAAATTTTTATACATTTGTGTACCATGAAGTTAGCATTTGTTGGGTATTTTCTGTAAAGATGTAAAGTGCTTAGTATGTAGAGGTTATATTGTTGTTTTGAATCCTAACATACACAAAAATTTCAATACCAAAAGTCTAATACACTGCATTAACTTACAGTCTAATACATTGCATTAACCTACATTACATTACACAACTTAAAAACCTATGCATTACAACCTAAACAACATAAACCCAGAAACCCTTAATCAAACAAACTAACCCAGATTTTTTTCAAATCATAACAACCTTCAAATCAACAAAACCCACACCCATGTGAATATAACCCAGCTCAACCCCAATAAGGCTCCCAAAATTTTTGTCATTTTCTCAGCCTCCTCCTTCTCTTTCTCCATTTGCTCTTTTTTTACCTTCAAAACTTCTTTTTGTGCCTTGACTTTGTCCAATCGGCGTAGCAACCCCGGAATGATAGCAACCGACCGTGCACACATTGGAGGATCTACCCAAAGGAAAAAACCACAACCATTACCTGCCTCATAGTTGATGCATGCTCGGAACCTCCTCCTCAGATTTCCATCTGACCATGAAGTTTTTAGTATGGAAGTTTCGCCACAATAGCATTTCGGCAGTAGGGGTGGTGGTTCAGTACGCCTCCTGTAGCTTGAGGTTGAAGAAGATGACATTTTTCTTGAAGAATTGAGAAAAGCCCTAATTTTGCCTAATTTGATCTAATCGCGGGAAAGAAGAAGAAGAAAGGGAGGGAAGTGAGAAATGGAGGGAATGGCTGCATTTCTTGGTTTATACGGGCAGAAATAACCAGCACGTGCTAGGCACGTGAGTTTTTCTCCAGCTCAGATCGAGTTAACGGTCCATGTGTCTTTTCCGTTAAGAAACTTAACGGAAGTATGTAAATTATAACGTCCGTCTATTCTACAGTGTTATTTTTGAATTTTTGGTATGAAAAACAGACTTGACCCTATTCTATGGTATGAAAAATGAATTTTTGCCAAAATATGACATTGCCATTTCTCAATGTGATTATGTTATGATTTTTTTAATTTTTTTTACAGTTGAATGGACTAAAAAGCCAATAAGAATTCTACAGGAATGAGATTATGGAGAATGACATGGTTTCATTGAAATGATTAGTTGCAATGGATTTGAAGCATAAAAGTAAAAATATAGTCTTTACTTGAAATGAACATATATCCTGATGGTTAATAATCGGTATTTTATTGTAAAAGATACAATTTTAAATGAAAGAAATGGTATAACTGGAATAGCAATTTTTGAAAGTTTGCATCCCACTCACTAGTAAAGAAGAAATCCTTGTCTAGGTGCAGTTTTTGTAATTCTACATTTTCATTTTTTGGAGCGGTACATGTAAATATTAGTGGCTAACTACTGCACAAACCTAACTGTTATAATTTCGAGCAATAATCCATTCACATAGCACACAAAATATGGAATAATAATAACATTTGAACACTCGTTACAAATATGTCCATTGACGATAGTTGTGTATTTAGCCGGCACCCATTCTGGCTTCAAATATGAAAATTTATAAGGCTTAAGATAAGGAAAAAAGTTTCAACGTGATATGTCCATTGACGATAGTTGTGTGTTTGGCCGGCAACACTGATTGGTTGTTCATTTGAGTCAACAAAGCAAGATAGAGACTCCAAGGTTAGAATTACTGAATAGAAGAAAACACACACATCAGTTCATTCTTATTAAAAATAAGTTGATAACTTTTTGATAAAGAAAAAGACAAGATCATTTTGAAAATTATATCAACAATGCACAAAGAGGGGTATATATATATATATATATATATATATATATATATATATATATATATATATATATATATATATATATATATATATATATATATGGAGTTTTTTTTCTATATAGTCTATTACACAAAATTATTTCTCAAAATGACCTAAACTGAAAAGTATTTCCCTGAACGTACCTTTTAGTTAAAATCGTTATTGGCAACATCGATTTTATTTAAAAACGACACTACCAATAGCAATTTATCAGTCATCTCCGAAAATTAAAAAAAAAATTAATTAAAATCGATACTAGCAATGTCGATTTTTCTAATTATATTAATTACCAACTAATTAATCAAGGGTAAGAATCGATACTAGCAATACCGAATACCGATTTTCCTCTGATTTTTCTTTCAATAAAACACCATCAACAAGGTTATTATATGCAATTGAAGGCCAGCCACAAAGTTAAGCACTAAAAAAACTTGGCAAACTCATCACTAAACTGTAGAAACTTCTAAACTCAATTTAAAAATAAAACAGAGTAGAAACTATACATAAAATAAAAATAAAAGTAATTGAAGTAAGTAGCAGTGAAGTTCAGCTGAAATCAAAGTCGTTGGTGTTCGTACTCAGAAAAAGCGAGGATTTGATTTGCAATATCAGGAATTCAGGATCAATTTGTGCAGTTGAGGTGGTGTTGCTGCCTTTTGTTTCTCTTGCTGAAAAATCTTATGTCATCTCCTCTCTAAATATTCAGTTATGAAATATTGAATATATACTTGGATTATATTTTTCAATAATTCAGGTTATTGCCAATGTTTTCAAAACCGGACCGGACAGTGAACCGGTGAGCCAACTGGTTAGTGGTTTTACTGGTCGAACCGGTCGGACCACTGGTCGAACCGGATGACGTAATAATAATGTAATAAATATATTTAATTTAAAGTATATGTAATATGCATAAAATTTAAACATTATCATACAATTGACTAAAAATATAAAAAAAATTATAATATGATAAAATTAAAGCATATAATATTTATCTAACTTATATCATAACGGTAATATGGTACTAATTTGTATGCTCATATAAATATAATATGATTATATTTCTTTTTAAAAATTTAAAAGTGTAAGTTAAAAATACAATAAACTAAGATATTCATAAATTTTTAAATATGGTTATGTATAAAAGTCTAATATTCAAAGTCAAACTTGCATATTATATCAATTTGACTCTTTATCCTAAAAATAATATTGAAAAGAATATTTTATAGAATAAATTTTAATAAAAAAACTATTATTTGAGTATTAATTTTCATTCATAATGTGTGAAATATTTATTTAAGTTAATTATCTAATTTATAAATAAATTTGGCTACAAGTTTCTATAATTTATAAATTTTAATTGTACTAGAATTTCAAAAAAAATGGTGTAGCTCAAATGGTAAGGAAGTCATGTTTCATCCTAGAGGTTAGGTGTTCAAATCCCACCTTGTGCTATAATTTTTAGTTTATTTTTAATATTAAAAAAATAAAAAAAAATAAAAAAAGAAAAGAAAAATCAGAACCGGGTTGAACCGATCCATACCGGTTCGCCGGTTCACCGGTTTTGGACCGGTTCAACCCGGTCCAAACTGGTTTTTGGAGATACTGGTTTTAATGGGTAAACCGGACCGGACCGACCTCCGGTTCGCGGTCGAACCGGTCGGACCGGCCGGTCCGGTCCGGTTTTAATAACATTGGTTATTGCCCTTCTGTTGTTGAGGCAAAGAAGGGGTTTGAATGGGTGTATAATTTTTGGATGAATGAGAATGGGAATGGGTAATTTAGGGTAAAATCGATTTTTGCAGAAGAATCGCTATTAGTAATAGCGATTCTTCCGAAAAACCAATATTACCAGTATCGAGTTTTACCCCTGATTAATTAGTGATTAATTAGTTGGTAATTAATATAATTAGAAAAATCGATATTGCTAGTATCGATTTTAATTAAATTTTTTTTTTAATTTTTGGAGATGACTGATAAATCGCTATTGGTAGTGTCGATTTTAACTAAAATCGATGTTACCAATAGCGATTTTATCTAAAAGGTACATTCAGGGAAATAGTTTTCAGTTTAGGTCATTTTGGGAAATACTTTTGTATAATAGGCCATATAGGAAAAAAACTCGAATTTTCACACACGGAAAAGGAAGAGAGAGAGAGAGAGGGGTTTATTTGTGTCTCTGCTGAAATGATGAGTACTGAGATTTAATAAAAGGTTTTTGTGTAATTTAGTGACAACCTACTGCCCTTAATTTATGGCGTTACTACGTAAGTGCCCCTAATGAAGCGTGTAGACCTGACTTCTATGAATTTGTTAAGGTTAGTCCTTTTTTTTTTTATCACAAACAAATAAAAATTAATAATAAAAGGAAAGATTCGGTACAACATCAACAAACGGGAAACCCCCGTCGCAAAAACAACAAAAAGGAATAGAATCTAAAGAAAGTTTATCCCAAACATTAGACAAAAAGGCCCAAGCGGCAAGGTTATGGGCTGCACAATTTGAGGCACGGGGGATGAACTTGAAATTCCATTTTGGCCAACTCGTCCAAAATCTTCTAATATCATCAATCGGCTCTCTAATTGCCCAATCCATATCCCTTTCTTTGTTCAAAATAGCCTCAATAGCAACTAGACAATCACTTTCAAAAGTGACAAACTTAGCCTTAACAAAGTGAAGCCGGACACAAGCTTCCTTGATGGCAAAAGCTTCGGCAGCAAGCGCATTAAGGCACGGGCGAGAAAAAGTTTCCGCAAAGAGAATCGACCCATTGTGGTTACGGCAGATGATCGCCATTGAAGCTTCTTTTTCCTCAGCTTTGAAGGAAGCGTCAGTATTGACCGTAATCCAACCTTCTTTTGGAGGTCTCCAACCTTTAGAAGAGTAGTTCAAGCATTTGGAGATGTGGCTGGATATTTGGGCTTGAAAGTGCTCTTTTGCATTATTTTCCACTCTTTGGGTCATTTCCTGTACGTCAAAAGAGGGAACATTATGAGTAACTTTATTACGGTTAAGCCAAATAATTTCAAAAGTAAGCACAACAAAAATAAGAAAGAACTCCCTGTTTTCTTTTGAAATAAAAGAATGGTCATTTTTATCAAGCAAGATAATAATCCATTCCCGAACAGACGAAACCGGCAGGCAGTCCAATTTAAAACACCATTTCGAGTTGAACCAAAGAGCTTTAGTGAGAGGGCACTGCAAAAAGAGATGATTGAGATCCTCCACCTCAGCCCCACAAACTGGACAATCCAAAATACCAACATGGAAAATGTAACTCAGACGACTTCGGGTTGGAAGCAAGTTGAAAATAATTTTCCACAACAAGACCTTGTGGCGATTGTGAATTTTTGCTGTCCAAAGGTTTTTGAACAATTTAGTATCCACAGAGTTAAGATGTGGGAAACGCCTTTTTTGACTTTGAATGTAACAACTTTTGGTGGAGAATTTCCCTGACTTGGAGGGAATCCAAATGAGTTGTTGAGGAGTTTGTGGAGGGGAAATGAATATTTTTCTGATTTCATTCACAACGTTAAGTGGAAAAAGCTCAGTCAAGGTATTCACATCCCAGTCACCACAAACAGGCGAGATCAGATCTCCAACATTGTTGAAATTAATCGGTTGGAGGGTTGTGAGCGGATTCGGGGTCGGCACAAAATTCGGGAGAGATGGGATCCACTGATGAGACCAAGTTTTAACAGTTGAGTTAACCGAGATGGTGAAACAAACATTTGGTTTAACCAAATCTTTACATTTGGCAATGTCTTGCCAAACCCAAGAAGCATCTTTTGGCGGAGGGCCCGAATCAAGAAATGAGGTGCCTCTTAAATATTTAGCTTCAAGGAGCTGAATCCAAAGCCTATTTTCTTTGTTAGCGCACTGCCACCCAAGTTTAGCAATCAAAGATCTATTAAAATCAAGGCTTTTCCTAAAACCAAGACCTCCACATGCTTTCGGAAGACAAAGGGAATTCCAACAACGAAGGTAAAGAGAGTTACCCTTTTCATTTTCCCCCCACCAAAATTTTTGAATTGTTTTGTCAAGTAAATCACAAATGGAGATAGGTAGGAGAAAAGTGCTCATAATGTAAGCAGGTATTGCTTGTGCTACCGCTTTGATGAGGACAGCCCGACCCGCTTGAGACAAATTCTTACTTTTCCACCCACTAAGTTTCTGTTGGAATTTAGTCACCACATCGGTAAAAGCTCTCACTCGAGATTTAGGTTTGCAGAAAGGTAAACCAAGATGTTTGGTGCAATGGTTGCATTCCACAAGATTGAACCAGGAGACCACAGCTTGCTTGAAAGAAACAGGTACATTTTTGCTGTAGTGAACGAAGGATTTTGTATGATTAATGCATTGGCCAGACCAAGTTGAGAATTTATCCATTGTTTTCATTATTGTGCTCACATCATCCATAGTGTCCCTACAATAAACCACAAGGTCATCGGCGTATAATAAGTGTGAAATAACAGGACAAGCTCGGGCAATTTTAACTCCCCTGAAGTTATTTGCAGCCTCATCCTTGAGAAGCAATCTGGAGAGAAGCTCGGTATAGATGATAAATAAGTAAGGAGATATGGGGTCCCCTTGACGAATTCCCCTAGATGGTTTGAGAAAACCAAACGGGGATCCGTTTATGAGGAAAGAAAAGCTGCATGTGCTAATACATTGAGCAATAAGGTTAATGAATCTATGACACACGCCCAAATTATGGAGGATAACTTTAAGCAACTCCCATTCAACCCGATCATAAGCTTTTGACAAATCCACTTTAATTTCAAGAAAGCCTTTTTTACCTTTTCTTTTATGGAGGTAGTGCATGATTTCTTGAGAAATTAAAGAGTTTTCATTGATATTTCTACCTTGCACAAAAGCCGTTTGATTTGGAGAAATGAATTTTTGGAGGAGAGGTTTAAGTCTATTTGCTAAAATTTTGGAAATAACTTTATAAGCCACATTACACAAGCTAATTGGTCTAAAGTTTTCAACTTGGTTTGGGTGATTTTGTTTTGGAATCAAAGTGACGAGAGTATGGTTCAAAGCTTTTAAGAGAAAACCAGTTCGAAAAAAGTGTTGAACAGCGAAGATAAGTGCAATGCCGGTGATACTCCAAAAATTTTTATAAAACAAGGCTGGGAGTCCATCAGGCCCGGGGCTTTTATTAGAGGCAAAAGAGAACATCACCTGTTTAATTTCCTTTGGAGAAGGGATTTTGCAAAGAGGTTCATTATCTAGATCATCAAGAACCCTTGGAAATAAACCCTCCAAATCCAAAGGGAAATTATTCACACCTCCACTCGTCACAATTTTCACCTATTTTGTTCGAACTTGAATTTAATCAAAATAAGGAAAATTCTAGGGTGCCGCTACTTTTGTCGTCTTAATGATTTTGCTTTCTTTTGCTATGTGGAAGTCATACTCCACTAATTATTTATTATTTATCGATTTTCTTTTTTCTAGAAATAAAAAATAGAGTTATTGATCAAGTTTCGATTTAATGTAAAATGTAATTGAAGATTGTAAGTTATCTTTAGTTCAAAACTTAGATATGTTAATTAATTAACATGTACTAGAATTATAATTGAGTGGATAATCTCTTTCTAACTTACCACTTAATTTAGATATGATTATCAATTAACCCAGGGCCGGCCCTGACCGTAAGCCGCACATGCGGTCGCTTAGGACCACCTGTAAACGAGGGCCTCCAATAACAAAATATTTAATATATATGTATATATATATATATATGTATGTAATAATTAGGTAGAATTGCAAAAATCGTCCCAAACTAATTACTGATTTTGGATTTTCATCCCAAACTATTTAATTTGGCGAATTTCGTCCCGTAATTTAACATTTTTTTGGAATATCATCCCACCATAATTATAAGACGGAATTGCGCATTTGCCGATGAATTATCACATGGCTGTTTAAATGGCATGACATGGTAAATTTTAACATGAATAATTATATAATATTGCAGAGTTCGTCCCAAATTAATTACAAGATTGAACGTTATTTTCATTAAATTAGAAATTTAATATTGGGACTAAATTCATACAAAATGGTAAATTATGGAACGAAATTTGGCGAGTTGATATAGTTTGGGACGGAAAATCAAAATTAGTAATTAGTTTGGGACGATATTCCAAAAAATTATTAAATTACGGGACAAAATTCGCCAAGTTAAATAGTTCGGGACGAAAATCCAAAATCAGCAATTAGTTTGGGACGATTTCTGTAATTTTACCTAATAATTATACAACAATTGCTTGTGGCATAGATGGTAAACCTCTTGATGAGTGTGCGTGAGGTCAGTGTTCAAATTCTTGCATCTTCAAATTGCCTTTAATATTTCTTACTTTTGCTTGTGGAGCTAAGATTCTAGTATGGAAATTCCAAATGCATAGCTAAAGAAATCAGGCCCAACATATTTACAATTAAATCAACGAAATCCCATTAATTAAGATAGATGTTGTCTAAATCAAAAAGTGGGAAAATGAATCTTTGTATTGCAATTTTAAAATTTTGGAGTTGTGAGTCATGTGACCAAGAGATCCATATTAATATATCAAAAAAAAAATTATTCGACTTGATGATGTTAAAATTTATTGATGATGAGTTTTTAAGTATTTATTGTTTCAAACTTGAATATTATTTGAATGACACTTATGATATAGACGAGATTGACTTAATTATTGAGTTGAGAGTCTTAAGATATATTTTACCAAAAGAACTAAAAAACTTGAATTATTTGCAAACTATATAATGTTGATTTCTCAAATAGATGGATTGGTTATAGAATATTCTTGTTACAGTTTAAGTTGTAGAGATAATATTTTCGAAGCTATAGTTGATTAAGTCTTACTTCTGATCAACCATTGTCACAAAATTAATCGAATCGGTTAGCCATATTGTTGATTGAAAAACATCTATGTGTTTATGTCACATTTATATATGTTATCATTTTCTTATTAAATAGAAGTGTGTCTTGTATTACCAATATTTTTTACAAAGCGTATTATATTTTATTCACATTATTATTGTTTCTTATTTTTCTAATTAATAGTTTTATTTTTACAGAAAATTATATATATATTTTTTTTGAAAGCTACTGAAAATTATATTAGTTATTAACATAATTTAACTGCACATGAAAACTTAAGGGCCATAATTTTAGAGTTGGTTAGGACCACAAAAAACTGAGGACCGGCCTGAATTAACCAATTAAATTTCAATTTGATGTAATCATAACGAATCTTATAATTTCTAATAAAAATACTCATAACTTACTTCCACTCTTAAGTGTGTATATTGTATAAGGCGGGTCAAGCACCCCATCTAAGGATGTATAGGAAATTTCGAAGAAATAACACAAAATCTTTCTTTAATCAACATAACATAGTTATTTATACACATCAAACATTTATTAAAAAAAAAAATTGGAGTATTATTAATCGGCTTAATCCCACTTTGCACCCTACAAATAGGAGCATTTTTCACTTTGCACCCTATAAAAAAATTTATCTTAGTTTACACCCTACAAACCACTATTTCATTTCAGATTGCACCCTCAACCATTTTCAACCCATTTTAGTTGTTGGAGTAAGGGTAAAATGGTCCATTCACATTATTAACCACCCCAATTTTTCCCTAATATAATATGTGAGCAAAATTGACATATCTCCATGATAACTTAAAAAAATGAGGGAATTGCACTTTTTATACCAAATATTTACCTACTTTATACATTTCATACCACACCTTTCATAATTGCACATTTCATACCAAAATCAATCAACCTTTTTCAATTTACATACCAACGTTAAATTTTGGACGGAACTGGACACGTGCGCCGCACGTGTCCGTTAACTCTAAAAAAAATAAAAAAAATAAAAAGTTCTGAATTTCACTTTTCATACCAAACATTTACCTACTTTATACATTGCATACCACACCTTTCAGAATGACACATTTCATACCAAAATCAATCAACCTTTTTCAATTTTCATACCGACGTTAAATCAAAAAAAAAAAAAAAAAAACCTCGCGGACACTGTACTACCACATATGCTATTCTTAATTTGAGGAAACTGTAAAAAGTCATATGATAGATGACATTCCCGTTTCTTTTTCGAAAGGGTAAGTATCTCAGGTTCGTCACTTTTTTATATTTATATTAATCCTTTGCCCCCTAAAATGATCCAATTTTACTTAAAATTGTAACATTTGATTGTGTATGATTTTCATAGATAGAGACCGTATTTTATTATATTTTGTATCCTTTCGAAAAAGAAGCAGGTATGTTATCGATCATATGATTTATTACGGTTTCCTCAAATTGAGAAGACCCTATGTGGTACTACTGTTTCAATTCAAAATCATCATATTCATTAATTGATATAATTTATAATTGCCCATAAATTTAAAAAATATTTCAATTTTTTATATATTTATTAGTACTAATAACACCCAAGGGTAAAATTGGATCATTTTAGGGGGGCAAGGGGTTAATTATAAAAAAGTGACGAACCTGAGATACTTACCCTTTCGAAAAAGAAACGGGAATGTCATCTATCATATGATTTTTTACAGTTTCCTCAAATTAAGAATAGCATATGTGGTAGTACAGTGCCCACGAGGTTTTTTTTTTTTTTTTTTTGTGATTTAACGTCGGTATGAAAATTGAAAAAGGTTGATTGATTTTGGTATGAAATGTGTCATTCTGAAAGGTGTGGTATGAAATGTATAAAGTAGGTAAATGTTTGGTATGAAAAGTGAAATTCAGAACTCTTTTTTTTTTTTTTTTTTTTTTTTTGGGAGTTAACGGACACGTGTTCCGTCCAAAATTTAACGGTGGTATGTAAATTGAAAAAGGTTGATTGATTTTGGTATGAAATGTGCAATTATGAAAGGTGTGGTATGAAATGTATAAAGTAGGTAAATGTTTGGTATAAAAAGTGCAATTTCCTCTTAAAAAAATAGAAAACAAGTTTTACGGGGGTTTACTCAATTTTTCATCTTTCTTCTTCAAGTCAAGTCCAGTGCCGCCTTTTTCTTTTTCACTTTACATTTAATTATTGAAACTAATCTGGAGTAATTCTGAGAATGTACATGTAATTATCCCTAATTACTAATTCTACAAACAAGCATAATAGAATTGTTAACGAAATGAAAATCAAAACGTAAATAAGATGAGAAATTGAGAATATGATAAACACAATTCATTCTCTTTTCTTAACACCCAACCCATTTTTCTTCAAACATAAAAAAAAAAAAAAAAAAAAAAAAGACGGCACTGGACTGAATTTGAAGAAGAAAGAGGAGACATTGAGAATATGGTACCAGTAAAACTTGTTTTCTATTTTTCATCAATTTTTTTTAAGTTACTATGGTGATATGTCAATTTTGCTCATATATAGTTTTTTGAGGGAAATTGGGGTGGTTAATAATGTGAATGGACGAATTTACCCTTACTCAGGCGACTTAAATAGGCTTAAATGGTTGAGGATGCAATTTGAAATGAAATAGTGGTTTGTAGGGTGCAAAGTGAAAAATACTCCTATTTGTAGGGTACAAAGTGGGATTAAGCCATTATTAATCCACTTTAAAAGGAAAAAAGAATACTATTATATACATACAAAATACTCAATGCTAAAAGTAACACCCTTCTATATGTCGTCAATATATATACATATTAAAAGAACATTAATGACACTTGCACGTTGAGACACTTGAGAAACGGTTTCCGTAATCGTCCTCACCAATAAATTCGTCAAATGGCATATATGTAATTAATGCAACATGGAGGCCGCAATTGGAAATCCACATCAGATAGGTTAAAGTTTTACACTTTAATAAGATCCCTTTTTTTTTTTTTTAATACTCTAATTAATAACAACTCTTTTTCGAAGAAGCAACATTCATTTCCCCATATTTTTGACCCGACACCAGTTGATTTAACTTTTAAGTAATGGTTCCTTTTTAATTATTCCTTCTTTTTTTTTTTGTCGTTTTGGAGGATTGAACATGGATTAAGAAATATAATAAATAGTCAATTTTTTTAAGTAAAAAATTCAAAATATCCTTTTAATTAAATAATAACATTATAAATTAGCATTTATTACAAGTATTAACAAGAAGGGTAATATTAGTAGAAAATAATTAATTTTACATTAAAATTTTAAAACTAAACAATTTTTTTGCCAAAGCGACAAATAAAAAAAAAAAAAAAAAAAAAGAGGAAGTAGTTTCATAACTTTTCTTCTTTTGTACAACATGGTTGTTCACTGTGCAGTGTACCCTTCACAATAACAAGTGATCATTTCAGTGAATAGCATGAAGCAAAAGTAAATAGGGCTGAAAATCAAACCAAGCTACTCGATACTCGGCTCGAGTTCGTTAGATAAAAGCTCGTTTGAGCTCGGTTCGTCAAATAAATCAAACAAGCTTGAACAAGATTTCTCGTTCGATAACTTTTAAAGCTCGGCTCGAGCTCGACTCGATAAGCTAAAAATTGAAAAAACACATTTAAAATATCAAGCTACTCGATACTCGGTTCGAGCTTGTTCGATAAAAGCTCGTTTGAGCTCGGTTCGTTAAGAAATCAAACCAAGCTCAAACACAAAATTTCAAGCTCGATAAAATTCAAACCAAGCTTGAACAACGTATCGTTCGATACTACTCGGCCGTTTACACCCCTAAAAGTAAATGAGGGAAAAACACTTTTGGTACCAAACTTTACCCAAAAAATACTTTTGGTACCATAATTCGCAGAAAAATAGATTTGGTACCACAATTTAGAGAGTCTTGACACATTTAGTCATTCCGTTAAATTTTGGACGGAAATTTCGCGCGTGATCGTCACGCTCGCGTCAAGCGCGTCAAGTTCAAATTGGTCACGAGTTTTGGACGTGAGAAATTCGGTCAAAACACTTTTGGTCCCAAATTTTACCCCAGAAAACACATTTGGTACCATGCTTTGCAGAAAAATAGATTTGGTACCACAATTTACATACTCTTGACACATTTAGTGTCCTTGTTAAATTGATAAAAATCACATATAATGAACAAACAACAATTTCTCTAAAAATTTTGATAAAAATCACAAAATATACTTAAATCATTAAAAATATTCTTAATAAAAGTACCTTGTATACCTGAATTGGTGCCCTTTGACTTGCACTTGTATTCCAATGTTGATACAAGCACCAATCAAAAGTTCCATCTTTTCCATCGAAAACATCGAAAAGTTTCCATTTTTGAATCTGGCGAAACGAAAACAAGATGTAATTCCGAAACTATTTATTTGCCTTAAACTCAATTATTTTCCTAAATTTAGTAACTTTTTTTACAAATTTTCCTTAGTGTTTCTGAAATATTTCCGAATAGTCTCGAAAAGTTTTCAATATTTGGCTCTCCGAAACATACATTCGAAATAAATTTTTGATCCATGGATACAAGTGCAAGTCAAAGTGCACTAAGTCAGGTATCCAAGGTACTTTTGTTAAAAATATTTTTAAAGATTTAAGTACACTTTGAGATTATTATCAAATCTTTTAGAGAAATTGTTGTCTGTTCATTATATGTGATTTTTATCAATTTAACGGGGACACTAAATGTGTCAAGAGTATGTAAATTGTGGTACCAAATCTGTTTTTCTGCAAAGCATGGTACCAAATGTGTTTTCTGGGGTAAAGTTTGGGACCAAAAGTGTTTTGACCGATTTGTCACGTGCAAAACTCGTGAACTTAACGGGCGCGTGACGGTCACGCGCGAAATTTCCGTCCAAAATTTAACGGAATGACTAAATGTGTTAAGACTCTCTAAATTGTGGTACCAAATCTATTTTTCTGCGAATTATGGTACCAAAAGTATTTTTTGGGGTAAAGTTTGGGACCAAAAGTGTTTTTCCCTCAAAAGTAAATATATAAAATCGTCCACTTATTTTCTCTTTTCGGTACAAAGTTATTTTTATTTCAAATATAAGGTGAGATGTATGCAACACATTAAATACTTATGTTAGTATTTCCTTTATCTCCAAAATATAGTAGAAATTTGAACAGGTACATTTAATTTATTATTATTATTATTATTGGCAACTGTTTATTTCAATATATCAACAATTTGACACTATGAATAAATTCTTTTTCCTAAATTTCTTTGAGTTGGGAAACACAACGTACGCTTGACATTGTTTTAAGAGATATTGCTTATATTTTTCATCTGCAAAAATATTTATTTTCATATTCAAATGATCAAATATATATGTTTAATTTCTCATAAAGGAAAATCATAAGTGAAGTTCCATTCATTGAACTCAATTTTTTTTAAAAATTTAGATTGATTCTTTAGCAACTTTTAGATTTTCATTCGATTGAGTTACAACTTAAAAACGATATGGCTTGACAATTTACTTTCACTCACTTAGACGAAACACACTTTTAGATGGAAGATGAGTGTTCCCGGGTACGTAATTAGTCCCGTAATGAATATTAGTGTGTTTTATGTCATCATCTACGTCCTCTATCTTTTCTAATTTGTCTCCTTCCTTTTGTGTACAAAAATTTATTTATTAATGTCAAACTGAATGATATATCTAAAGTCTTAATTAATTAAATTTACACCTTTAAATAGTAGAATTTGGGTCTTCGATTAATTAATTCAAAACAACTTTAGCAATCAAGAGGAAATCATGCAGCTAAATTGCAATTAAAATCAAAAGTTAAAGGATGGGAAGCGGGAACCGCGTTTGAAATCATTGTGAAGAGGCCACATGCACCCCATTTTCCATTACAATAGTTCTATTCCAATTCTCTCTTTTCCTTTTGTTCACTGACTTTCTAATTAAAGACCACGTGAAGCTCGATCTCACTACAACAAAAATGGATTTTAATGACAAAATATTAAGTGACATTGTTTAAATTGTCACTTTTTGCATATATTTAATGATAAAAATATTAGTTTTGTCACAATAACAATAGTGACAAGTGCAATAGTGACAAAATATATTCTTAAATTATCACTAATGGCTATTAGTGACAAGTGTATGGAACTTAAGCTGCCACTATTGACAATTAGTGACACCATTTTAGTGACAACCTAGTGACAATAAATATTGTCACTATAATTTAGTGACAACTTTTTAGTTGCACTTTTGGGGTATCACTAAATGTCAATATATAGTGACAACTTTTTCACATTTCTTGTCACTGTTATATCTATATACATCATTTTAGTGACAATATTTAAATTTTTGTCATTTTGTCATTTGCTATTTTATCACTCAAATTCAAATTTTTTTTAGTGTCTACCCTATTCATGATTCCGTACAGTGAAGGCAGGATGATAATTGAAATTTTATAATCCACGAGGTATTAGGTTTATAAAGTATTCGAATTATTATGTAATTATTATTTTTTTATAAAAGAAAAGTAATTGATCATTTCATATTTATTATTGTACTAATTGCTACATGTATGAAAACAATTTTTTAGAGGGAAAAAATACTTTTAATATCAAACTTTATTCCAAAAAATACATTTGATATCAGACCTTTTGAAAAAATTCAATTCATACCTTGACACACACCATCTTAACACATTTACTTTTTTGTCACTTTTTGACGAAATTCAGCAAATGCCGTCAATTGTGGGTCTTTAAAACATGTGCATGGTTCTCCTCCCATTGTCAGTTTAACGGGCACATGAGCGGGCACATGCTGAATTTCTTCCGAAAATTGATGACAAAACTATATGTGTCAAGATTATGTGAATTATGAACATAAATGTGTTTTTCCAAAAAGTTAAGTACCAAATGCGTTTTTTGAACTAAAATTTGGTATAAAAAATATGTTTCCTTATTTTTTTATTATATAAATCTTTAGATCATGTTTTATGGTTAAGAGTGTTAGAGAAGTCCTCTTTAATACATTAAGGGGCCGTTTGGTAGGGTGTATGGGATTAAGGTGGATTAGAATTGGAACCGGATTGAAGGCCATATTAAAATCATGTTTGGTATATTTGATTGAATGTTTCCATGTTAATTATAAATTGATCTAGATTTTAGTTTGTGATTTATTTATGTATAATTATTTTTCATTTTCAGATATTTGAGAAGAATTTATGATATTTAATGATATGTTAAAAAAAAAAATATAAATTTGAGGTTATTAGTGATATTTACCTAATCCATATTTACTCGGATTAACTAATCCACCCACGCTTGGGTGGATTATATATGATCTAGTCTTAATACCGGATCGTAAGGATTTAATTCATTTGACCCGGTATTAGAGCAATATATGCCACTAAACGTTGTATTAGCCCATATTAACTCATATAATATGACATAATACCCTCTATTAGATCGTATCAAACGGCCCCTAAAGATTTTGACAGAAGTATAAGCATCTTTTATTTATTATTGCAATGAGAAATCATAGTATTTCTGATTATAGGAAAAATTATTTGAGGTTTATGATATGGGTGTAAAAATATCATCATATTAGAATGGTCATTCGATGAACGCCCATCTTCCACGTTTTGAAATTTTGAAAGACTGATCTGCAAGTAAAAATATTTAGGATAGTTCAGATGCTTTGATGCTCGTGGGTGTTTCTAAATCAAGATAGAAATCTCACAAAAATACATATACACGTACAACTTTGAAATGGGATAACTACATTCACCTACCTTAAAATATTGTCAAATTACGGAAATCTCCAATGAGGTAGTACAAAGGTTTTCTCTACTTTAAGCTTCATCTTACAAATACATCCCTGAAAATTAACTTTTCTGAATAAAAAAGGCCATTTTATCCTTGATGAACTTTGACCTTAAGTTTGTCACAACAAAGTAGGAAAAGTATACCATTTTTATATTAAGGATGTGACCAACAAGCTCGGGATGAAGAAGTGTGTTTATAATTAATATCAAACCTTAAAATGTATGTGGTTTTGTATTCAAAATAATATAATAAACAATAAAATTTGTTTTTAACCTAGAAATTGTATAACGCCGATGTGTTTACAAAAAGTAATTTTAAAACACTATTTCTTTCTTTTTTACATTTTTATATAAGTATTTAATTAATTTTTTGACAAGGAATTATTTTTTATATTTTAAGATTAGAATATATCTTAGTTTATTGAACTACAAAAAAAAAAAAAAATTCCTTTTTCTAATATAGTTTTAGTAAAAAAATATTTTAATTTATAGTTTTGAATGAGTTTTTGACTAATTAATAGGATTTGAATATAATTAACCAATTAGCATTTAGTAGACATTGTAAATTTACATAATTTATTTTGTCACCGGCGTTAATTTATGTATGTTTTATTGAAAATTTTAATTTTCACATGAAATATCATGTTGCACTTAAAAATTGAGGATTTCGTATTCTGATTTTAAAATTTGCACATCTAAGTCATATGATGAGTCTATAACTTCAATTTTGGAGTAAAAAACGGTTAAAGTTCCTAAAAAAATAAAGATGGGTATTTTTATTTGTCAAAAAAATTGATTCAATTTTGATCCTCTAAAGTGGTTGAGTTTAAAAATTAGTCATTTATTTAATGTGGTTCCTTGGGAATTTATATTTTTTTATAGTGTCATAGACGTAAATTTCTTCTTGATTTGATCGAACGTTCGAATTTTTGTCAGAAATATTATACGTCGAGCACGTGACACACTTCAAAATAGGGAAAAAAAAAAAGTCACAACTAAAAGAATAAACACATTAATTACTCTCCCAATTGCATATTATTATCGGCATTGTTGTCATTTGCTTTGACTTTGTATTGCCATTGGGGTGGAAATGATGAATATTGATTTACAATATTGTTACATAGTGAAATTGAAAAATTTGAAGTAAACGTGGTTGTGAATATGATCAATTTCATTTTTTTTTATAAATTAAAATTGTTATCCTTATTTGTTAAATGAACACCAACGGTTTTCTCTCCTCCAAAGTTGTAGTTAATTTATAGACCAATTATCGGATTTGGACATGCAAACTTTAGAGCTTGAATGTTAGATATCTCTAATTTTTAAATGTCATGTGCTCGATACATGATACTTTCTCCGTCTCAATAAATAATTTACTTAATATATTTTACTAATAAGTTGATAATATTATATGACACCATATATATTAATATTTAATTTTTTTTTTGTGATCTACTAAACTGTGTATTTACATTTCGGACCGAAGAGTGCAAAGAGTATAAGTCCTCCCCAGTGTGGTGTCTCCAGGAGGATTCGAACTTGAGTCTCACCTCTGGGGGTCGTAAGTCACTACCACTTGGCCCAACCACCTTGGGTAATATTTAAAAGGTCTAATACACCACAAATGTAAATAATTAATATGATAAGTCACTTAAAAGATTGAAAAATTTAATCGGGTATTATAGCAAAGGGAACAAAATAAATGGAACAAAGGAAATATGACATAAATTAACTTCGATAACATAATAAATAACATAAATTAAAAATATACCACAATAAATAATCAAATTTGAAATTCAATCACTTTTAATGGCTCAAAAACAAAATTTTGTCATTTGAAAAGTAGCAAACTGCTAATTGGCCTAATGGCTCAAGAATCATGAATCACATGACATTATTCTGTCCTTCGTCATGGACTAAATGCCCAACCTAAAAATAGAGCAGTAATTTCCCTATATATTAGACAGACTGTTAAGGCCCTTTAGTAGAAACAGTTCTTACAATTTCAGTTACACTCTTGGGCTGAAGCTCTGTATATTTCATTTTGTTTTCCAATGGGACATGGTAACTAAAATTTTATATGGGGTTGTCAATAAAGCGGATATTGATTTGAATACGTTATGTTAATATTAGAAATTTTATTGATAATTATGATCTTATTAGCTTTGAATCCAAAATATTTGAAATGAATAAGGATTTATATAGATCCGATTTGTTAAAGAATCCAATCTGATAATAAATAAAATATATCAATACAATATTTATCTATATAAGTTTTTTTTCCCCCTTTCTCTCTCTCTCAAGGGTTAAATAACTTTTGAAGCACGTCGGTCATATTATAATATATGAGAACCTCTCACAATCAAGTTTTGAACTTAGGTTCACCACTTTGGATGAAGATAAAGGAGAGGACTAATCTCTTCCACTAGAGCAATTGTCTGTCAAACTATCATGGAAGACCAATCGTATGTTGAACGGTCTATATATAGGTAATATTAATAATAACATACAATCAATTTAACAATACATGACATTGTATACAAACAAATAAGTTTTTCGACCAAAATAAATAAATAAGCCATTCATTCAACAATATTTGTTTTTTTCGGGTATATCTACTTTATATTAAAATAATAACTTCATATAGCTAAAACTTCACACCATATTAAAATAATAACTTCATATAGCTAAATGACAAGAAAATTCACTCCATTCAGCAGCTCAACTTGCTCAATAATTGAGTTATACACTTGATAAATAGTTGATGGTCATTTTCTCATGTATATATTACATGAAAGTTGGGGGAAAGTGAGAGATACTCCCCTGTGTTATGTTAAATCTGCAAGAAACTACTATGTGAAAGTTTTATTGCGCCAAATTTTCTTGTGTTTTCAAAAACCCTACAAAAAATACCAAATTTGTATAAAAAGGTCGTTTTGGATTGACATATTTCAAGAAATTATTTTTAAAAAATACTCCAAGTTGATCCTTACATCTTCTCGTGAAATTTTTTTTAAAATATTTTTTTTGAAATATGTCGATCCAAAACGACTTATTTTTTTACTAATTGGTTGTTTTTTGTAGGGATTTTGAAATCACAAGGAAGTTTGTGGCAATAAAAATTTCACAGAGTAGTTTCTTGCAGGTTTAGCATAACACAGGGGAGTATTTTGCATTTACCCCTGAAAGTTGACATTGAAAAGTTGTCTGAGCTTCTCGCAGGGCCGGTCCTAGGGTTTCGGGGGCCCTAGGGGAAACTAAAAGTCGAGGCCCCTATGTGCTAATTTTTTCACATTTTACGTAAAATTTATTTTTCATATTTTTTAGATGCAAAATTATTAGTTAAATCTTCGTATTTTATAATTTTAACTATGTTTATCAATTTTTAAAGCTCCTTTTTAAGATTCAGTTATTTTATTGTATTGTTCTTTGCTTCATCCATTATTCACATTCAAATAAGAATTTTCTATTATTTAACATAATGCTTTACAAATATATTCAATGAATAATATAATAAAATAATTATTACTCCAAAAAATAATCAATAAATATTATAATAAAAACATATTACATCAAGAAGAAATGATAGAAACTGAACACTTGAAAAGTTTATAAAATGAATACTATCGAACAAAAAAATTCATTTAAATGGCACAGAGAACATACATTCCTTTTTTCAAATGAACCAAATGACCAAGTAACAAAATAAAAGAAAAATATCACATAATATTGGGATTTTTGCTCATCACCCCTAAAAAAAGTTTCATTTTCTCACTTTCCCTCCTATAATTGAAAAAACATGACAGTGCCCCCTAAAAGTTGACAAATGAGTGCACTTTGCCCGCTGATCATTTTTAAGTAATTTTTAAAGAGTAAAAACGTCAGTCAGGGGGTTTTGTGCAATAACAAAAAACTTTTAGAGGGTTAAGTGCACAAAATTTTTAAATATCCAAATGTGACTTGTAATTTGAAAAAATAAAAAAAAATATTTAGTTATATTTTTGTACGAAAATTCGAATTTAGAAGTCTTTTTAACAAAATTTTCATAAATCCTAATAATTTATTTATTTACAAATAATTCATCTCTATATTAAAAATATTTTAATCAAATCAAAGAAATTTGAAAGTAAAACAATTAAAATAAAAAAAAATATGTTATAAGACTAAAATTAAATTACGATGTGATTATCAAAGTAAGGAATTCTATGAAAATGTGCTTTGAAATGTTAATATTCTAATAACTTGAATTAATAATATTTTGTGCACTTAGCCCCACAAAAGATTAAAATTATTGCACTAAACCCCAAATTTACATTTTTACCCTTTGAAATCCAACAAATTATTGTCCAGGGGGCAAAGTGCACTCACTTATCAACTTCAAGGGGGTACCGTCATGTTTTTTCAATTATAGGGGGGAATGTGGAAAAATATAACTTTTCTGGGGGGTGATGTGCAAAAATCCCCATAATATTTAATAAACTAATACCATATACTATATTTATAATTTTTTTAAAAAAAAGTCAAAAGAAATGAAAAAGAGCTAGATACGAAAAAAAAAAAAAACCCCAAATGGTGGACCCTAAAATTGATAATGAAAGAATCTTTTTTACAGTAAATTAAAAATAAATGAATTAGATAAAAAAAATGAAGACACGTGCAAGTCATAAGGGAGGAACAATTAAATGTTAAAAATAGAGTAATGATTAATTTAGAGTGAAAATAAGAATTAAATGTGTGTGTAAGAAAGAGGAGTTAACGTTGAGGCTTGGGAACTTGGAGGGGGATTAATATGTTTTTCTTTGAATATATATATATATATATATATATGTTTTATTTTTCCTTTTTCTCTTATGGTATTGGTTATTCTTGGAATAAATAGGGCAAAAAACTTTTCATTTATCCTGATAAATACAAGAACATAGAGTGGGTATAAGAATTTGGGGGCCCTAATATTTTGGGGGCCTAGGCAAGCACCAGAGCTGCCTATGGGTTGGGCCGGCACTAATCTCTCGTATCCATTTGTAGCCACATTTTCATTGTATATCAAGATTCTCATCTACTTTGCAGCTACGTACAAAACAATTTTAACTCTCCACCAACACCATTCATTTTCTTGCCCTTAATGCCATTCCTACATTTAAGGTAAGTACTTGCTCTTGACAGTTATTATATTATTTATTTCTTATATGTTTCAGATTATTGCAAATACATTTTCTGTTTAACTATCCTCCTCCCTATGTTGACTTAACTGTGTGTCTATGTTTATATGAATATGAAACTCAAAACATTTTTTTTCATTGTTAATATAACTAAGACTTTACACTACCTTTTTGATGCACACTCAGTTTTGCTCTATAAGATCTAGATCACTGAATGCTTATATTCCAAAGTGGAAATGTTTTCATATATAAGAAAATAGTGGAACTATACATGGTTACTAAATATAAAACAAAAAATGAACAAAACAATGGATAATCTAGGCTGATCAAAAGATCATATAGCTATAAAAAAATAATGATCAAAAGAAAACCATCCCAATTCATAGTTCAACCCGAAGCCAGATTTGAAGCCCACCTAGCAAAGAAACTTGATATGACCTTCCCGAAAAAATCTAGCAGGCAAGAAACAAAGCCAATGAGTAAGCATACCCCAAATAACTTTCAGTTAAAAAATGGAGTGTCTCCAAGAAGTTTCTCTGCCACCAAAAACGATGTTTGAAACAACACAAAAAGAACCAATGCTACAAAAAACCATCCATTTTTCGGAAACAGACCCTTGAAAATGTTCTTTGATTTGTGTTCTCTAGAAATGAATATTTTGAAAAATTGACAGAGGCAGAAGCCCTTATAGATCATCGATTTAACAATCGCGTCACTTATTCCAAATATAGACTGTCCTTTACACTTAAGAGTCAATAAAATAGTAGTCCGATAAAAAGCTTGGATAAATATGTTCCTATACAAGGCCATAGTTGTAAGTCGTCTATATCTATATGATTTAATTGGCGCGATATCCACTAGCACTCCGATGGGTTGCCCTGTCAGGACTGCCAAACCGCCAACAAACACAAGTACTAGGCTCAACCATAATAACTGAATTGTCGTTAAAGGGGCATCCCCCCATAAAACAGTTGACGGTGAAGATTAGCTGCAACTGTATAAATTTTTGTGTGTTCTCATGAAAACCTTTTCCTTTCTCGATCACATGAACAAGAAAGCTAAAATCACTGTGAAAAATGCTTGCCAGAGCACTCTCTGGCAACATCGGAGCTCCAACTCCCAAACGTGAGCCCAATATTTGCTACTTTTAGTGCAGGTGCATCAAGAGTTCGCTGACCCAACACCGCAACCACTTCACCCTTTTCTTTCAAACATTTAAAAGATCGATCTTGTCTGATTGTAGGCAGGTCCCTATAATGCAAATTTTCCCGACCCTGTCTTTTTTCTCTTCATCGTTCCACGCCCTATATTCTTCAGATGTTAGCACAAGATCATCCGAAGTAGGAGAAATTGACCGGCAGTTTTCGCCAATCGTTTGAAGTACTGCCACATCATCACCTGACGCAATAATAGTTCTTATTCCACCTTCTTTCAAAGTTAAAACTGCTTTTTTTATTTCTTCCCTTTTTGTGTGTTTCAAAGCAATCATTCCTAAAAGAGTTAAACTAACTGATGCATCATCGGATTCATCAACTATCTCTCTGCAGGCAAACGCTACCACTTCTAGTTCAACTAGATTATAACGAATGACATTCTCGAACTTCCTTCTTTTTTGAACATCTATTGCTCGTATACCCCCTTCATTGTCATTGTATTCGGAGCACAGAGACAATATCTCTAGCGGAGGTCCTTTGCAATGCAAATGAAAACTTCTTCCATCATTACCAATTTTCTCCATTACAACTCCACAATTTTCTTCGAAGGGGTTGCCTCCAACACTGTACATTTTCAGTATTTTGCATTGCTCTTTTATAGATCCTTTTCTCAAACCGATATTGGCCTCGGCCCAGCATATAATCATTCAAATAAAAGAAAAGAAAAAAAAAAAGGAAAAGGTTTTTTAGTTGCTGCGCACATCAACTTTGGGAGTTACATATATATTGGCATTAAGCCCTTTATGGCCGTCGTATCATCACGAGAGAGAGAGAAAAATATTGTCAAGCAAATTAATTAAGAGTAGAAAATAGGTGAGAACTATTGAGATTTATTTTGGGGTTTGTGAAAGAGATCAAGGTACTACAAGTAATTAGTTTCGTTTCGGATCCAGTCAGAGATTCTTCACAAAGTGCTCAATCGTCCAATTGGTTCGGGGTTTTATTCTTGCTCTTTAATTTGGTGATTTATTTGTTCTCTGTGTTATTCAAGTTAGGGACTTGAGGTTTTCCACCTTGTTGGTGAGATTATTAATATTGTGATCCAAGAGTGTTCTCTTGAGAATTTGGTTAGCCCCTAGTGGTTTTAGGGAGGATTTTGTAAACTCATTATCATTATAGTGGTTGAGTTAGATCGGTTTTCGATCTCGTGGTTTTTTCCCGGGTTGGGTTTCCACGTAAAATTTTCTTGTGCATATTTTCTTTTCTCGCACCTTAATTCTTGTTGAGTTCAGTGAATTAGTGCTTGGCTTTAATTTGATCTTGTTATTCTCAATTTCAATCCGTGGATATTTGTGGGAAAGAACGAATTGCTTCCTTTGTGATATTAGTTGTTACTAATCTGGTATTCTTTCCCTAACAAGTGGCATCAGAGCCGTGGTTAGAATAAAAATGGATGACTCCATTGGAGGGATGATCAAATTGAATGGATCAAATTATTCATTTTGAAAATCAAGTATGGAAGACTTGTTGTATTGCAAGGATTTGTATTTGCCCTTGCATGGAGATGAAGGCAAACCGAAGGATATGGCAGCGACGGCTTGGGATATCATGCATAGAAAGACAGTTGCATATAACCGACGTTTCATTGATCACAGTCTGTATCACAACTTTGCCAGTGAAAATAAGGCTGATGTCTTGTGGAAGAAAATTGAGACTATGTTCGAGAGTAAAAGTGCCTTAAACAAAACTTCTATCTTTAGAAAGATGGTTCGGTTGAGATACCAGGATGATGCTAGCATGGCAGAGCATCTCAACATTTTCCAGGGTTTGATTAATCAGTCTGTTGCCATGGAAATACCTCTAGATGATGAGGTGATGGCTTTGTTGCTTCTTTGCTCGCTATCTGACAGTTGGGACACACTTCTTGTGACAATTAGTAACTCGGCTCCAGATGGTGAATTAACTTTGGAGATGGTCAAAAACAGTTTGCTAAATGAAGAAGCTAGGAGGAAGGAGAGAAATTTTAGTTCTGATACAGAGACTAAGATTCTGGTAACGGGAACTGATAATAAAGACAAGAATAAAGGTTCTAATAAGATGTCCAAGTCAAAGAAAAATGTGAAGTGTCATTATTGTGGTTTCGTGGGTCACTATATGAGACATTGTAGAAAGAAGAAAAGAGATCAAGAGAAGGGGACTACGGATAATAAGAAAGACGACAAAAGCACTGCAGCAGTTGCATATGATGGTGATTTAATCACTGTTGCTGATTATGCATGTGTTAGTTCAGTGTGCCAACGAATGGATTGGATCGTCGATTCAGGAGCTTCGTATCACATCACTCCATATAGAGATATGTTTTCATCATACTCTAGTGGCAGTTTTGGAAAAGTAAGAATGGCGAATTTGGACGCTAGCGAGATTGTTGGCATAGGGAATCTTGTTTTGGAGACAGACATAGGTTGCAGACTTCTTTTAAGTGATGTCAGACATGTCCCGGATATCCGACTCAATATTATTTCTACAGGAAAGCTTGAAGACGATGGCTATGCTTATCACACTGGTGAAGGAAAATGGAAAATCACAAAAGATACTCTCACTATTGCAAATGGTAAGAAACAAAATTCACTCTACCTGATGCAAGCACAACTATCGAATGGAGAAGTGAATGTAGTTGGCAAGGATTCCTCCATTGATTTGTGGCACAAAAGACTTGGACACATAAGTCAGAATGGTTTGCAGTTTCTGGCCAAGCAGAAACTCCTCCCTGATGTGACAGGTACTCTCTTACAGACGTGTGTTGATTGTTCGGCTGAAAAACAACACAAGTTTCCTATTCAAAATTTATCCTCTCGTAGAAAATCTTATCCGCTAGATTTGGTGGATACAAATTTATGTTGGATGAAAGATAGAACATTTGGTGGTGCTTTATATTTTATTTCTTTCATTGATGATTTCTCGAGAAAAGTTTGATGTTTTGCTTTGAAATCTAAAAATGTTCTATCTTTCATCCAACATAAATTTTTCAAGCAAAAGTTGAAAGAGAAATAGGAAGGAAATTGAAGTGTATTCGTGCAGATAATAGTGATGATTATCGGGGTCAATTTGAGCTATATTGCAAAAATCATGGTATCAAGTTTGAGAAGAGTTTTCCTCAACACAGTGGTGTGACTGAGAGCATGAATGTGACAATTTGCGAGCGAACAAGGTGTATGCTTTCACACTCGAAATTGTCTAAATCCTTTTGGGGTGAAGCAATGAGAACTGCAGTTGATTTAATAAACATTTCTCCGTCAGTTCCCTTGGATGGCGACATTCCAGACAGAGTTTGGACAGGGAAAGAAGTTTTGTATGAGAATTTAAGAGTATTTGGTTGCAGAGCTTATATTCACGTTCCAAACGATGAAATATCCAAGCTTGATGATAAAAGTAAACTATATATCTTCTTGGGATATGACCATGAAGAGTTTGGTTATAGGCTATGGGATCCGGTAAATCGAAATATTGTCAGAAGCAAGGATGTTGTATTCCTTGAGGATCAGATTGTTGCTGATTCAGAGCAAAGTCAGAGATCGGAATTCAGTCAAGAAATTGCTGTCAACTTTCCAGTTCCTACACCGGCAGTTCAGGATTACGGGGGAGATGTACGAGACGTACATGATGACTATGTTATGTTTTCTGATGGGGGAGATCCCGAAAGTTCTACACAAGCAATATCAAAAGAGCAACTTGAAGCTTGTACTCATAGTGTAGGCTTGGTTGATCCCCACGCATGAGCTGGAGGGGGAGAATTGTTGGGCTGTCCACTCATTGTGGGGCCCAACCCATTCAAATAAAAGAAAAGAAAAAAAAAAGGAAAAAGGTTTTTTAGTTGCTGCGTACATCAACTTTGGGAGTTACATATATATTGGCATTAACCCCTTTATGGCCGCCGTATCATCACGAGAGAGAGAGAGAGAGAGAGAGAAAATATTGTCAAGCAAATTGATTAAGAGTAGAAAATAGGTGAGAACTATTGAGATTTATTATGGGGTTTGTGAAAGAGATCAAGGTACTACAAGTAATTGGTTTCGTCTCAGATTCAGTCAGAGATTCTTCAGAAAGTGCTCAATCGTCCAATTGGTTTGGGGTTTTATTCTTGCTCTTTAATTTGGTGATTTATTTGTTCTCTGTGTTATTCAAGTTAGGGACTTGAGGTTTTCCACCTTGTTGGTGAGATTATTAATATTGTAATCCAAGAGTGTTCTCTTGAGAATTTGGTTAGCCCCTAGTGGTTTAGGGAGGATTTTGTAAACCCATTATCATTATAGTGGTTGAGTTAGATCGGTTTTCGATCTCATGGTTTTTTCTCGGTTTGGGTTTCCACGTAAAATTGTCCTGTGCATATTTTCTTTTCTCGCACCTTAATTCTTGTTGAGTTCAGTGAATTAGTGCTTGGGTTTAATTTGATCTTGTTATTCTCAATTTCAATCCATGGATATTTGTGGGAAAGAACGAATTGCTTCCGTTGTGATATTAGTTGTTACTAATCTGGTATTCTTTCCCTAACACCATTTTCGCTGCACAACCAGTAGGTGGTATCATCAATATTGTGCCAATTCCATCACATAAACCTTCAAGAACATCAGGGGAGGCTACTTGCGAACTTTCACTGATTAATTCTTCACCGACTAGAAACTTGTTGACTTTATCTTCGTGCTCCGTCAATCCTCCAAGTTTGTCTTTACAAATAGTCGTAATCGAGGCCATCTTAATGCAAGACAGATAATCTCACATTAGAGCCTTAGGAGTTAGTGTTTTATGGTTCGACAACATAACTGCAAATGAGATGACAACGGGAATGCCCTCCATAATCCCTACCAGTGAGACACTGAATAAAGTTAAAACTCATGTTGTCCTTAATTTCGTCCCTAGAATCATTCCTTTAATAGCATCCATTATTGCTATCACTGGCGTAGGCTCTCCCTTGATGTCAGTTCTGAATCCATTACCACTATCGTTGTCATTCTTTCCAAGCACATAACGCACGAAAAGTGTTGTGTTGATAAGGATGCTTATAAGAATCCCGCTAATTTGAATGTATGTATTCACCTTATCAAAACAAGCTGCGAATTTGCACTGGACATTAGGAGGCATTAGTGTTTGGCTCATCATCTCGCTCCATACTGTGTCCACGCCCACATATGTCACAATCATTGAAGCATTTCCATTGATCACTCTCGACCCATAAAACAAAAATAGGTTCGTTTCGTCAATGATCGTGGGCCTTAATTCGCCATCCACTTGAACATATTCACCAGCTATGTATATTCCATCAGCAGGAACTAGACTTCATTTTTTCAGATGTACTAAATCGCCAACCCTGAGATCAATAAAAGGAACAATACTTTGATTACCTCCTTGTGTTACTTGTGCTTTCATATTGTTGCAGCTCGACTCTAACGTCTGATTACCTTTACCATTAGGCAACCAATATGTCTCCAAAGATTTCACATAAGACCTTTCCTGGAGATAATTGCGCAGGGTCTTAATAACAACAATGAAAAAGATAGCTCCTATGACAATAACTCCATCGATCAAACCATTAACAGCTAAGCTGTACTTCTTGATTCCAAAGGTTAGAGATAGTGCGGCAGCTACAAAAAGGAGAAATATGATGTAGTTGTTCCAAGCTCCTAGAAATGAATGTAAGAAAATGGTAACTGGGGATTGTTGATTTGGCTTGTGTTTCAGGATATATTCTTGATCGCTTGAAATTTCGAGATCGGTGTTTAAGGCCTCTGCAATTCCCCTGACCCCTCTAAAACTATGAAGACCCTGCAAATCCTTGTCCTTTACAATCTTTTGTATTACAAGAAAATGATGAAGAGCTTACCTCAAGCTCTAATGGCGGCAATGAAGACGAAAGACTTCAGCAGCAGGATTGAGATTTCCCTCGGCTTCTTTATTTCAGCTGCGTGAAGAGAAGAAGATGAGATAACCGTTATTCCCAAATTTGAAATTAGGGATTTTGATTGTAATTTGAATAAGGCGGTGTTTGTTTAGGTGTTAGTTTAGAGTTAGTTATCTTTAGTTATGTTTTTCCTTTTTTGCCCTCTGTATTAGTTTCTTTATATACGGCTTCTTTGTTTGTAATTCTGTACAGAATTATTCATTCAATTCAATCAATTGTTTTTCTTTCCAGTTTATATCTTTTCTTCTCTATTATTTCTCCGGCTTAATTCCGATCAAATTCCGGCAAGACTCAAACTGTTCTTCACATACAAATTCATTGTTTTCATGGTTGAATTGATTAGATTAACACTTTGTGATGTTATTTCTCTGAATGGATTGGAGCTCGATGTTGTGTTCTTGCTTATTTTCATCTTCATCTATATCTACATATGTCTCAACAACTTTGGTATCCTAATTAATCAACAAAAGATTAGTTTATGAATGCACTAGACAAATTAACTAAAGATCCTAGAATCTGTTATCACAACAATTATAACATAGCAACTCCCATGATATTATATATTTATTTGGATTTGATAAGCTTATAAATTCTGGAGATGATTTTCACTCTGGAATCATGGAGCTGTCATAGTCGAAATAAATAAACTAAATTCATCAATTTAAGTATGTGCATAATAAGTTAAATGTCTAGATGATTCCTATCATGTTTATATGCATGTACTTGAAAAAGTACATGTATGTACAAATAAATGACTAACAATATGGTTTTGAAGCTGAAGATGCACCCGGCTTGATGAAAGATCAAAGACCCTTGTTTTTGGATGATAACATGATTAAAAAGGTTGCTGATGCAACCATCTCAAAGCAATGTTTTCAGAATCGGACCAAACAATGAACCGGTGAGTCGACTGGCCACTGGTTCTTCTGGTCGAACAGGTCGGCTACTGGTTGGACCAGACGACGTCATAATGATATAATAAATATATTTTATGTTAAAGTATATACAATATGCATAAAATTTTGACATTATCCTATAATTGATTAAAAATGTACAAAAACTTAGAATATATTATATTTAAACTATATAATATTTATCTAACTTATATCAAAACGGTAATATGATACTAATTAGTAAGCATATAAATATAATGTGATTATATTTATTTTATTAAAAATATAAAAGTTTTAGTTAAAAATACAACAAACTAAGAGATTAATAAATTTTAAAATGTGATTATGTATACAAGTCTAATATTCAAAATCAAATTTATATAATATATCGATTTGACTTTCAAACTTTGACACTCGTCATCCCAAAAATCATATGTCATATAGAAATACTTCTAAGAAGAAATTATGTCATAAAACTAAAATTAGTTTTAATTTTCATTGATAATGTGTAAAATATTAATTTGAGTTAGATTATCATAATCTAATATATAAATAAATTTGGTTACAAGTTTTCTATAATTTATAAATATCTATCCTAAAAGTTCGGCAAAAATGATGTAGCTCAAGTGATAAGGATGTTATGTTTTATTTTTCTTACAAAATATGCACTTTGGCTTGGAAGGGGGTTTATGGTGATAAAAAATGATGTAAGAGAATTTTTTCTAATAAAAATAACACGAGGGAATTTTTCCCAATTAGGCAAAGCATTAGGGTATTTTTGTATTTCACTCTAAAAGTTAAGGTTGGATTCTAGATAGTCAGTATATTAATTTTATTGGTTTGAGAGTAAATCAAATTACTTGATACTCGACCCAAGTCGGTAGGGCTGAAAATCAAACCAAACTACTCGATACTCGACTCGAGCTCGTTCGATAAAAGCTCGTTTGAGCTCGGTTCGTCACACTAATCAAACAAGCTTGAACATATTTTTTCGTTCGATAACTTTTGAAGCTCGGCTCGAGCTCGACTCGATAAGCTAAAAATTAAAAAAATACATGTAAAATATCAAGCTACTCGATACTCGGCTCGAGCTCGTTCGATAAAAGCTCGTTTTAGCTCGGCTCGATTGAAAATCAAACCAAACTCAAACACAAAATTTCAAGCTCGATAAAAATCAAACCAAGCTTGAACAGTGTATCGTTCGGTACTACTCGGCTCGATTACAGCCCTACAAGTCGGTTCGTCACACAAATCAAACAAGTATGTACATAATTTTCGTAAGATAACCTTAAAAGCTCGACTTGATAAACCAAAATTGATAAAAATAAATATAAAATATCAAGTCACTCGATACTCGGCTCAATCTCATTCGATAAAGCTCGTTTGAGTTCGATTCATTTAAAAATCAAATCAAATCAAGCTCAAACACAAACTTTTAACTTGATAAAATTCAAACCAAACTTGTATATAGCGTGTCCTTCGACACTACTCTGATCGATTACACCCCTAAATCTATATATAAAAGAAAAATATAAAAACAAGAAGGTGAGAATTGGGGAGGAAAGCTACCCGATTATACTTGAGTATGGTCATTATAATTGAGTATGGTCTCTTCTGGGTTGCAAAGTAGAGTAGTCCGAATCGACGTCATGATTAATATTATGATTGGCTCCCAACTTGATGAAGAGTTCACTGGAGTGAACAACCAAAACAATTGCCCTCATCAAAATATGTCTACTACTTGTACTGATCATCTCGAGTACTTGATCATGATCAGATACATCTGGAGCAACTGCTAGTTCCTGATCCTCCTCTTCCTCCTGTCCATGCAGAAGAAGGGTCGAGTACTCTCGTTGCACTTCCACATGAAAACTCTGCTCATCCCTCACCGTGTACTCAGACATGATCGATCGATTCGATTCGTTACTAATTAATTACTGCATGTGAAAAAATTAATTAATATATTACAATCTGGACAGCTTCATCAATGGTGAAAGAATTAATGGAGAAGAAGAATTATCAAACTATTTCTTGGAGAAGAAAAGAGAGAAAAATAATGTATGTATTATTGATGAAAAATAAACTGTACAGAACTGAAATCGAACCAAGGACCTCTTATATACAAAGGAAGGTCGGTGGAAATAAACTAACTACCTAACAAACTCTAACTGGAAAAAGTGTTACACGCTTTTTCCTATAATTAATTAAACAAGGAATAAAATAAAACAATAAATAAAATACAAAACATAATCAGATCGAAAGAACCCTAATTCCTAAAATTAAAACTCTTGACTGCACTTCTTCTCTTCAAATCCAAATCTTCATACACTTTTACAAATCTTCAAGTCAAATCTTCAATATCTCTAATACTCCCCCCTCAAGGTGGAGCGTGGATATCAAGCAGCGACATCTTGGACAACAAAGATAAAAAACGAGGTAAAGATACTGCTTTTGTAAGTAAATCAGCAATTTGATGTTCAATTTTAATTGGCAGTAGCTTAATTCATTTTCTTTCAATCTGTTCACGTATAAAATGACAGTCTATTTCAATATGTTTAGTGCGTTCATGATAGATAGGTTTGCTAGCTATATGAATGGCAGAATTGTTATCACAATATAGTAAAGTAGGAATAGAAATAGGAATGTGAAGATCAATAAGTAGCTGCTGTAACCACACAATCTCACTGGAAACAGTAGCCAAAGCCCTATACTCTGCTTCTGCAGATGACCAGGAAACTGTCACTTTTTTCTTGGACTTCCGAGAGACAAGTGAATTTCCCAAAAAAACACAAAAACCTGTAGTTGACCTCCTAGTGTCTTTGCAAGATGCCCAATCTGCATCAGCAAAAGAACTTAGGGTTAATTTAGAAGTAGATGAGAAGAATAGACCCTTACCTAGACATGATTTAAGATATCTTAAAACATGATGTATAGCCTGTAAATGTGGCAACCTAGGTTGTGAAACAAATAGACTAAGTTTATGCACAACATAAGTTATGTTTGGCCTAGTTATAGTAAGATACAATAACCTTCCAATTAGCCTCCTGTAATGAGTACAATCTTGTAAAATATCACCTTCTTCAGAACTTAACTTTGATCTAGGATCCATAGGTAATGCTAAAGGTTTGGAGCCTAGGTAACCAGTATCTTCTAGTATATGAAGAGCATATTGTCTTTGATTTAAACTCATTACCTTAGAAGATCTAGCAATTTCTAAGCCTAAAAAATATTTCATATTGCCCATATCTTTTAACTTAAATTTTGTAAGAAGAAAAGATTTAAGTTTAGAAATGTGAGTAACATTAGGTCCAGATATAACAATATCATCTACATAAAGGAGAAGGGCCAGAAAATCATTACCAGTACCCTTAGTGAATAGGGAATAGTCAGATTTTGACTGCTAAAAGCCAAATTCAGTAAGTGCTTCTGTAAATTTAGCATTCCATTGCCTGGATGCTTGTTTAAGACCATATAAGGATTTTAGAAGTTTACAAACATTCTTTACATTACCTGTAAATTTGCTATGGGGATAACCAAGAGGAAGGTCCAAGCAGACCTCTTCATCTAAATCCCCATAGAGGAAGGCATTATTTATGTCAAAATGGTATAATTTCCAGTTATTAATTGCTGCCACAGCCAATAAAACCTTAACAGTAACCAGTTTTGCAACTGGGGAAAAGGTTTCATTGTAGTCTATACCCTCCTTTTGTGTGTAGCCTTTAGCTACTAATCTTGCCTTGTACCTGTCAATAGAGCCATCAGGATGTCTCTTTATTTTGAACACCCACCTACATCCAATGGATTGTTTTCCTTGAGGCAAAGGAACAACAGTCCAAGTTTTAGTGTCCTCTAAAGCTTGTATTTCAGAGGACATAGCATCTCTCCAATTTTGATTAACAACAGCTTGATGGTAATATAAGGGTTCAACTTCAGAAGATATATTTAGGATAAAAGATTGATGAAAGTTAGACAAGTTACTGTAATTAACAAAATCAGATACTGGATATTTAGTAGGATAAATTTGAATAGGACCATGATTAGAACTAACATAATTACAGTGATAATCTGAAAGATATGAAGGTCTCTTAATAGGTCTAGTTGATTTTCTAATTGGTTGTGAAGAATGATCAGTTAAGTCATAAGTAGGATTAACATCATTATTTTCAGCATAATCAAGTACATAAGAAGGATCATTAGTATGAGAATCAGAATAATAAATGTCATCAGAAAAATTATTAGAAAAATATGTGGAAATATATCCTCAGTAGGAACAGCATCTATGTGTGTGGAAATGGTATGGAAAGGGAATTTAGTTTCATGAAAAACTACATCTCTAGAAATAAAAACTTCATTAGTATGAATGTCATATAGTTTGTAACCTTTTATACCAAAAGGGTAGCCAAGAAAAACACAAACTCTAGCTCTAGGGTCCAATTTGGTTCCGCTTTGTTTTAAGGTGGAAGCAAAAGTTAAACATCCAAAGGTCCTAAAACAGTTGTAATCTACCTGTTTGTGAAATAACAAGGTATAAGGTGTCTGGAAATTGAGAATTTTAGAGGGTGTTCTGTTAATTAGAAAGGTTGCAGTAGATATGCACTCATTCCAAAACATGGTGGGGACTTTGGATTCAATGTAAAGTGCCCTAGCAACATTTAGGAGGTGTTGGTGCTTCCTCTCCACAACAGAGTTCTGTTGTGGAGTTTCCACACAAGAAAACTGGTGAATAATCCCAAGTTTGTTAAAGAGGTCAGTGATGCACAATTCTGATGCATTATCACTTCTAAAAACTTTGATGGTTTTGTCAAATCGGGTTTTAACCATATTTAAAAAATTAGGGAGAACAGTGCCTATATCAGACTTATTATGTAAAAAACAAACCCATGTAAACCTAGAATAATCATCAATCAATGTAGCAAAATACTTATAACCATCATGAGAAACAGTGTGAAAAGGTTCCCATATATCACAATGTAGAAGTTAACAAACAACAGTAGATGAAGTAGATGATTTTGGAAATGGAAGCCTTTTCTGTTTGGCAAGGGGACAGATATAACATGGTTTAGTATTACAATTATTTGTAGAATCTAAATCTAAATCAGTTCTAAGCCAACTCATAGTTTTTAGAGGTAAATGCCCCAATCTTCTATGCCAAGTGGAAAAAGAGACTTTATTGCAATAGGCAGAGGTGGTAGGTCTAGTAATCTGTGTGTCCAATATGTATAGTCCTTGTTGTAAATCACCCCTTCCAATCATCTTCTCTTGAGAGTCCTGGAAGATGAATGAGGTGGGTGTAAATTTGCAAATTAGACTATTTGACCTTAACAACTCACTTATAGAAAGTAAATTGAATTTAAATTGTGGTATATAAAAAACATCTTTTAATAAAAGGTCAGGGGTAAGAAAAATATCACCTATCTCAGAAACAGAAAATTTTGAACTATCTGGTAAGACCACTTTGGCATTAGAAATAGGTTTTAAAAGATGAAATAAAGATTTATTGTTACATATGTGCTTTGAAGCACTTGAATTAAGAACCCAATTAGAAGTAAAAGAAGAAATATTAAAGGTATAAGTGTTGGAACAGATACCAGAAACACAAGCAATGTGTTTTGAATCACCATTGCTGTTGGAAGAAGCCTGTGTTTGTAGATGAGTTGAAAAAAGACTCATAAGCTGCTGACACTGCTCAGGTGTGAAATTCTGAATCAGTGAATTAGGACTAAAAATTGAATCATCAGTAGAACTCTGAGTGTGCTGCTGTGTTGCTTGTTGTTGAGTCTCTGTAACCTGATTGATAGAATTGTTCTGAAACTGTTGTTGTTTTGGTTTGAACTGGTATCCAGGGGGATAACATGTAATTTGAAACATTTGTCAATGGTGTGTCCAGATATATTACAGTATGCACAAATAGGCTTAGGTTTTGTTTTGAAATTGTTGGTATTGTTGTTGGTGTTGGTGGGTGTTTTGAATTGATTGTATGGGCGATTTTGGGACTGATTTTGAGATGAGGATTTAGTGGCAAAGGCCATTGAGGAGGATAAGTCTTGGGAAGCCCTTTGTCCTACCTGTTTCTGTCTTTCAGCTTGGGTGGCAAGGGCAAACACCCTGCTAATGGGTGGTAGGGGATCCATCAAGAGGATCTGTTCTCTTAATGTATCAAAAGAGGAATTAAGGCTCATAAGAAAGGCCATCACATATTCTTCCTGGTTATGGTTATGTATTTTTAGTGCATTCCCACAATCACTAGGACATGTAGTCATAACTGGTCTATAATTGTGTAGTTCATCCCAGATTGATTTCAATTTGGTGAAATAGATTTTGACAGATTGGCTGTCTTGAGTAAGTGTAGCAAGGTCTCTGCGTAATTGGAACACCTTAGGACCATTACTTTGTTGAAACCGTGTTTTCAAATTTTCCCAAATCTCTTTGGCAATAGTAGAGTAGATAATGCTTGAATGAACATCAGTAGAAACAGAATTGAGGATCCAAGAAACAACTAGATCATTATTTCTTGACCATGCATCTTGTAGGAAAGGGTTTGTGTTTCCTGGATCAGAAAGTGTGCCATTAATGAACCCTATTTTGTGTTTTACATTTAGGGAGAGGGACATGGATCGTGCCCAAGAAGCATAATTTTCGCCAGTCAGTTTGTGATGGACAAGGAGTATCCCTGGGCCATCTGAAGGATGAAGGAAATATGGGCTGGAGGGATCCTCCGTAGGTGGTTTTGAACGAGAACTTCCAATAGTGGAAGAAGAAAGAGTGGATTATGAAGACATGGTGAAGGAATAAACGACTGAAAAAAATGAAACGGAGGCAAAACTCTGGTTCTTGAAGAAAAAGAAAACGCCAGAAATTGAAAGTTTCTGGGAAGGAATTGACAAGAGAAATCAGAGTATGATTTCTTGAGTATGCAGCGGATCTTCGAAGAAAAGTTATTCAAGCTGATACCATATTACAATCGGGACAGCTTCATCAATGGTGAAAGAATTAATGGAGAAGAAGAATTATCAAACTGGTTCTTGGAGAAGAAAAGAGAGAAAAATACTGTATGTATTTTTGATGAAAAATAAACTGTACAGAACAGAAATCGAACCAAGGACCTCTTATATACAAAGGAAGGTCGGTGGAAATAAACTAACTACCTAACAAACTCTAATTGGAAAAAGTGTTACACGCTTTTTCCTATAATTAATTAAACAAGGAATAAAATAAAACAATTTCTTTCCACGAAGGATTACAAGTCATGGTAAAAAACAAATCTGGTTTACCGAACTTTTGAACCAGACTCATGGCATTAACATATCTTTTCCTCATATCTCGTGGTCCACCAATAAATGATGACGGCAACAACACTCTTTTTTCAACATTAGCAGGATTGTTCTCTCCATCAATACCAAGAGAATCAACAATCCCTTGTAAAGATTCAACGCGAAATTGTTATTGTGTCTGCTCAGATCTGTAATAATCAAACCGGGAAGCTTTCAATTTAATATAAGAGTCTATCCAAAATTGATGCCCCAATCTACAAGAATGCAGAAGATAAGAATTGTCAGAGTCTCGAATTTGAGCTCGGTAGCATGTAAATTCTCTGCAGGATACGTTGGCCCGAGTTTGCTTATTCTCCTGTAAAACTGCAAATAAACAAAGAAAACTATATAAAACTTCAACCACAAAAAATAAAAGTACTTTGAAGAAAGCAAATAAGTAGAAAATAAACACGAATGGTACAAACCTTGGTCCTCACGAAGCAAGACCTCCTCTGCAGAATTCAAGGTTGATGGATCGATAGAATTAAATCCACCGCAAGGCTGCGTTTGCTCTGCAGAGGTAGATTTCCCAGCAATCTTCCTCTTCTTAATTCCAGAATGCCACCCCGGCTCACCATAAGGAAATAAAATAGGATATTGAAGAGAATCATAACAACTGTAATAATACTTTATTTGATGACTTCGAGAACCATCAGTATAAACGCGCATGTCACGCTAACGACCAAGATCCCCTTCATTCGCATCATTCCACACCGCAGCCACCTCTACAACAGTAGGCAAATTATATGTCCTAGGATCAAGACAAGGATTACTTCTCAACACAACATGTGCCTCTTTCAAGTTATCCCATGAACGCAGCCTTTTGAAAAACTTGGAATACGGGTTCATTGATAATGCCTGAACTATAAGACTCATAACATCAGCTCGTAAACCTCTTGAAGCAATAACCTCAGAATTCAGTTCATCAACACTATCAAGGAAAAAAGTTGTAGCAAATCTCTAGTATTTGGTGAACCATCATTGTGATTCATATAATGAAACACCTGCCCAAAAATCTTCAAAGCGTATATACCCTCTTTCGCCCACCAAGATTCAGAATCAGTACTCATACCAATTGACGTGAAAGCAAAGGCATTATTATATGTTCGCGCTCTACGCCTAAATTCACAAGCTATTTCTGATGTGTCGGTAAAAAGAAAATGAAGAATTGCACAGACCGTTGGCTTAGGAAGACAAATTTGCCCATTGGATCAACAAAATGCAGCACCTTCACGGAAAAATCTCTTCGCACCACAATGCAAACATGATGCAGCACCAGGGAGAGTCCATGGCACAGTAGGGACATCCCTAATTCGAGCGAATCGATCGACAGGACAGCGCCTAGGACGAGGCTGACATGGCGGCATAACTGGCCCTGAAGAGTTTACACCAAATAAAAAAATAGCAGAAGTTTTAAGCAGTTATCACAATAGCATGAAGGAAAGAACGAATTCATAAACATTTATAATTCCCAGAAAAAATGAAGCAAAATAAAGAAAGAACTCAAAAGCATATATAATTTCTTATAAAAACTGAAGCAAAGTACAAAACTTACCATCCTGTATACCTACTGGAGCCGAAGAACTCTGACCAATCTCAAACGCACCACTGGAAGACACACTACAAGTCCCAAGCAACCCTAAAAAGAAAATATTTAAGCAAATTAATCATGCTTATGGAAAATCAACATTAAAAACTAAACTACCATCTAATAATATTATATTAGATATTATTTTATCTTTAGTGCAATCACAATTTATTTTAAAAAAGATAGCAAAACCAACCATCCTTCACATGTACAGAACCAGCCGAGCTTTGACCCACTTCGAACTCGAAACACAAAGAAGAAGAATCAATAGGTTGGGAAGTACATGACTGATGGTATTGGTCATCCCTAGATTCCCCAACCTCAGACTCAGCTCCAGTGACAGGAACAGACCCTAGAAAATATATAAAGTTCAAATCAAATCACTGATGAAGTTAAATAATTAAAAAAAATTAAAAAAAAAAGTAAGTGAAGAGAATAAGTTAAAAAAAAGTATCGACAAATAAAAAAATCATGCACCAACAAGAACAGCATCGGAACGTATAGAACCTCCAACTGAAGAGGATTCAGTAATAGAATTGAATGAAGGGGCAACAGAATCCTGAGGAAGAGGAGAAGACAAAACTAAACCAACAATAGAACCAAACTCATAAGGCATTCCATCCCCTGGTGCAATAGATATCAAATTTAATGATTCTAGATTTGGTTGGTGCTGCACAGTCTGTCCACCAGCAGAGAAAGGCATTGCGCCGCATGATGCAACATGACGAGCATGCGCTGCGCAACGCCTTTGAGACAACAACGCTTTTTCTTCTGCAGAAAGAGATGCATACCGACAACGTCTTCTTTCATTAATCAAATTCCTTTGTCTAGATCGATGATCCATAAGAAGATCTAGACCAGGTAAAACACGGAGTATAATTAAAAAGTAAATTGTCAAACACAAAATCAGAAAAATAAATCAAGCCACGAACACAGTATAAGAAAGATAAAAAAACAGATAAATACCAAATCTTTAAGATTCATTAAGTGGCACTTGAGTTGGTATAAAGTTCATTAAGTTTTAAAATTCTAAGAATCAGGAGTTAAAAGTTGGATTTTTTAATGTTCTTAAAAGAACACTTAGACAAACGCTCTCTTTATGTGCTGCTAAAATTTCAAAGGTTTTCAAGTAATATAACTTAGCATAAACTTTTTCATCATATTCTTGTAGTAGTACAAATATCTCCAACAAAATCATAGAATTAATGTAAGAAAAACTATATTTAATAGTTGGAAATTATACTGACGGAAATCTGGTGGCTCGTAAGTGTTTCAATCTTAATTTCTCCTACGTGATAATACTAATGTCAAGGCTATATTTATTCTAATGTTTACTGTTTGTCGGATTACTATGTTTTCCCTTTTGTTTTTTATCTTTTTTCTTGCGTATTAGGCATTGTTAGGACTTCTTCATCTTGCATTTTCAATTTTCGATGGTTTTCGTAGGTTGCTCTACATAAATATTTCGATGTTAATTTATTGTATGTGGCAATACAAATATAGAGATATATGGCTATCTTATTCATGCCATTTAACAGGGTTTTTTTTTACTCTTTAACAGAGTCCCTATTGCAAATTTGATGTACTTTTAATCCCAGGACTCTCCGTTTAAAATTGTGTGTTATGAATTAAAATACCCTTTGGTTATAATGAGGTTAGTTAAAAGAAGTGTCTTTTAAGAAAGAAAGGAGATCATGTATAGAAAAGGATCATGATTCCTGATATGTTCTGAATTACTACTATATCAGTTTCTTAGGCTTTGGATTCTTGGATGAAATCCCATTTTTCCTCTTTTCTTCTCTTCTCTTCTTCATGCAAGTAAAATTTGAATAAAGTTCACTTATATATGTATCGTTCTTAATAAGTTGGATGCAACCTCCCAGTCCATGGTTGTGTAAGTAATGCTATTCTTTATATTTTCTCCTTGCATATGAATTCCTAAATACAGGCCTTTTATATATGATATTTGTGCCACAATCGAGAGTGTTCATGTCATATTAATAAGTGTTACTTTAGCTGTTTTGAATCTTGGGGACAGATTTTCAAGTTAAAATATGAATAACTAAGCTACTGTTTATAATAAAAAGTCAAAGAGACTCTTCATTTTGAATTAAACTTTATGTAATTTTTGTGAGGGGAGTGTGAGTTATTGGAGAGGATATATAACAGTTAATTTGGTTTTGTGTTAAAGTTATTTGGTTATTACTTCTTTAGTGGTTACTTGCTTTCTAATGTCGTAGTTTTAGGTTATTTGGTGTTATAGGCCTAAATTTTTCTTCCATGTCTAATAATTTCTAACTTAACTTTTTCCTTAGGTCCGGCCTATTTCTTCATATTATGTTTTGCTATTTTTTATGGAATATTGATGTAAAACAATATATTGTTACTAAGCAAGCATAATGGTTTTTGTTTTTTATTTAATCAGATTTGTTGATATTGTTAAATTTGTATGTTAATTACGTATATTTTATGTGATAGTACTTGTACTCGTTCTTCATTCTAAGCTGTGAGTTAATTCGAGTACTCGTATACTTTCTCGCATAGTATATGTGTTGATTTGCTGAGTAGGGAGTGGCCTGTATACAGGGATATTGTAGTCCTCATTTGTTGTTGAGTTTGGGATATATACTAAATTTTGCATTACTTGTCACACATCGCATGCCTTCGATCCTCGAGTTATGCGGTATGATAGCTCTTTTTACCTTCTGAGATTTTTATCTTTAACATTGTTTAACTATAAGAGTTTCCAAACTGATTAGATGGAATATTTCCAGGAGTATAAATGCATATGTTCCGTACACGGGTAGAATAATTGGAAGTTCCAGCCTTTTTTTTTGTTTCCCCCTTTAGTTTTTTAAGTCCATTGATGGATGAGGCTTATTGCATGAATTTAGCATACATTATGAGCTAATATTTGTTAAACCTGACCTTATATATAGCTTGCTTTAGAAATTTTTGTGTCCTGTTTAGGATTAATAATGCTTCTGCTGTTGTTTGATAAGAACAAAATTTAATCACAATTCAGGTATAGTACCTGATATAATCACAATTAATTTTATTTTGATGTGGCTTGTTACTAAAATCTATTGATAAATTGTTAGGTTGTTTGCTGAAGCTTATAATTCTTACTACTATATTTTGTGAAAAATTGTAGCTGAGTATGTTTGTTTATGTATAGGCATGTCATGGTCTTATTAAATGTAGGAGGATTAAATATTTTTTATGTTTCTACATTTTTTATGGAGCATTGATATATGTAATGTGTTGAGAAGTGAACCTTTTCACTTGGAGTTTGAGGGAAAATTATTTTGTTTAGGAGATTTCGTTGTAGAATTTTTTAAATCGGTTTCTTAGGTAAGTTATTTTACTGGTGCTGATTCAGAACTTGTTAAGAGTTCACATACAGTTCGTAGACTGGTTTGAGGTACTAATTCCAGATGTTATTTACTGACCTGTAATGAATAGTAATCAATATCCTGAACAGAAGAGCATATCAATAGTTTCTTTTGTGTTACTGGTCCAATGGTGAATCAATATGTATTGCAGTCTTCAACTGACTGGCTTTACTTAATATATATGCAGTAGGTGGATTCTTTAATTAGTATAAAGTTGATTGTAGAAGATGGGTAGTTTTATGATTTTCTATTTATAAAGGATTGAACTATTAATTATTGTATAAGATGGTTGATTTTGTCAATTTTAAATTTTCAAACTTCAAAAGTCAAGTATATAATAGGGGCAGTGTTGCAAATATGTATTTTTTAAGATTTAGGAATTGTGTATTTTGCATCTCTGAAGATGTATATTAATTGATGGTAATATATTTTAACGGGATAACTGCTATTTTGAGCCTATTTGGATGGACTTTGTGTCGGGTTTGTGGACTTTTGTTTCAGGAAGGATGAAGTAGTTACTGTTTTAATCTTCACTCAACTTATATGTTGAAAATTTTAAACTGCAGTTTCGCATCTGTATGCAAACGCGTTCTTCCTCGTGATAAATATTTTTTTATGTAGATAATACTAATGAGTCTAAATCTCCATTCAGGTTTTCATCATAGGACCTCTTAAACAAGTAAAGTAAGCTGAAGCCATTCTAAGAGTGCGTTTGACTGGTAGAGTATGATTCAGAAGAATTAAAGCACTAAAATCTTCGGCTTGCACACTGATCCATTTTGTTTCCGGAATGTAAATGGAAATAAGTAGTCATGGCTCGAGAAATTCATATTCGAAATTATGTTGTTCATACGGGAGTCCAAGAATATGCATGTAACTAATTGTTCATGGTGTTATCCTAGCTTATACCTATGTGATAATCTGGTCCCCAGCAAATAACTGACATTAGCCGACATCGTAAGGGGTCACTATCATGACTTTGCAAGCACAACTTGGGAATTATGGGATTGCTATTGTTCTGGAGTTGGAGTGTCAGTTCTATTCTAGAAAATGTTGGGAAAGTGATTTGTCATTCTGCAGGAACACAAGTTCATATTAATGCATGGATGAATGTAACACCAACCTTTTCTGTAAAACTATCTTTGCTCTCTCTGGATTTATCCCCCGAATGCTTAGTATGACTTATATTAGCTGGAGCTTACTCATTCTTTACGTGTAAATCGAAAACAAAATTTCATTAATCTTTTGAAGTATCCATGCCCGAGTACCCTTTGCAACGCAATATGCACCCTGGAATTACAAGGTTTTGGCACTTTGCAACTTCACTTAAAATTTTTGGCAATATGCATTCTAGAAATATAATTTATTTGGCACTTTGCACCCTAGTATCTGTTTTAATGAGAAAATTTATTGGTAAAATGGTAGAAAAGTTATTTTCAATTTTTTTTTCACTTTGCACATTCGCAGTATAGATGTTGCACCTTTAAAATATAGAATGTTGGTATTTTGCCCCATAAAATTATAAAATATTAGCACTTTTCACCCCGATTTAAATTTCTTGGCACTTTGACACAACTTAATGTATTTTTCTTAAAAAAACCAAACTAATGAATGTTGGCGATGTAGAGATAAAATGGTCATTTCTATATACAACAATCATAAACTTGTTATTCTAAATTTATTTTACTTTATAATAACTTATTTTAACATTTTTTCTCAGTAAAATTTAGATTAAAAAAAAACATTGTATTTATTTTATTTTTAAGTATCATCTAGACTATTTATATTATATCTAAAGTACACATTTACATATCTAACATATTATTATATTGCATGTTGCTTACATTATTTAAATTGTCATATTAAGCCGGGGATAAAAATGCCCTAACTTATATTTTTTGGGTGCAAAGTGCCAATATTCTATATTTCAGAGTGCCAAATTCTGTATTTTTAGTGTGCAAAATACCAAAAATTCAAAAATAACTATTATACCCTTCAGTCAATTAATTTTTTCCTTTAAAACACACACTAGGGTGTAAAGTGCCAACTAAATTGTATTTCCAAAGTGCAAAGTGCCAAAACTTTTAAGTTAAAGTACAAAGTGCCAAAATTCTATAATTTCAGGGTGCAAATTGCCAAAAACTTTATTCTATCTACTATTTCAATATTGCTTTCAAACTTCAAAATTCTTATTATGGGACCTGTAACCAATGGAGCCATCTATGTTCGACCCAATCCGTATCCATGCCCAAGTATCCTTTGCAATGCAATATGCCATGTTTTCGATTGCGGATCTTACAAATGACCCGATGGTTATTGTGTTATCAATCAAAGATTAGTTACATATTTGTTACTAAAACTAAATAGCGACGGTTACATAAAAAAAAAAAAGGACGAAAAGTTTTTTGTTGGAACATTCTTTTTCCTACAACCTTAACAATCGAATTCCTACGAAGAATATTTTTTTTCAATTTTTTATTATTATTGGCGGAACATATTTTTGTTGTTAGTTCCATCGTTGTTCTGCTACTAAAGCTAAATAGCAACATATAATGTTTCCTTATGTATAATTTTTTTTTGAAACTCAACATCCGAATTCCTACAAGAAATATTTGTTTTCCGATATTCCGTTTTTAATTTGTCGCTATCGTTAGATGAACACTTTTAATTTAATTTTTTTTAATATTCCATCACCAATAACGACAATTTTGTTTTCCTTGGAATCGGACCGTCTTGATGCTTTTTTTTAGTGAGATGATAAATATTAGTTTGTATATAATTTGTCATAGACATGTTATGGACAAAAAATGTGGGCTTTCATAGTTACATAGTCTTTCGATAAAATTTTATGCTCATAATTTTATTGACATAATTAAAGTAATCCATTATAATCTCATTACGAAAATCTCATCCCCTACTTTTTCTGTTATAAGGGACAATAAGGAAAATAAGGTAAAATTTAATGCTCAAAATTTTACTGCCATAATTAAAATAATCCATTATAATCTCATTACGAAAATCTCTTCCCCTACTTTTTCTGTTATAAGGGACAATAAGGAAAATAAAGTAAAATTTTATGCTCATAATTTTATTGCCATAATGTTATAAGGGACAATAAGGAAAATAAAATTAAGTAAAATTTGCTAGTAATCACCTTATTTGATATTTTTTAAATATGTTTCCACTACTTAATATTGGTGAAAAATGCAAAATACTCCAATGTGTTATACTAAACCTGCAAGAAACTACACTGTGAAACTTTTATTGTGCCAACTCCCTTGTTTTTCAAAAACCCTGCAAAAAATATTAAATAAGGTCATTTTGAATCAACATATTTCAAAAAATAATTGCATTTACCCCTTAATATTCCTTTTTCTCTATATAAATAGCCATATTAGTACCCTTTCCATAAACCCAAACCTACATTATCTCAAAAACTCAATTCGTAGTTACACTCTTCATAAACAATGAAAATGATCTACAAATTGTCACTTTTGGTTTTCTTGTTAGGAACAACATTTTTGGTTATGGGACTTGAAGCGATCCATATTAAACCTCAACCGTTTTCATGTACGACTGAAAGTTGCACACAATTATGCCATGCTGCTCATGATTGTGAATTTTTCAAATGCCCTGATGGTCATTGTGTTCTCGACCCAAAAGTATCGCCCAACCCAATTTGTCTATGTTCGCCAAGAGCAATCGAAGATGTTGGCCATGGTCATCCATAAATAGTTGTAATAATCTTTAAAATACATGTAAAATCAATTCTCAACCAAAAACTATTTAAATAAAGGAGATTATCGATTGTAACTGCTTTCTCACTCTTTTTCTTTTTTATAATGCGGTGAATTACAGTATTATTTTAAAGGGTAAATTACGAATATCTTGTGCATGTTTTAGTGAGCAGCTATCTACATTCTTGTACGATTTGCTTCGGGTTCGCTTTCCTTTGAAGCTCAAGTTTGACTAGGAAGTGGGTAGAACAACTCGCGTTCATTGATACGAAACTCCTAATCACTCTAAGATGTCGTTTTCTACAAGCCACGGGGAAAACGATCAAAACATAAACAAAAACACAAAAAATGAACAAATGCCAAACAAAGGGGCCAAAGAGGGAAAAGCCACGAAAACACGCAAAGGCAACCAAAACTCGAATCAAAACAAGATGTTTTAGGCTTAAGACAGCACGTAATAACAACATTTTCACAGCGTTATCAATTAATTGTAAAGCTAAGAACCTTGTGATGATTTAGTCTAAGAGATTAAGATCCGTGTAATTTTACTAAGTGTAAAAGTTTCACCTGGACATAGAAGTTGTAAACGTCAAATGTTGTTTTGATCTAAGAGATTAATTCATCCTTCCATCATGTTAAAGGAAGGAGAGTGGACTAGTGGGATTACACCACCCTTGAAAGCCATTAAAAATAATTGGGTCATTTTACTTCGAGCATTAATATTCATTACAAGATCAAGCAACGTCATGATTCTAACGGAAATAAAAACTGTTAGTATTAATAACGAAATTATAACAAAATACCAACATAAATAATTTTCCATCAATAGCAGCGACAAATTAACAACAAAATTTATCAATGTTTTCTCAATTAACATATATATATATATATTAATTGAAGGAATAATCATCGTAGCTTAAAGATACAAATTGAAAGTTAAAATTAACTATGACGAAGTTTTCACCCAGTATCTCCATTGAAAAACTTTCATTTAGTGATATTAATGAAATATATATATATATATATATATATATATATATATATATATATATATATATATATATATAGTTGAGTAGAAGTAGGAAGATTTGGACAAAATGTGTGTTTCTTAATCTAAATGGATTTTTCTTGAAGAAAAAGTGAACGTCGGAAACCCCAAATGCCACTTATATAATTAATAGTTTGGTGGAAAACAAAATAAAATGTCAGAGGATGAGAAATTTTTTTGTACAGGTTGATATAGACACCAAGGGCCTATAATAGGCACATCAAGTCATATATACACCACATACAAGTTTAATTGTTGCCACTATAGTATAGTTTGTTTATATGCTGATGACCTGATTTGATTTTTACAAGCATCAATGTCTAGGTAGATATCTGATAATTAAAATCAAGATGAAGATGAGAGTTAATGACAATAAAGTTTTAGATGATGAACATAAGATTAATCTTACAATAACGATATGCATGTGAAGAAAGTCTTAAATAGTTCAAGACTGTAAATTAGTAAGTCAACAAAGTATTCCATTCCAATTGATATTACATATGAATATTAGCTAGAGAGAAGCTGTGAAGGTATATTAATGTCAGTCGCAACCACTAAAATTGGGTAAGAGTTTGTAAGTCCAGTAAAACGAAATATTGAAGTGAAACATTAACAACCAATCAGACGCAGACCTATTGTTCCATCCACCTAACAAACGGGTAAATTCTGATGGTTCATTCAGATTGTTAAAATGTTTACAAATATTATAGTATTTATTAAATTATGTGAGAATACACGTCTGCAATTACCAGAGCAGTGGAGAAAGACCTTCGTCGGGATTTTGTAAAGGTTTTCGCTCTAAGCTCGCACTTGATGACCTAGAACTCTAGTTTATACGGTCTTTGTTGTTTGAATATAGCTTCTATTTGCAACATATGAGGTATTGCAACAAATTTCCATATAAGCATCTATTCAGCCAAAAAGGTTCCTTAAGAATTTCGAAAACTTTGTTAATGAAAACGAGTAGTGATGATTTTAGGCTTATCTGCATTTCAGAAGGAGTCTATTTATCTGGATGGTTTGTTATCTAATTCTCAGTATAGCCATTTACAATGTTATTTTGACATCCTCCAGAAAATGACCTTGAAAATAACATTTATACTTGTACGGTTACATGTCTGTATTCTCCAGAATTTTTCAAGTCTTCCTTAATACAAAATTAAAACAAAAACAGAGTAACTAACGAAAATCTTATTTTAATTCTGAAGCAAAATCACATCATCATTAAATTAAAAATCACAAATTAATCAACACAATTAAGAAACACGGAATCACAATAAAACGCAAAGAAATAACATTGTCGGAAACATTAGACAGAGGCAAAAGAAAACTCGCAAGATAGTGACGAGAACAAAGGAAAGAGAAATTGAAGGAAGTGAAGAAAATAAGACAATTCTATGCGTAGATATACACGCGAAACGACGTCATTTTGGTTTCTTGATTTAAAGCAGCTTGTACGCTCCACTGTAGGTGTTGTACTCTTAATTGAGATAGGTCGTTCAAAACAATTTCTTCTCTCCTTTAGTCTGCAATTCCAACACCTCCTTAGCGTAATTAATTGTGCCGTCCGACTTTGGGTCTCCTTCTCACGTGGGATGGGCAGCTTTCCGTCCGAAATTTCTACGGCTTTGATTGCCCTGTTCTTTTCACCGTCTTCCACCAACGGAAGGAATAATTCCACGGCTTTGGTTGTCATATTTGGTTTTCGTCAGTTACATTCCTTTTTAAATTACAGGTTGGTTTATCTTGACTACATATATATCTACGCATATAATTATGTTAGTTTCTTCAATTTCTTTAATTTCTTTTTCCTTTATTACCACCATCTTCGACCACCGCCCGGATTAGTTCCACGACTCATCTAAGTCTTCAGTTGTGTCAGCAAATTATTTGGACTAATTTGCCCTTCGGATGGGAAAAAGGAGCATGACTGCGGATGGAAAAATTTAATGGAGCTATCAAAAGTGTCGTAAGGATTTTTTGATGCTGATACTTTGATAATTTAACCTCAGGTGCAAGTTACAAGGTACTGTATAATTGCTTGTTTTGTTAATGCAATTGCAATTTTCAAAATTGACTTTCACTTAATGAGGGGGACAATTTACTATGGTGGCACAATTTACAAATGGTCAAGTGTGAGTTCCAAGTGGAGAACAATTTTCAAGTGAAGGCACAATTTACTATGGTCAAAAATGCAAGTTTAAAGTAAGCTCAAGTTCACTCTGTGCACTATAGATAGGTGGCATCCTATTCATTTGAAAATCATCACAAAAAAAATCAACTACAAGCAATATTCTCTTCTAGTGTTAGGCAGAAAATTGAGAGTGCAATTTTCAGAGTTCCTAAAAGAATCGAGAAATATTGAGAAGTGAGTTGTGAGTGTTTGTAAACACTTGTAACTTTCTCCCTATAGTGAAAGTCTTGCAGCAGCCCGTGGAAGTAGCCAGTTTGGGTGAACCACGTAAATAATTGTGTCTATTTATTTTTTTGCTCTATTCGTTAAATCTGGTTGTTGGAATCCCTAACAAATGGTATCAGAGCCCAGGGATCGGCATATTCCGGGGGCATCCAGATTTGAGTAGGAGCAATGGCGGCAGACGAAGGGAAGATGAAACTCGAGAAGTTTGACAGTTTGGACTTCGGCTTTTGGAAGATGCAGATAGAGGACTATCTCTATCAGAAAAATTTATATCTACCTCTTGAAGAAACGAAACTAGAATCAATGAAGGAGGAGGAATGGAAACTCATGGATCGACAAGCTCTTGGAGTTATCCGATTGGCGTTATCCCGCAGTGTAGCCTTTAACATTGCAAAAGAGAAAACTACGGCTTGTCTTATGAAAGCTCTCTCGAATATGTACGAGAAACCTTCGGCCTCAAATAAAGTGCATCTTATGAGGCGATTATTCAACCTGAGAATGAGTGAAGGTTCATCAGTGGCTCAACATCTCAATGAACTTAGCACAATCACGACCCAATTAAGTTCGGTTGAAATTGAGTTCGACGATGAGGTACAAGCGTTGATACTTTTGTCCTCCCTGCCAGAAAGTTGGAATGCTACGGTCACGGCTATGAGTAGCTCGTCGGGAAGCAGTGAGTTGAAATTCAACGATGTTCGAGATCTTGTTCTGAATGAAGAAATTCGATGAAGAGAGTCGGGCGATAATTCGACACCATCTGCTTTGTCAACGGAGTCAAGAGGAAGGAAAAATGATCGAGGAAGATCAAACAATCGAGGAAAATCCAAGAATGGGAGATCTAAGTCGTGAAATCCCAACAATTCCAAGAAGACTGTTGAGTGTTGGAATTGCGGAAAGACTGGGCACTAGAAATATAATTTATTTGGCACTTTGCATTCTAGAAATATAATTTATTTGACACTTTGCACCCTAGTGTCTGTTTTAATGAGAATTTTTATTGGTAGAATGGTAAAAAAGTTATTTTCAATTTTTTTTTTACACTTTGCACATTCGCAATATAGATGTTGCACCTTTAAAATATAGAATGTTGGTATTTTGCCCCATAAAATTATAAAATATTAGCACTTTTCACCCCGATTTAAAATTTTTTGGCACTTTGACATAGCTTAATGTATTTTTCTTAAAAAAACCAAACTCATGAATGTCGGCGATGTAGAGATAAAATGGTCATTTCTATATACAACAATCATAAACTTGTTATTCTAAATTTATTTTACTTTATAATAACTTATTTTAACATTTTTTCTCTGTAAAATTTAGATTAATAAAAAAAGACATTGTATTTATTTTATTTTTAAGTATCATCTAGACTATTTATATTATATCTAAAATACACATTTACATATCTAACATATTATTATATTGCATGTTGCTTACATTATTTAAATTGTCATATTAAGTCGGGGATAAAAATGCCCTAACTTACATTTTTTGGGTGCAAAGTGCCAATATTCTATATTTCAGAGTGCCAAATTTTGTATTTTTAGTGTGCAAAGTACCAAAAATTCAAAAATAACTATTTTACCCTTCAGTCAATTAATTTTTTCCTTTAAAACACACACTAGGGTGTAAAGTTCCAACTAAATTGTATTTCCAAAGTGCAAAGTGCCAAAACTTTTATGTTAAAGTACAAAGTGCCAAAATTCTATAATTTCAGGGTGCAAATTGCCAAAAACTTTATTCTATCTACTATTTCAATATTGCTTTCAAACTTCAAAATTCTTATTATGGGACTGGTAACCAATGGAGCCATCTATGTTCGACCCAATCCGTATCCATGCCCAAGTATCCTTTGCAATGCAATATGCCATGTTTTCGATTGCGGATCTTACAAATGACCCGATGGTTATTGTGTTATCAATCAAAGATTAGTTACATATTTGTTACTAAAACTAAATAGCGACGGTTACATAAAAAAAAGGACGAAAAGTTTTTTGTTGGAACATTCTTTTTCCTACAACCTTAACAATCGAATTCCTACGAAGAATATTTTTTTTCAAATGATCGAGGAAGATCAACTTTCTGGCAGGGAGGACAAAAGTATCAACGTTTGTACCTCATCGTCGAACTCAATTTCAACCGAACTTAACTGGGTCGTGATTGTGCTAAGTTCATTGAGATGTTGAGCCACTGATGAACCTTCACTCATTCTCAGGTTGAATAATCGCCTCATAAGATGCACTTTTTTGAGGCCGAAGGTTTCTCGTACATATTCGAGAGAGCTTTCATAAGACCAGCCGTAGTTTTCTCTTTTGCAATGTTAAAGGCTACACTGCGGGATAACGCCAATCGGATAACTCCAAGAGCTTGTCGATCCATGAGTTTCCATTCCTCATCCTTCATGGATTCTGGTTTCGTTTCTTCAAGAGGTAGACATAAATTTTTCTGATAGAGATAGTCCTCTATCTGCGTATTCCAAAAGCCGAAGTCCGAACTGTCAAACTTCTCGAGTTTCATCTTCCCTTCGTCTGCCGCCATTGCTCCTACTCAAATATGGATGCCCCCGGAATATGCCGATCCCTGGGCTCTGATACCATTTGTTAGGGATTCCAACAACCAGATTTAACGAATAGATAAAAAAATAAATAGACACAATTATTTACGTGGTTCACCCAAACTGGCAACTTCCACGGGCTGTTGCAAGACTTTCACTATATGGAGAAAATTACAAGTGTTTACAAACACTCACACTCACAACTCCCTTCTCAATATTTCTCGATTCTTTTAGGAACTCTGACAATTGCACTCTCAATTTTCTGCCTAACACTAGAAGAGAATATTGCTTGTAGTTGATTTTTTTTGTGATGATTTTCAAATGAATAGGATGCCACCTATTTATAGTGCACAAAATAAACTTGAAAGGTCTTCCAAACTTGGAACTTGAGCTTACTTGAAACTTGCATTTTGACCATAGTAAGTTGTGCCTTCACTTGAAAATTGTTCTCCACTTGGAACTCACACTTGACCATATGTAAATTGTGCCACCATAGTAAATTGTCCCCCTCATTAAGTGAAAGTCAATTTTGAAAATTGCAATTGCATTAACAATCTCCCACTTGAAGACTGATTCCAATCCATCTTCACAACTTGGTCAATGCAGCAGCCAATCCCGATCATGCTATCCTTGGAGACCAACTGAAGATGAGCACAACTTCAGTTTATCGATAGTCATTACATTGGTTAGCATATCCGCTGGATTCTTACTTCCCTGAATCTTCTCAAGTGTTAAAACCCCATCTTCTAACAGAGATCTGATGAAGTGATAACGAAGTCCAATATGTTTGGTTCTGGAATGAAATGCAGAGTTCTTTACAAGGTGTATTGCCCTTTGGCTGTCACTGTGCAAAACACTCTTCTTACATTCGAATCCCATTTCAGCTAACAATCCTTGAAGCCCAATCATCTCCTTACTGGCTTCTGTGACTGCAACATACTCTGCTTCCGTAGTTGATAAAGCAACAATCTTTTGCAACTGCGACATCCAGCTAACTGTTGTCGAGCCTACTGTAAACACATAACCAGTAGTGCTTCTTCGTTTATCGACTAAACCTGCAAAATCAGCATCTACGTACCCCTGCACCTTTAGCTCCCCTCTACTAAAGGTCAAACACTTGTTCGTAGTGCCTCGTAGATACCTTAAGATCCACTTTACAGCCTCCCAATGGACCTTTCCTGGATTTGACATGAATCTGCTAACAGCTCCAACTTCTTGGGAAATGTCGGGTCTCGTACATATCATAGCATACATCAAACTCCCAATGGCCGAGGCGTAAGGAACCTTTGCCATTAACTCTCTATCATCCTCCGTCTGAGGTGACTGATCACTGGATATACGAAAGTGACTTGCTAAGGGTGTGCTGACGGATTTGGTGTTGCTCATGTTGAATATCTCTAAGATACGACTTATGTAAGCTGACTGAGATAACTGCAATAACCCTTTTTGCTTATCTCGATTGATTTGCATCCCAAGAATCTTCTTAGTTGGACCCAAATCTTTCATATCAAACTCCTTTGACAAATGCTGCTTCAAGCTTTTGATCTCATTCATATCTGAACCGGCTACTAACATATCATCAACATAAAGTAGTAAAATGATATAACTCGAATCATACCTCTTGACAAAGCAACAATGATCGGCATTGCACTTCTGGAAACCTTCCTTGTGCATGAAAGCGTCAAATTTCTTGTACCATTGTCGTGGAGCTTGTTTCAAACCATATAAGCTCTTCTTGAGTCTGCACACCAAATTTTCTCTCCCTTTATCTGTGAATCCCTCTGGTTGATGCATGTAAATCTTTTCATCTAAGTCACCGTGAAGAAATGCAGTCTTCACGTCCAACTATTCAAGATATAGATTTTCAATAGCAACAATACTTAACACAGTCCTGATAGTATTAAGTTTCACTACCGGAGAAAAAATCTCTGTGTAGTCGACTCCTTCCTTCTGCTGGAAGCCTTTGACAACTAATCGAGCTTTATACCTCTTGGATCCATTATGCTCTTCTTTTACCCGATAAACCCATTTGTTATGAAGGGCCTTCTTTCCTTTTGGCAACTCAGCAAGTTCCCATGTATTATTGGAGATCAAAGACTTCATCTCGTCTTTCATAGCAAGCTCCCACTTATCGGCATCTCCAGTCTGACAGGCCTCGTCATAGCACTCGGGTTCACCTCCATCAGTCAACAATAAAGAGTTCAAGTATCTCATGTTCGGCACATGAGGTCGAGAAGACCTTCTCCACACTGGAGTTGGAGAATGAGGTTGATTAGCATTCTCTTGCTCAACACGTTGCTCTGGCTCGGGATTTGCAACTGTCTGGTTCTTCGCAGGACTGATTGGGACATCGTCCACTTCTGCAAAGACTGGATCAATCTCAATTGGATTAACAACATTCGTCGAATGTATGTCTTTGTACATAATCGTTTCATTGAAGATCACGTCTCTACTGCGGATTATCTTCTTGCTCTTATCATCCCAGATGTGAAACCCAAATTCATCATCACCATAGCCAACAAAAGTGCATTTCTTGGACTTTAGATCAAGCTTGTTCCTGCCTTGATCACTGATATGCACATATGCAATACAACCAAATACTTTAAGATGTGATAATTTAACAGATTTGCCACTCCATACCTCTTCTGGTATTTTATGCTCCAATGGAACCGATGGACCTCGGTTTATCAAATAGGCTGCGGTGTTGACTGCTTCTACCCAGAATTGCTTTGGTAGTCCTGACTGCATACGCATACTTTTGGTTCTTTCAGTCAACGTTCGATTCATACGCTCAGCCACACCATTGTGTTGAGGCGTATCCGGAACAGTTCTCTCCATTCGGATCCCATGCTCATAGCAGAACTTCTTGAATACGGTTGTTTCGTATTCTCCTCCATTATCAGTTCTGAGCCTTTTGATCTTCAAACCTATCTCATTTTCTAACAAGGCTTTCCATTTTTTGAAAGTATCGAACACTTCAGATTTATGTTTCAAAAAATAAACCCATACCTTCCGAGAGTGGTCATCGATGAAAGTTACGAAGTAATGTTTTCCTCCAATAGATGAGACAGTCATTGGACCCCAAACATCAGAATGAACAAGCTCCAGCTTTTCATTTTTCGGGGTTCTACTTCCTTTCTGAAAGCTGACTCTCTTTTGCTTTCCGAAAATACAGTCCTCACACATGTCAATGTCAATCAACTGCAGATCTGGTAGCTTTCCCTTAGAATGCATAACCTTCATTCCCTTTTCACTCATATGACCAAGTCTTTGGTGCCATAAGTTCGCATTTGGGCTACTAGCTGCGACAATAATCGAACAACGGCCCATTCCGGTTAAGTAAAGAGTACCATTTTCCTTACCTCGTGCAATTGTCATTGCACCCTTCGTGATTTTCCAGACATCACCAGGGAACACCGCTGTATATCCTTCACTTGCCAATTGCCCCACTGAGATTAAATTCTTTCTTAGGTCGGGAATATGTCTGACATCCTTCAGCTTCCATACAGACCCACTAAGATTAATCTTCACTGTGCCTTTACCAATAATATCACAAGGTGGATCATCACCAAGATATACCTTACCAAGATTTCCAGACACATACCTTTCAAAGAGATCTTTCTGCGAAGTAGCATGAAATGACGCTCCAGAATCTAACACCCAAGATTCTTCCTTGCTCTCCAAAGAGCATATCAGCGCATCACTATCTTCCGATGTCGATGCGACATTTACTTCGATTTTTGTCTCCTGATTCTTCGGTGCAGTCTTTCCGCAATTCCAATACTCAACAGTTTTCTTGGAATTGTTCGGATTTCTCGACTTAGATCTCCCATTCTTTGATTTTCCTCCGTTGTTTGATCTTCCTCGATCATTTTTCCTTCATCTTGACTCCGTTGACAAAGCAGATGGTGTCGAATTATCGCCTGACTCTCTTCGTCGAATTTCTTCATTCAGAACAAGATCTCGAACATCGTTGAATTTCAACTTACTGCTTCCCGACGAGCTACTCACAGCCGTGACCGTAGCATTCCAACTTTCTGGCAGGGAGGACAAAAGTATCAACGCTTGTACCTTATCGTCAAACTCAATTTCAACCGAACTTAACTGGGTCGTGATTTGTGCTAAGTTCATTGAGATGTTGAGCCACTGATGAACCTTCACTCATTCTCAGGTTGAATAATCGCCTCATAAGATGCACTTTATATGAGGACGAAGGTTTCTCGTACATATTCGAGAGAGCTTTCATAAGACTATCCGTAGTCTTCTCTTTTGCAATGTTAAAGGCTACATTGCGGGATAACATCAATCGGATAACTCCAAGAGCTTGTCGATCCATGAGTTTCCATTCCTCATCCTTCATGGATTCTGGTTTCGTTTCTTCAAGAGGTAGATATAAATTTTTCTAATAGAGATAGTCCTCTATCTGCATCTTCCAAAAGCCGAAGTCCGAACTGTCAAACTTCTCGAGTTTCATCTTCTCTTCGTCCGTCGCCATTGCTCCTACTCAAATCTGGAATGACCCCGGAAAATGCCGATCCCTGGGCTCTGATACCATTTGTTAGGGATTCCAATAACCAGATTTAACGAATAGAGCAATAAAATAAATAGACACAATTATTTACGTGGTTCACCCAAACTGGCTACTTCCACGGGCTGCTGCAAGACTTTCACTATAGGGAGAAAATTACAAGTGTTTACAAACACTCACACTCACAACTCACTTCTCAATATTTCTCAATTGTTTTAGGAACTCTGAAAATTGCACTCTCAATTTTCTGCCTAACACTAGAAGAGAATATTGCTTGTAGTTGATTTTTTTTGTGATGATTTTCAAATGAATAGGATGGCACCTATTTATAGTGCACAAAGTGAACTTGAAAGGTCTTCCAAACTTGGAACTTGAGCTTACTTGAAACTTGCAATTTTGACCATAGTAAATTGTGCCTTCACTTGAAAATTGTTCTCCACTTGGAACTCACGCTTGACCATTTGTAAATTGTGCCACCATAGTAAATTGTCCCCCTCATTAATTGAAAGTCAATTTTGAAAATTGCAATTGCATTAACAAAACAAGCAATTATACACTACCTTGTAACTTGCACCTGAGGTTAAATTATCAAAGTATCAGCATCAAAAAATCCTTACGACACTTTTGAGAGCTCCATTAAATTTTTCCATCCGCAGTCATGCTCCTTTTTTCCATCCGAAGGGCAAATTAGTCCAAATAATTTGCTGACACAACTGAAGACTAAGATGAGTCGTGGACCTAATCCGGGCGGTGGTCGAAGACGGTGGTAATAAAGGAAAAAGAAATTAAAGAAAGTGAAGAAACTAACATAATTATATGCGTAGATATATATGTAGTCAAGAGAAACCAACCTGTAATTTAAAAAGGAATGAAACTGACGAAAACAAAATATGACAACCAAAGCCGTGGAATTAATCCTTCCGTTGGTGGAAGACGGTGAAAAGAACAGGGCAACCAAAGCTGTAGAAATTTCGGACGAAAAGCTGCCCATCCCACGTGAGAAGGAGACCCAAAGTCGGACGGCACAATTAATTACGCTAAGGAGGAGTTGGAATTGCAGACTAAAGGAGAGAAGAAATTGTTTTGAACGACCTATCTCAATTAAGAGTACAACACCTACAGCAGAGCGTACAAGCTGCTTTAAATCAAGAAACTGAAACGACGTCGTTTCGCGTGTATATCTACGCATAGAATTGTCTTATTTTCTTCACTTCCTTCAATTTCTCTTTCCTTTGTTCTCGGCCGTATCTTGCGAGTTTTCTTTTGCCTCTGTCTAATGTTTCCGACAATGTTATTTCTTTGCATTTTATTGTGATTCCGTGTTTCTTAATTGTGTTGATTAATTTGTGATTTTTAATTTAATGATGTTGTGATTTTGCTTTTAGAATTAAAATAAGATCTTCGTTAGTTACTCTGTTTTTGTCTTAATTTTGTATTAAGGAAGACTTGAAAAATTCTGGAGAATACAGACATGTAACCGTACAAGTATAAATGTTATTTTAAATGTCATTTTCTGGAGGATGTCAAAATAACATTGTAAATGGTTATCTTCCAAACATACTGAGAATTAGATAATAAACCATCCAGATAAATAGACTCCTTCTGAAATGCAGATAAGCCTAAAATCATCACTACTCGTTTTCATTAGCAAAGTTTTCGAAATTCTTAAGGAACCTTTTTGGCTGAATAGATGCTTATATGGCAATTTGTTGCAATACCTCATATCTTGCAAATAGAAGCTATATTCAAACAACAAAGACCGTATAAACTAGAGTTCTAGGTCATCAAGTGCGAGCTTAGAGCGAACACCTTTACAAAATCCTGACGAAGGTCTTTCTCCACTGCTCTGGTAATTGCAGACGTGTATTCTCACTTAATTTAATAAATACTATAATATTTGTAAACATTTTAACAATCTGAATGAACCAGCAGAATTTACCCATTTGTTAGGTGGATGGAACAATAGGTCTGCGTCTGATTTGTTGTTAATGTTTCACTTCAATATTTCGTTTTACTGGACTTACGAACTCTTACCCAATTTTAGTGGTTGCGACTGACATTAATATACCTTCACAGCTTCTCTCTAGCTAATACTCATCTGTAATATCAATTGGAATGGAATACTTTGTTGACTTACTAATTTACAGTCTTGAACTATTTAAGACTTTCTTCACATGCATATCGTTATTGTAAGATTAATCTATGTTCATCATCTAAAACTTTATTGTCATTAACTCTCATCTTCATCTTGATTTTAATTATCAGATATCTACCTAGACATTGATGCTTGTAAAAATCAAATCAGGTCATCAGCATATAAACAAACTATACTATAGTGGCAACAATTAAACTTGTATGTGGTGTATATATGACTTGATGTGCCTATTATAGGCCCTTGGTGTCTCTATCAACCTGTACAAAAAAATTTCTCATCCTCTGACATTTTATTTTGTTTTCCACCAAACTATTAATTATATATGTGGCATTTGGGGTTTCCGACGTTCACGTTTTCTTCAAGAAAAATCCATTTAGATTAAGAAACACACATTTTGTCCAAATTTTCCTACTTCTACTCAACTATATATATATATATATTTCATTAATATCACTAAATGAAAGTTTTTCAATGGAGATACTGGGTGAAAACTTCGTCATAGTTAATTTTAACTTTCAATTTGTATCTTTAAGCTACGATGATTATTCCTTTAATTAATATATATATATATATATATATATATATATATATATATATATATATATATATATATATATATGTGTGTGTGTGTGTGTGTGTGTGTGTGTATATGTTAATTGAGAACACATTTATAAATTTTGTTGTTAATTTGTCACTGCTATTGATGGAAAATTATTTATGTTGGTATTTTGTTATAATTTCGTTATTAATACTAACAGTTTTTATTTCCGTTAGAATCATGACGTTGCTTGATTTTGTAATTAATATTAATGCTCGAAGTAAAATGACCCAATTTTTTTATAATGGTTTTCAAGGGTGGTGTAATCCCACTAGTCCACTCTCCTTCCTTTAACATGATGGAAGGATGAATTAATCTCTTAGATCAAAACAACATTTGACGTTTACAACTTCTATGTCCTGGTGAAACTTTTACACTTAGTAAAATTACAAGGATCTTAATCTCTTAGACTAAATCATCACAAGGCTCTTAGCTTTACAATTAATTGATAACGCTGTGAAAATGTTGTTATTACGTGCCGTCTTAAGCCTAAAACATCTTGTTTTGATTCGAGTTTTGGTTGCCTTTGCGTGTTTTCGTGGCTTTTCCCTATTTGGCCCATTTGTTTGGCATTTGTTCATTTTTTGTGTTTTTGTTTATGTTTTGATCGTTTTCCCCGTGGCTTGTCGAAATTGACATCTTAGAGTGATTAGGAGTTTCGTATCAATGAACGCGAGTTGTTCTACCTACTTCCTAGTCAAACTTGAGCTTCAAAGGAAAGCGAACCCGAAGCAAATCGTACAAGAATATAGATAGCTGCTCACTAAAACATGCACAAGATATTCGTAATTTACCCTTTAAAATAAAGCTGTAATTCACCGCATTATAAAAAATAAAAAGAGTGAGAAAGCAGTTACAATCGATAATCTCCTTTATTTAAATAGTTTTTGGTTGAGAATTGATTTTACATGTATTTTAAAGATGATTACAACTATTTATGGATGACCATGGCCAACATCTTCTATTGTTCTTGGCGAACATAGACAAATTGGGTTGGGCGATACTTTTGGGTCGAGAACACAACGACCATCAGGGCATTTGAAAAATTCACAATCATGAGCAGCATGGCATAATTGTGTGCAACTTTCAGTCGTACATGGAAACGGTTGAGGTTTAATATGGATCGCTTCAAGTCCCATAACAAAAAATGTTGTTCCTAACAAGAAAACCAAAAGAGACAATTTGTAGATCATTTTCATTGTTTATGAAGAGTGTAACTACGAATTGAGTTTTTGAGATAATGTAGGTTTGGGTTTATGGAAAGGGTACTAATAAGGCTATTTATATAGAGAAAAAGGAATATTAAGGGGTAAATGCAATTATTTTTTGAAATTATTTTTTGAAATATGTTGATTCAAAATGACCTTATTTAATATTTTTTGCAGGGTTTTTGAAAAACAAGGAAGTTGGCACAATAAAAATTTCACAGTATAGTTTCTTGCAGGTTTAGTATAACACATTGGAGTATTTTGCATTTTTCACCAATATTAAGTAGTGGAAACATATTTAAAAAAATATTAAATAAGGTGGTTACTAGCAAATTTTACTTAATTTTATTTTCCTTATTGTCCCTTATAACAGAAAAAGTAGGGGATGAGATTTTCGTAATGAGATTATAATGGATTATTTTAATTATAGCAGTAAAATTTTGAGCATTAAATTTTACCTTATTTTCCTTATTGTCCCTTATAACAGAAAAAGTAGGGGATGAGATTTTCGTAATGAGATTATAATGGGTTACTTTAATTATGTCAATAAAATTATGAGCATAAAATTTTATCGAAAGACTATGTAACTATGAAAGCCCACATTTTTTGTCCATAACAAGTCTATGATAAATTATGTACAAACTAATATTTATCATCTCACTAAAAAAAAGCATCAAGACGGTCCGATTCCAAGGAAAACTAAATTGTCGTTATTGGTAATGGAATATTAAAAAAAAATTAAATTAAAAGTGTTCCTCTAACGATAGCGACAAATTAAAAACGGAATATCGGAAAACAAATATTTCTTGTAGGAATTCGGATGTTGAGTTTTAAAAAAAAAGTTATACATAAGGAAACATTATATGTTGCTATTTAGCTTTAGTAGCAGAACAACGATGGAACTAACAACAAAATATGTTCCGCCAATAATAATAAAAAATTGAAAAAAAATATTCTTCGTAGGAATTCGATTGTTAAGGTTGTAGCAAAAAGAATGTTCCAACAAAAAACTTTTCGTCCTTTTTTTTTATGTAACCGTCGCTATTTAGTTTTAGTAACAAATATGTAACTAATCTTTGATTGATAACACAATAACCATCGGGTCATTTGTAAGATCCGCAATCGAAAACATGGCATATTGCATTGCAGAGGATACTTGGGCATGGATACGGATTGGGTCGAACATAGATGGCTCCATTGGTTACCGGTCCCATAATAAGAATTTTGAAGTTTGAAAGCAATATTGAAATTGTAGATAGAATAAAGTTTTTGACAATTTGCACCCTGAAATTATAGAATTTTGGCACTTTGTACTTTAACTTAAAAGTTTTGGCATTTTGCACTTTGGAAATACAATTTAGTTGGCACTTTACACCCAAGTGTGTGTTTTAAAGGAAAAGATTAATTGACTGAAAGGTATAATAGTTATTTTTGAATTGTTGGTACTTTGCACACTAAAAATACAGAATTTGGCACTCTGAAATATAGAATATTGGCACTTTGCACCCAAAAAATACAAGTTAGGGCATTTTTATCCCCGACTTAATATGACAATTTAAATAATGTAAGCAACATGCAATATAATAATATGTTAAATATGTAAATGTGTATTTTAGATATAATATAAATAGTCTAGATAATACTTAAAAATAAAATAAATACAATGTCTTTTTTTTTAATCTAAATTTTACTGAGAAAAAATGTTAAAATAAGTTATTATAAAGTAAAATAAATTTAGAATAACAAGTTTATGGTTGTTGTATATAGAAATGACCATTTTATCTCTACATCACCGACATTCATGAGTTTGGTTTTTTTAAGAAAAATACATTAAGTTGTGTCAAAGTGCCAAAAAATTTAAATCGGGGTGAAAAGTGCTAATATTTTATAATTTTATGGGGCAAAATACCAACATTCTATATTTTAAAGGTGCAACATATATATTGCGAATGTGCAAAGTGAAAAAAAAAAATTGAAAGTAACTTTTCTATCATTCTACCAATAAATTTTCTCATTAAAACAGACACTAGGGTGCAAAGTGCCAAATAAATTATAATTCTAGAATGCAAATTGCCAAAATTTTAAGTCAAGTTGCAAAGTGCCAAAACCCTGTAATTCCAAGGTGCATATTGCGTTGCAAAGGGTACTCGGGCATGGATACTCCAAAAGATTAATGAATTTTTTTTTTTTCGATTTACACGTAAAGAATGAGTAAGCTCCAGCTAATATAAGTCATACTAAGCATTCGGGGGATAAATCCAGAGAGAGCAAAGATAGTTTTACAGAAAAGGTTGGTGTTACATTCAAACATGCATTAATATGAACTTTTGTTCCTGCAGAATGACAAATCCCTTTCCCAACATTTTCTAGAATAGAACTGTCACTCCAACTCCAGAACAATAGCAATCCCATAATTCCCAAGTTGTGCTTGCAAAGTCATGATAGTGACCCCTTACAATGTCAGCTAATGTCAGTTATTTGCTGGGGACCAGATTATCACATAGGTATAAGCTAGGATAACACCATGAACAATTAGTTACATGCATATTCTTGGACTCCCGTATGAACAACATAATTTCGAATATGAATTTCTCGAGCCATGACTACTTATTTCCATTTACATTCCGGAAACAAAATGGATCAGTGTGCAAGCCGAAGATTTTAGTGCTTTAATTCTTCTGAATCATACTCTACCAGTCAAACGCACTCTTAGAATGGCTTCAGCTTACTTTACTTGTTTAAGAGGTCCTATGATGAAAACCTGAATGGAGATTTAGACTCATTAGTATTATCTACATAGAAAAATATTTATCACGAGGAAGAACGCGTTTGCATACAGATGCGAAACTGCAGTTTAAAATTTTCAACATATAAGTTGAGTGAAGATTAAAACAGTAACTACTTCATCCTTCTTGAAACAAAAGTCCACAAACCCGACACAAAGTCCATCCAAATAGGCTCAAAATAGCAGTTATCCCTTTAAAATATATTACCATCAATTAATATACATCTTCAGAGATGCAAAATACACAATTCCTAAATCTTAAAAAATACATATTTGCAACACTACCCCTATTATATACTTGACTTTTGAAGTTTGAAAATTTAAAATTGACAAAATCAACCATCTTATACAATAATTAATAGTTCAATCCTTTATAAATTGAAAATCATAAAACTACCCATCTTCTACAATCAACTTTATACTAATTAAAGAATCCACCTACTGCATATATATTAAGTAAAGCCAGTCAGTTGAAGACTGCAATACATATTGATTCACCATTGGACCAGTAACACAAAAGAAACTATTGATATGCTCTTCTGTTCAGGATATTGATTACTATTCATTACAGGTCAGTAAATAACATCTGGAATTAGTACCTCAAACCAGTCTATGAACTGTATGTGAACTCTTAACAAGTTCTGAATCAGCACCAGTAAAAAAATTACTTACCTAAGAAACTGATTTAAAAAATTCTACAACGAAATCTCCTGAACAAAATAATTTTCCCTCAAACTCCAAGTGAAAAGGTTCACTTCTCAACACATTACATATATCAATGCTCCATAAAAAATGTAGAAACATAAAAAATATTTAATCCTCCTACATTTAATAAGACCATGACATGCCTATACATAAACAGACATACTCAGCTACAATTTTTCACAAAATATAGTAGTAAGAATTATAAGCTTCAGCAAACAACCTAACAATTTATCAATAGATTTTAGTAACAAGCCACATCAATATAAACTTAATTGTGATTATATCAGGTACTATACCTGAATTGTGATTAAATTTTGTTCTTATCAAACAACAGCAGAAGCATTATTAATCCTAAACGGGACACAAAAATTTCTAAAGCAAGCTATATATAAGGTCAGGTTTAACAAATATTAGCTCATAATGTATGCTAAATTCATGCAATAAGACTCATCCATCAATGGACTTGAAAAACTAAAGGGGGAAACAAAAAAAAGGCTGGAACTTCCAATTATTCTGCCCGTGTACGGAACATATGCATTTATACTCCTGGAAATATTCCATCTAATCAGTTTGGAAACTCTTATAGTTAAACAATGTTAAAGATAAAAATCTCAGAAGGTAAAAAGAGTTATCATACCGCATAACTCGAGGATCGAAGGCATGCGATGTGTGACAAGTAATGCAAAATTTAGTATATATCCCAAACTTAACAACAAATGAGGACTACTATATCCCTGTATACAGGCCACTCCCTACTCAGCAAATCAACACATATACTATGCGAGAAAGTATACGAGTACTCGAATTAAGTCACAGCTTAGAATGAAGAACGAGTACAAGTACTATCACATAAAATATACGTAATTAACATACAAATTTAACAATATCAACAAATCTGGTTAAATAAAAAACAAAAACCATTATGCTTGCTTAGTAACAATATATTGTTTTACATCAATATTCCATAAAAAATAGCAATATTACATCAAATACCGTGTGAGCACACAATTGCAGCTGCCATGGACAAACGACCAATAGATAGTGGTATGTATGTGTATGAGCTTGTTAGCGAATACTCCACGGTCAATAATATGCGTCAAGCATACTTTGAGCTCATAGATCCCGTTCCATCGCAAGACCAATGGATGAACATCCCTGATCATGTTCTGACGAAAGTAGTGCTACCTCCAGTCGAAGAAATAACCCGTGGAAGGCCTAAAACGACACGACATGTATCATGCCTTGAAAAATCGAAGAGAAAATACAAGTGCGGAATTTGCAGAAGTACCGATCACAACGCAAGTAGATGTCCCCAACGCGGCCAGAGTTCGGGCAACCACGAAAGTGAATCTTAGATGTTTAGTGAAGCACTTGGGAGTTGTATTTGATGTTTATTGAACAATGTTTGATGTAATGGATGTTTTATGCAATTTCGTGTTCTATGCAAATTCGATTTGAGTGAACATTTCAATTTTGTGCAAATTATGGATTAAATTGCAATTATGAATTTTTTATAAATTTTGGGGGTAAATTTGTAATTTTTGAAAATTTAGGGACCAAACTGCAAATACGTGTTAAATGTAAGTTCGTAGTGAGTGAACAATTTAATTTTGTGTAAATTATGGATTGAATTGCAATTATGGGGGTAAAATTGTAATTTTTAAAAAGTTAGGGACCAACTGCAAATACGTGTTGAATGCAAGTTCGTAGTGAGTGAACAATTTAATTTTGTGCAAATTATGGATTGAATTGCAATTATGAATTTTTTATAAATTTTGGGGATAAAATTGTAATTTTTGAAAAGTTAGGGACGAAACTGCAAATACGTGTTAATGCAAGTTCGTAGTGAGTGAACAATTTAATTTTGTGCAAATTATGGATTGAATTGCAATTATGAATTTTTTATAAATTTTGGGGATAAAATTGTAATTTTTGAAAAGTTAGGGACCAAACTGCAATTTCGTGTTCTATGCAAATTCGCAGTGACTGAACATTTTAATTTTGAGCAAATTATGGATTGAATTGCACAAAATTAAATTACAGTTTGGTCCCTGAAACCCTAAACCCTAACCCTAACCCTAAACCCTTACCCTAACCCTAAACCATATTATCACCCAAATGGAGAAGTAACACTTACATGAACATTATGTCCTCCGTAAATCATAACTTCGTACATATTGGTCAATCTTTTAAGATTTTGTCAGTTTATCACCCAAATGGAGAAGTAACACTTACATGAACATTATGTCCTCCGTAAATCATAACTTCGTACATATTGGTCATTTTTTTAAGATTTTGTCAATTTATCACCCAAGTGGAGAATCAACACTTACAGGAATATTATGTCCTCCGTAAATCATAACTTCGTACATATTGATCAATTTTCTAAGATTTTGTCAATTCACTCACTAGAGCTTGCATTTAACACGAATTTGCAGTTTGGTCCCTAACTTCTCAAAAATTACAGTTTTACCCCCAAATTTTATGATCTATTTCATAATTGCAATTAAATCATATTTGCACAAAACTAAATTGTTCACTCACTAGAGCTTGCATTTAACACGAATTTGCAGTTTGGTCCCTAACTTCTCAAAAATTACAGTTTTACCCCCAAAATTTATGATCTATTTCATAATTGCAATTCAATCCATATATGCACAAAATTAAATTGTTCACTCACTAGAGCTTGCATTTAACACGAATTTGCAGTTTGGTCCCTAATTTCTCAAAAATTACAGTTTTTACCCCCAAAATTTATGATCTATTTCATAATTGCAATTCAATCCATATTTGCACAAAATTAAATTGTTCACTCACTAGAGCTTGCATTTAACACGAATTTGTAGTTTGGTCCCTAACTTCTCAAAAATTATAGTTTTACCCCCAAAATTTATGATCTATTTCATAATTGCAATTCAATCCATATTTGCACAAAATTAAATTGTTCACTCACTAGAGATTGCATTTAACACGAATTTACAGTTTGGTCCCTAACTTCTCAAAAATTATAGTTTTACCCCCAAAATTTATGATCTATTTCATAATGGCAATTCAATCCATATTTGCACAAAATTAAAATGTTCACTCAAAAATTACAATTTTACCACCTAATTTTATACAAATGGTCCCTAACCGAATTAAATATTACAAAAAAATTTAAATTAAATTACTTAGTGGATTTGGTTTCTTAACATTAGGGGTAAAAGGACTTGTAATAAGCCTACTAGGATTTCTTATCCTCTGTACTCTTCTTTCTTGCCTTGGTTCTTCGGCATTATTACCCTGACCTTGAGAATGCGTAGGTGAACTCCTACCCAAATGATCACCCTGAAAATGCTTATATTGAAAATTCATATCAAACATTACACAAAATCAATTTGTGCAACACCATCCAAAAGCAATTTAATAAATCTACCATTTAGATAAACACAACTCCAAAACCAATCTAATAAACAATATAGTCTAAAAACAATTTAGATAAAAGTCAATAATCCTTTAAATAAATTCCAACAATATCTCTAAAAAAAATCCACAAAAATAAAATTCAATACAACAACTAAACCTGATCATCATCATTATCATTATCACCATCATCATCATCATTGTTGTCGCCCCCTTCATTGTCGGCTTCTTCATTATCGGCTTCTTCATTATCCCCCCCGCCCCCTTGTCTAATCATCATTCGATTGAGTTTCTCCACCGTTGATGTCAGATAACCGAGCTTCCCATAAATGTTACGTTCCATATCGTTGATCCGACCAGTAAAGCTCTGACCCATATCATTCACAAGACCAACAACTCTCTGCTCCAATGCAAGTGCCCAAGCAGGTACTTCAGAAGATGATGATGGTTGATCTTGAGAAGTAGAGGCACCATCTTGGCCTTGGCTTATTCGGAGACGCTTCTGACGTCGAGGCACAGGAGTAGAATCAGGAGCACCTTCTGCTGGAGCAGAAACAGCTAGGGCGGATGGCCGGTTGGGGTGTTCGGGAACTCTCTCATCATCCCGAACAACCAGATAACGCTGTCCCAAAAAAGTAGTTAATGTGCGATAACACCTAAGGCGGTCACGATTGTTTGCTATAACTGAAAACGTTCTAACTGATTCATAGTACTTCATCGTCAACTCCGTGTTATCCGGCAGTAGCTGTGGGATCACAGCCTGAAAAAATAAAATATACAAGTTATTTATAATAAATTTTCAAGTGATATGTCGGAAAAAAATTATTAATAAAAACGATTAACATACATGAACATTCCGCAAGAACTCGTCTATATCATTAGCGCCGGGACCAGGGTTCTTGAAATCCCAACGTAACATTCGCGGATATCTCGGAACAGTAGGGCTGGCCCTTGCAACAAAATTGCCAAAATCGGCCATGCCTTCAATGGTTCCACCGCCCAAAACTGTTCACATTCTAAGCATTAGTCAAAACATCCAACATTTACGAGAAAATAAATAAAAAAATACATGAAAATAAACAATTGATTTTACAAACTTTCCAGAAAAATGTGCGGGAAGCCATACGCATTCCATTTACGGACACGGACGTCCTCATTGCCAGTGCCCAAATTTTTTACAATATCAATAAAAGTCAGTTTCCATACCTTATCTCCGCACGGATATCTCTCGCACATCGCGAGATCGTTACATATCTTCAATATATACAAATTTACATCAGCATTGTTATTTTTAAAACTTTAAAGAAATAACAAAAATTAAAATTAAAGTTTACTTACTGCGAATGTGTCGTTATGAACCAATTTTGTGGGCCGAGTTGGCATCAACACGGCCGATATCACCCACACGTATATCAACTTGCATACGTCCTCGTTATTCGATCCACTCCGATACAACAAGTCCATGATACTCATTTTCAAAGCATCAACAGAAACCTCAGACTGCCCCCAACCCGAAAAGTATTGGTCCTTCAAATGACCCCGTTGATCGATTATTTCGCGGTCATCATCACTCACTGTCCCAACTCGCATCCCCGATACGAGGACAAACTCCTGGATCCCGAACCTAACTAGCTTTCCATTTACCAAAAACCAGTGTTAACATTCGTATTTACTTTTACCTTGCATGTGTGTGCATACTCGAAGGATCATTGCGTGCAACACCGACGACTTGAATTTGCCGTTTCCGGTTAGGTAAAGAAAACTCCCAATTTGGGGGTACGCATTTATAATCTCCCAATGCTGAGGTCTGAGCAAACTTACTATATCGCGAATCTCGCCCCACGAACAACGCTGTGTTATCTCTCCTTTTAGGATCACATTATTGTAGTGAAAGGGTGGTAGTAGTCCTCCATGTAGAGCCGAGGTGGGCAATGTTCTGTATGCCTACAATACAAACAACAAAAACAACCAAAATTAATGTTCTGTTTGGCGTGTTGGCGTGTGGCGTGAATCTCAGCCACACGCCAACATTGTGTGCTTGGCGTGTGGCTGAGGTACACGCCAACACGCCAACACACCAACAGTGTGTTCATGAACACATTGTTGGCGTGTTGGCGTGAATCTAAGCCACACGCCAACATTGTGTGCTTGGCGTGTGGCTGAGGTACACGCCAACACGCCAAACGCCAATAGTGTGTTCATGAACACACTGTTGGCGTGTGGCGTGAATCTCAGCCACACGCCAACATTGTGTTCTTGGCGTGTTGCTGAGCTTCACGCCACACGCCAACAAGCTTCACGCCACACGCCAACACGCCAATAGTGTGTTCATGAACACACTGTTGGCGTGTGGCGTGAAGCTCAGCAACACGCCAAGAACACAATGTTAGCGTATGGCTGAGATTCACGCAACACGCCACACTGTTGGCGTGTACCTCAGCCACACGCCAAGAACAGATCGCGTAACTTCAAACGAAAATTGCGGAAAAAACACGAAATTCTTACCTCAAATGGCAATTCTCGCATGTTTCTATCACCATCATCGATAATGTGTTGATCTGCCATGGAAGATTTGGTTCAATTTGAGGAAAAATTGAAAGTGATTTTTTCTCTCTTTGCCTCTGCGATCGGGTTTGTGTGTGTGAGTGTGTGAGGTTTTTTATTTTTGATTTTGTTTGTTTTGTTTTGTTTTGGGTTGGGGGGTTTGTGTTATTAATGAATTTGAAGGGGGAAAAGTGTAATTGTTAGTAAAGTTTAATTTTATTAACAATTTTTTCTTTTTTTTTTTTAAAACTTGGGAAATGGTTATGGCATATGGGAAATTTCTATTTTCCCATATGGCATATCTGAAATTGGATATATATTTACTGGGAAATTTGGTTGAGTCTTCAGAAGAGTATGCTCACAAGGGTTTAGGTACAAACAGGGGTAGAGCAGAGGAAGAGTGTTACTGTTGGTGTGGATGAGAGTCTAGGAGAAACTTAGGTAAATTTATATTCTTCTTTTTGTTTTGGCTCATTTCTCCGTTGCTTCAGATTGAAGTCCATGGAATAGAAAAAATTAAGTACAAGAGTGATATGAGATTTTTCTTGCTTGGTTTGTTAGAAAACTAACTGTGTTGTCTGTTTTGATTTGGGCATGTAATAAAGACAGAGAGAAGATAGTGTAAAAGGGTTTCACAGTGACTTCTCATGGACACCTTTTATCCTTTAATTTTTTGGATTTTAGATTCTTTTGGGTGATTTTTATGTATCTTCAGATATTAAATTATGAACATATGTATTTTTTTGACTTACTAAGTTGGATGCAACCTCCCAGTCTGGTTGTGTAAGTAATGCTATTTTTTATATTTTCTCCTTGCATATGTATTCCTAAATACAGGCCTTTTATATATGATATTTGTGCCACAATCGATAGTGTTCATGTCATACTACTAAGAGTTACTTTAGCTGTTTTGAATCTTCGGGACAGAGATTTCCAAGTTAAAGCATGAATTAATAATCTACTGTTTATAACAAAAAGTGAGAGACTCTTGATTTTGTATTAAACTTTGTGTAATTTTTTTGAGGGGAGGGTGAGTTACGGGAGAGGATATATAAAGGTTAATTAGGTTTTGTGTTAAAGTTTTCTGGTTATTACTTATCTAGTGGTTACTTGGTTTTTAATCTCGTAGTTTCGGTTATTTGGTGTTTGTTAATAATATATTGTATATATCATATATGTAAAACAACAGAATTGAGAGAAAAATGAAATCTGTATATTGGAATGAATATTCAGTTCTTGTTTCCAGAATGATAAAATTGTGTACAATAATTAGAAGTAAACTACATATATATAACTAACACTAACAATCTAACTAACTAAGGGTACAAGTGTAAAAGAACATATACAAGTCAGGAATAAATAAAAGACAAATAAAATATATAATGTTAATCCCGTTAATCCCCAATTCATACAATTAGGGATTAGATTATTCAATCAAATTCTTCTCTTCTTCTTCGTTCACTTCTCCTAATTCAATTTCACCTTGAATTTCTCCTGATACCCCCCCCCCCCTCACCCCCGCAAGATGGCGAGTACAAATTCTGTACACCCATCTTGGACAAAATGGAGTGGAATTGAGGGCGCGGCAGAGGTTTAGTAAGTATATCTGCCAGTTGGTTGGACGAGGAAATGGGTATCAAGCGAAGATGGTTCCTGCTGATATGGTCTCGGACAAAGTAGAGATCAATCTCTATGTGCTTGGATCTCTCGTGGAAGACAGGATTTTTAGCAAGGTGCATTGCAGACATGTTGTCACAGAATACCAATGGAGGTGAAGACTGCTGAACCTGTAAGTCTTTTAACAACTGAGTTATTCACTAGTAATAGACGCTAGGGATCTAAACTCAGCTTCGGCTGAAGATTTGGATATTGTAGCCTGCCTCTTTGCTTTCCAAGATATGATTAATTGTCCTAGGTAGGTGCAATAACCTGTTGTTGAACGTCTTGAATCTAGGCAAGCCCCCCAGTTCGAGTCACAGAATCCTGTAAGTTTACAATTAGAGTGTTTAGGATAGAATAAACCTTGACCAGGTGTTCCCTTCAAATACCTTAACAAATGATGGACTGCTGCCATGTGTGCATGTGTAGGTTTAGAAGAAAACTGACTGATTTTGTGAACTGCAAAGGCTATGTCTGGTCTAGTAATTGTTAGATATATTAGTCTACCTATTATCCTTCTATAGGGAGAAGAATCAGGAAGTAGGTCTTTATCACTACTGCTAAGTTTAATTTTAGGGTCCATAGGGAGATGAACAGGCTTACTGGCTAAGTATCCTGTGTCCTGCAAAATTTGTAATGTATAATTCCTTTGCGAAATAACTAAACCAAGCTTGGAGTAAGCTAATTCCAGACCCAAGAAATAATTTAGTTTCCCTAGGTCTCTTAACTTGAATTTGGTGCTTAATTTAGACTTGATATCACATATAAGTTTAGTGTTATGTCCAGCAACTATAATGTCATCAACATACACTAATATGGCTATAAAATTGAAATCAGTACCTGAGGTGAACAATGAGTAATCTGACCTGGATTGAGAGAATCCCATAGTTGCTAGAACTTCTGTCAACTTGTTATTCCATTGTCTACTGGCTTGTTTCAAGCCATAGATGGATTAATGTAATTTACAGACAAAATTACTGGACTTACCTGGAGAATTTTCAGTTTGATCCTGTAAAGTAGAGAGTAAAGTAGAACTGTATCCTTTAGGTAATTGCATATAAACTTCTTCATCTAAGTCCCCATTTAAAAATGCATTAGTAATGTCCAATTGGTGTAAATCTCAATTTTTGGACATTGCTAAGGCAAGCAAAATTCTAACTGTTACTAGTTTAGCTACAGGAGAAAATGTAGCACTATAGTCAATACCCTCTTGTTGGGTGAACCCTTGAGCTACAAGGTGTGCCTTGTATCTTTCAACACTACCATCTTGATTTCTTTTAATTTTATATATCCATTTACAACCTATAGGTTGTTTATTAGGAGGTAATGGAATAATAGACCAAGTGTTATTTATTTCCATAGCTTTTAATTATGTTTGCATGGCTGTAATCCATTCTTTGCTCTTTATGGCTTGTTTGTAATTAGTTGGTTCAGAATTGATTGTGATGTTAGATATGAATTGCTGATAGGAAGGGAATAGTTTAGAGTAGTTAAGAACGGAGGAGAGAGGGTATTTGATCTTAAGATATGTAAGGCAGTTATTACAATGGTAGTCTTTTAAGTAGGAAGGAGGGTTATGAGGTCTAGCTGATTTCCTGATGCCTGCTTGAGGGTGTATAATATCTGGAGATGAATATGTAGGATCAGAATGTGTGATGGTGGGATTAAGGGGAGTAGGGGAAGAGGTAGAAGGGGATGAAGAAAAGGCATCATAGTAAAATTGAGATGGGTTACTAGTTGGTAGAACAAGTGAAGTGTCTTTAGTGAAATGTGCATATAAAATAGGATCAGAAAAAGGAAATACAGTTTCATGGAAGACTACATTTCTAGATATGAAAATTTCAGAGGTATTAATGTCTAGAAGTTTATAGCCTTTAATACCATTAGAATAACCAATAAAGATGCATTTTCTTGCCCTTGGGTCAAATTTTGTTCTATGACTTTTTAATGTGGAGGCAAATGCTAAGCAACCAAAATCCTTTAAAAAAGAATAATCAAAATCAGTAGAAAAAAGTTTAGAAAATGGAGAGTGATTTTGTAATAGGGGTGTAGGGATCCTGTTCATAAGAAAAACAGCAGTTAGGACACATTCACTCCAAAATTGTATAGGCAATTTAGATTGAAAAAGTAAGGATCTAGAGATATTTAATATGTGCTGATGTTTCCTTTCCACCATAGCATTTTGCTGTGGTGTTTCTACACAGGAAAATTGATGAATTATTCCCAAACTTGAAAATAGGTCAGAAAAGATAAGCTCCATAGCATTGTAACTTCTAAAAATTTGAATTGTAGCATTAAACTGAGTTTTAATCATAGATATGAATCTAGGTATTATTTGAGAGACATCTGACTTGTGTTGAAGTAAATAAACCCATGTAAATCTGCTATACTTGTCAACTAAAGTTAGGAAGAATCTGTAACCATTATTTGATGTAACTCTATAGGGACCCCATATATCACAATGTATAATATGGAAAGCATGTAAAGAAATAGAAGTACTAGATGGAAATGGTAAACACTTTTGTTTTGCTAATGGGCAGATATCACAAGGTTTATCAATCTGATTTGAAGCATTAAATCCTAATACACTTTTAAGAGTAAGTAATATGTCTGCAGATAAGTGTCCTAATCTATTGTGCCAAGTACTTATAGAAATTGAATTACATGAATCTGATTTATCAACAACAGAGTTAGAATGTAGGATGTAAAGGCCATGTGAGAGGTCACCCCTGCCAATCATCCTCTGTGATGTCAGATCCTGTATAATGAAAGAATTAGGTTTAAATGTGATGCTATAATTCTGTGATTTTAATAACCAATGGATAAAAGATTAAACTTAAAGTGTGGGACAAATAAGACTTCTGTGAGTAAAATTTGATGATCCAGTAGGACAGATCCTTTAAAGAAAACAGGAATGATAGAATGATTAGGCAAAGTAATTGTAGTTTGTGAAGTAGGATGAATAGAAGAAAATAAATGAAAATTATTGCATATATGGCTGGTAGCTCCTGAATCTAAAATCCAGCTATTTAAAAGGGAGTGATCAGTTAAAAGATTAAGATAAAAAGAGGTACCTGACTGAGTGGTAAGATTGAAAGAAGTGCTAGTGGAAGCAGGTTGTGGTGTAGAAGCTGCATTACCATGTGTTTGTGTTGAGAGGAGATGTGTGAGTTGGGTGAACTGATCAGGGGACAGTTTTTGTATCAATTCTTGCAGATCTTGTTGAACTGGAGCCTCCTGATATGTGTCAGCTTCTGTGTAGTTGATTCTTGAATTGTTTTGTTGTTGAGGCCTAGGATTTGGGGGTCTGTATCCTGGAGGATAGCCATGAATTTTGAAGCAGGTCTCTATGGTGTGACCCTGCATTTGACAGTGTGTACAGAATGGTCTGTTTTGTCTCCTGAAGTTGGGATTATATGGTGGTCTGTAAGAGGGGTTGGGTGGCCTGTAAGAGGGGTTTGGAGGTCTGGGAGATGGTAAGATGGGGGTAGTGTCTGTGGTAGGTGTATATGAAGGGTAAGATGGTCCAGATTTAGCAACAAAGGCCATGGAATTTGTAGAATCAGAAGTTCTTTGATAAGAGTTGATATTTCTTTGTGTTCTTCTTGTGTAACAAGAGAGTAAGCCTTAGGAACTGTAGGCAGTGGATCCATCAATAGGAGTTGACTCCTAATGTTGGATAGAGAATCTTGTAATCCATTGAGAAAAGTCAGAAGGTATTCATTTTCAAAATACTGCTCCAATTTGCCACAAGTACATTGTGGACGCATATTAGTGATTTCATCCCAGATTTCTTTTAATTGAGAGAAATAGGCAGTCGCTGAAAGATTTTGTTGTTGTAATGAGATTAGATCTCTTCTTAACTGAAATAATCTAGGCCCTGAAGAACGTTCAAACCTTTGTTTCAAATCTTGCCATATGGCTAGGGCAGAGGTATGATAGAGAATTGTATGATGGATTTCTTTGGACAAAGAATTAAGAAGCCATGTGATGACCAATTTGTTGTTTCGATCCCAGTAGTTCATAAGAGTAGGATCATCAGTGGGTTTGGTAAGAGTTCCATCAATAAAACCTATCTTATTCTTGACTGAAAGGGAAAGAGTCATTGCAATATTCCATGTGTGATAGTTGTGTTCAGTGAGTTTTTCAGTTACTAATAAAATTTCTGGCCCATCTGCAGGATGTAAGTAGTAAGGGCTTGAGGGATCTTCAATTTGAGCTCTAATGCGTGTGGATGCAGGGGAAGGAATATGGGTGGCTGAATGTGAATCTGTGGGGTTTTCAGTTGAAGACATGATGAAGAAATGGAGAATAAAAAATAAAAAAACTATGATCTGGGGAGTTTGAAATGTGATTCTGGAAAAAGATGTGGATCAAGAAAGAGAGAATATCATGATATGATCTGGGGATTTGGATGATCTGAATCTGGAAAAGAATGTGAGAAGAAGATAACCGAAGAAGAAGAAACAAGAAATAATGAAAAGAACTTATCTGGAGAAGATTGAAAGGGCAGATTGATTGAAGATTGAAGATCAGGTGGCAGAGAATAAGCAGCGGAGATGAGTGGCCGGAGAAGATGGAGGTGCAACGGCGGCGGTGGATCAGCAGACTACTGATACCATGTTAATAATATATTGTATATATCATATATGTAAAACAACAGAATTGAGAGAAAAATGAAATCTGTATATTGGAATGAATATTCAGTTCTTGTTTCCAGAATGATAAAATTGTGTACAATAATTAGAAGTAAACTACATATATATAACTAACACTAACAATCTAACTAACTAAGGGTAGAAGTGTAAAAGAACATATACAAGTCGGGAATAAATAAAAGACAAATAAAATATATAATGTTAATCCCGTTAATCCCCAATTCATACAATTAGGGATTAGATTATTCAATCAAATTCTTCTCTTCTTCTTCGTTCACTTCTCCTAATTCAATTTCACCTTGAATTTCTCGTGATAGTGTTATAGGCCTAGAATTTTCTTCAATGTCTAATAATTTATAACTTAACTTTTTCCTTGGTGGAGGCGGTGACTACCACCACTTTGCTGCCCGACAGCCCAACCGAGAACTAGATGAAGCTATTGTCGTAAAGATGCGCCTGTGAGACAATAGTTCTTTAGAATTCATTTTAGAAGCATATTTGTGTTTGTGTGGAAATTGTTATTCATCTTTAGTTACTATAGTTAAAACAGTACTGGTTTGTTTTATTGATTTGTCTAAGTTCTTGAAGCAGGACTTATTAGTCTTATTGATTTGTCTATGTTCTTGAAGTTTAAGATCTTAGTATGGTTAATTGAATGGTTGATGTTGCAATATGAGGTCAAGTTTTGTGTTCAAGTGGACATTTCAGGGATCAAGCCTAGATTTAATTGTGAAGGGAGTTATATTTTCAGTTTTTCAAGGCACTATGCTCTTCGAGTCTCTGAGGCTTATGAATTGAAGTACAAAAAATACATTGTTGGTCTTTTTTTAATTTGTTAATCAGTTTATTCAATATGTTCGATGGTTGTATAAGTATATATGCCATATAAGATTTTCAGTGAATTCATAGAGAAGTTGTGTGATGTCTACTTCTCAAACTTATTTCGATCTTTTTATTTGGGTCTTCAGTCGTGGTTCACACATTTGAACCTCGTATGTTGAAAATGTTAAACTTGTAGTGAATAATTTGAGCTTCAAGTCTCTCTATCTTTGTCTTTATATTTATGTTAATTACATTTAAATTTGTTGGAGTTATCTCAATCGTCATCATTACTCGACTTTTGCAATTAAGGACATAGCACCGCGCTATGCGCGGTGCAGAAGCCCTAGTGTATATATATATATATATATATATATATATATATATATATATATATATATATATATCTTATTTTTATGGCTTAATCTCCCATGCCTCTGTCTGTGTTACCCGAATTTAATTCCGTATTTCCCTTTTTCAGTTCACGCCGCTCCAGTGGTCAAGGTATATTGGAATTCATATTACAATGTGATGTGGGTTTGCTTTAGATTTGGAGTATATTTCATATGGATGATATGTTTGAATTTCTGAATTTCATTCGAAGCCTTTTTCATGACAATCCATCTGTAATGATTCATACTGAGCATTATAAATGCCTTTTCAGTTTATATGAGAACCCTCCTTCAACAAATTGCTGTTGTTGATTGTAGCAAATAATACATTATCCAACTTTTTATTGGAAAAATGAAAAAAGCATTGGGGTGTGAGTGTTAATTACCTTTTTTTTTATTTAACATTTGATTTGAATTTTCGTGAAGGTGAATTTGAATTGACATGGTAGGGTTTAAGAATCGATACATGGTGATGGAGGTGTTTTCATGAAGGTGAATTTGAATTGACATGGTAGGGTTTCACACTTTCACGGAGGCTTGAGATCATTAAGTCTAGCATTTCCTTCTCCTCCCTAACTTAAATCTTAAAATCTCCATCTCGACTTTGGGGAACTTCATCTTGATTGCTTTTCAGTTTGTAATGTTGACAAATTACTTTTTGAGCCACAATTTCTATTCTTGCATAAGATTTAAATATCCTTGTTGGGTTAGTTAGAGTAAGCTGGCTAATGCATTGGAAAAAGTCTCCTTTTCAATTTGTCTCCTTTTCATTGCTCTCTTGTTGCATTTGTTAGTTTGAAAAATTACTTGCTTTCTTGTGGTTGTCATATTTGTTCTCAATTGCATTTAGAAGTATGTGCTTTCATTTCTGCTATGTTTGCTTGCATTTTTTGTTTTAGCAGCTAAAGATTTTATCTGTATTAGGAAGTATCAAAGCCTGCAAAAATGCTGCTTTGAAGTGTGATGAGTTGAAATTTGAGCAGTACAAATTATCAACTGGGGACCGCCTCACAGCTGATATCCAACAACACATGCAAAACTGCCTGGAGAAGATCAAACTCTTAGAGCATTAAAAGACATACATATATGTTTCAATAAATGTAAAGCATCACAATGCAAGGTTTGCATTATACTTTCTCTTGGGTTCATACTACTTTTTGGTTCTGATTAGAATAGTTTTTAATTTTCATTGTTTGCTTGTGTTACACTCCAGTCGATTTACTGCTTAACTTGGAAGAGATTAAACATTTTCACATAATACAGTCGTAAAACATGTATTCTTGTTATACATAATTTAGAAGCCAAAATACTTTGAGAATAAGACTATGACTATATTTTGGATCGTATTACAACCTTAAGTACATATTGTTAGCCAGTTGAATCCAAAAGTTACTGGTAAATGATATCACAGGACACAGAGTGACTCCAGTGATTGTATATATGTGATTGGCTTTTTGGGTTTTAAGTGATTATAAACTTACTGGTGATATTTTTACTCAGGAGAAAATTATTCAGGATGAGTTAAAGAGCAACAACTTGTACAAGGCATTTCTCCGATAAGCAAAATAGTTGAGTTTGTGAAGATTTGATGCCTGGAGTTACAAGCTAAAGTAATGCCGTTTAACATTAGACATATAAAACGCACTTTGGATTTTGATGTTTATAAATGGGCTTATACAAATTTAAATTGAGTTGGCTTCGTATATGTGTGATGCTAAAATATGACGGTATTAGTTCTAAATGGGCTAGTTAGCTTTAAACAAAAAAAATTGTACTTTTTTTTTTTCCGCCGAGTATATCTATATTCATGTTTCTTTTATTTAATGGATACCTCCCCAATCCGGAAATTGATACTGAATTTGCCAAGTAGGTAAGATAAGTTATTTCCACTACACCCAATACCCCTTTGGCTATAAATTAAAGAATTGTATATTGACTTTGTACATAATGGTTTTTGTCACGGGCAGAAAACATAATTCACCGGCAAATACTTTTCTAGTATTGATTTTGACACTACGAAATGTATGTCATCATACTTAAAACACTATACAATAATTTTGTTGGTAATTGTTTAATAGGAGTTATATTTGTACAAGAGAAAAAGAAGATTTCGAAAAATTTTGAGTTCACGAACTACAATTTTAAGATGTGGTCTAACTTTGTATCAAAAGAAATTAAATAGTGGTCTAATAATTTCAGATTGTTAGTTCTCTGTCTCCGTGAAAACTTAACCAGCTACTTTGATTTGTTCCCAACTTCCCATGGATATATCCGTCTGTTAGGATAGGTCAAGAATCATGAAATACTATTAGAATAGAATCATGGATTACTTTTTTCTTCTTTTATCATATTAAAATCTTCTTTTTTCTCTGATTATAACAACCAACAACTAATTAAAAGCCTATACTAAAAAGTAAAAACTAGGATGGGATTTAAGTACTAATCGTTCTTTTATCATATCAGCTTTGCATGCAGTTCCTCGATCGAATTGCCTTTTTATCGATACTATGTTCGATTTCCAGAACATATTCGAGGAAGCTTACCCAAGTAAATGAAAAAGAAAATGTAGTAATTAATTCATTCAAATGATATCATTCAACAATGTTTTGCGATAAAACCATAAACAACATCAACAATTTACAAAGGCAGACAAATAATACGAGAAACACGGAAATCGGAAGCATGGCAGAATACAACCGTGCAAAAATATCAATCAATGGGAACGTCTAAACTCTCAAAGAATTGAAAAGTGAATCGAGGAACAAACTGAACACAATTCTCCTCATAAAACTTCTCCTCTTTAAAATCAATAACCTCTCGGAAACTCTTCTCTGCAAACCCGTAAGTCATAACCTTCCCACGTTGATGAATTAATAACATGCTATCTTTTTCTTCTTCTTCTTTTTCACTATCTCCCCTGATCAAACTCAATACAGAAACCGGACCAGAATCTGAATCGAGGGTAATTTCATACTTCAATAACCACTGAGAGTAATCTCTTTGCAATTCAAAGACAGCTATCAATTTATCAAGTGTGAAATATGCAATATAATGAAAACAACTTTTTGATTCTATATAGTTTTCTTCAAAAGTTTCTCTTCTATTTCCATGTGGGAATGGAAACACAATTTCTGGATGTCTTTCAATCACATTCATGTCAAAATCAAGAAAAACCCCATTCCAATGAACACTACTAGAAAAACTGTTTTTAGCGACGGAATTTAGAGGCGGAAACTCTATTCCGTCGCTAAAATAATCCGTCGCTAATTCCGTCGCTAAAATAATCCGTCGCTAATTCCGTCGCTAAATCGGACGAAAATAGCGATGGGTCATTTATTCATCGCTAAATTCCATCGCTAAAAATTCCCGTCCTAGCTAGATCCCTCGCTATTTCCGTCGCTATGGAAATGTCTAATTAAAAAAATAAAAAAAATTAATTAATTTAGCGACGGAAATGCAGTTCCGTCGCTGACATGTAACTTTTAGCGACGGAAACGGAAAAGCAATTTCCGTCGCTAAACCTTTAATTCAGCGACGGAAATTGTTTTCCGTCGCTGAATTTCCATCATTTAGCGACGGAAATTAAATCCGTCGCTAAGATAAATCATTTTTTTTTCTTTTTTAAAAATGACTTTAATTTGTTTATAATATAATTGCGAACAACTGCGATATACATATCCAATATATAAGCAACAATTTTAGCGCATATATAGTTAACAATTTCGAATTTTCGAGCCAAGTTATAAGCTTCGCATTTGGATCTTCGATTGATAAAATTTCGAAATAATTTCCCTAAAACTTTGATTTATGAAAGGGTTACTGGTCCTGAACAAGTTAGTCTCCCATTTTGATCTTCGATTGATGAAATTTTGAAATAATTTCCCTTAAACTTTGATTTACGGAGGGTTATAGTGGTCATGTACAAGTTATAATTTTAGCTCATATAAAGTCAACAATTTCGGATTTTCGAGCGAAGTTACCATTTGGATCTTCGATTGACAAAATTTCGAAATACTTTCCCCCAAAATTTTGATTTATGAAGGGGTTAGTGGTCCTGAACAAGTTAGTCTCCTATTTTGATCTTCGATTGATGAAATTTGGTAATAATTTCCCTTAAAGTTTGATTTATGGAGGGGTTAGTGGTCATGTACAAATTAATTAATCTCTCAAAATTTTGAAATAATTTTCTCTAAACTTTGATTTACGGAGGGATTAGTGGTCATGTACAAAGTATACACATAACTACCAATTTTTTTTTTTAAAGCTACACATAACTACCATTAATTAGATTATGAATTCACTAACTAGATAAATTTGTCAGGATTATAAATTCAAAATTATTATCAGGTTTTGTTATTTAATTTTCATCTTATTCACTAAATTCAAAAATATTGAAACATATAGACAATTCTGAAATCACTTTGGCTTTGACGGGAAAAAAAAGGGTGGGGGGACTTATTTGAAAAGTTAAAAAAAAAAAAAATGAAGCAATTTTCTTATAATTTTGGCAGCTACTATATAATTACCTCTTTGAAGTAATTTCAGTTTTGCTTAAAAAAAAATATATATATATATATATATATATATATATATATATATATATATATATATATATATATATATATTGTGACATTAATTATCTCAATCTATTTCATAATTTTCATTAGACTATTTGATTTTTTATAGTGTCAAAAAACTGTGTTTTGTGGTTACGTTATTTTTTCTTTATGTTTTGGTCAACTATCAAATAATCAAAAACTAAAATGTGCTTCCTAGTTTATTATAAAAGCTAAAATTATTTAATTAAGAAAAAATAATTATCAAATGATAAAACATATGTATACATTTATACTCCAAAATGAAATTTCCGTTTGACCAAAAAAAAGAAAAAAAACTTAGCTTTATTCATGTTTACCTCTCAGCATTCGAACCTGCTTATACACTAGAAGTAGAAGATATTAAAATTTCCTTTTCCACTCTCTTTCTCCCTCCTCGCCCTTTCCTACTTTCTCCCCAACCCTAGCTCTTACTCTCTCTTCCACAGCCGCATCCCCCGCCGCCGCTGCAGCCGCAGCCGCAGCCACAGCCACAGCCGCAGTTCCTCTTTCTCCCGCAGCAGCAGTCCTTCTTTCTCCCGCAGCCGCACCCGTCAGCTTCTTCTTTCTCCGGCAGCCGCGCGACTCCACTACGGCCAGCCATTCGCTTTCAAATCGCGCCACCGGCCCTGCCGTAAGCCCAAACCCCTGGTCGAAACAATCCAGAGAAGAGACGATTTTCAAATTTCGGAACTAGTTGCAATCATCTTGGGTGTTATTCCTTTTAGGTAAATTCTTCAAAGTTCACAATTTCTTGTAAATTGAATTTTAATCACTGTTTTATGTATTAGCTAGTGGTTTTGAAATTTAAATTAGATTTCATGTGTTAAAATCAGTTTATTTTGGTTATATATGGAAGGTGTTTGATAATATTACTTAATGAATTTTCTAATGAATTTGGATTTTGTGATGATGTCAGGGTGAAATATGGATTGACCGCATGATTGATATATGTAGTTTTCACTCTTCTAATGTAGTAAACTTTTGGGATAGATGGAGTAATTAATAGCAACTATCCAGGTAAATATTTTAAACTATATTATGGTTCAATTATTATAAATAAATCGATAGTCTCATTCCCAGCTATGGATTTGGCTATCAGGTTTGTTTTTAATAAAGTATTACTTAACCTCTGATATTGTGTCCATCATATATTTATAGTTTCTTTGTTAATCTTGCAGCTTATAAACGTATCTGAGATAGATGTAGTCACAGTGAGCTTGCATTCGAACTTGGTAATAAGCAGACAAGGGACCGCAGTTGCTCATTTATCTCCTGTTATTTGGTTATTTGGTTTTAACACATCTCACATTTCAATCTCTGGCGGTCATTTGCAGAGGTAAGCTACTTTCCAAACGTATTAGCCCAATAAATTGATAAAGATTCACTTTTTAAAACCATGTCACATAATATGTTTATCGATTCTACAGCTTCCATGAGATGAGTATTTTGTAATTTCCCATTTATTTTTTGGAGCATTCTCTAGACCAAATTCTATCTTATGCTCTGACCCTGCAAGAAATCTTTATGCATAGTTCAAGAAATCTGTCATATATGACTTATTCAGAAACTTACTGAATATTTTGTGGCTTTTTTTTTTTTTTTTAAAAAATTCACGCAGAGAATCGCTTCGCACATTCAGGTATTTGCTCTGTCAAGATGGTTAGCAGTTACATTGCCAGTTGAATATTATGAGGTTAAATATATCTACTTTTACTCAAGTTTTGTTATTTAATTCTTCTTTTTGATTGAGGGTATTTTTCAAGGTAGAGCCAGAATTTGTTGCCGGAAGCTGAATACATTTTAGATCCACAATATTCAAACGGGTAAAGTGGTTAAAATGGAAAAATGTCGAAGATTTTTACATATAGGTCCAGTACAATAGATGTTGATTCTGATCAAGATGTTTGTTCTAGGTGGAGAGATTTCAGTCGAAGCATGTTTTGGTTAGCAGTAATTGGTGGGAGCTTGATATTTTTGCATGTTTTACTTGTTACAATTCTTAAACTCAAAAACAAGAACAAAGAAAGACGGAGCTATGGAGCACTTATTTTTCCGAGATTTGAGATCTTTCTCTTGATACTTGCACTACCTTGCTTTTGCGAAGCCTCCGCAGCTTTAGTCAAAGGTAAACCGAACCTTCTATTTTAACTTCTTTTCTGCCCCAATCTTTTCTTTTTCTTTTTCTTTTTCATTAACTTCATCGTATTTGCATGGTAATTAAGGAGGTACGTCTTCTGGAATGGTTGTTGGTGTTCTGCTATTGAGTTTAGTAGCTTTTCTGCTGCTATTTTTGCTCTTGTTCCTATCATTCGGAATAACATTGGGGAATCTACTTCAGTATAAAGAGATACACAAAGTGGGCAAAAAATACCACTGGTATCAAGAGCTTATTCGCGTGACTCTAGGCCCCGGTAAAAGGGGCCAATGGACGTGGAAAAACCGGCCGAAATTCTATATATCTAACAATGTTCGGTCCTTTATTTGAGGATCTAAGAGGCCCTCCAAGGTACATGCTGTCTCAAATTTCCGGAGGTAGCTTGAACAAACCAGGAGATAGAATTATTGCATCAGAAGACGAAAATGAAGACACATAAGCAAAGCACCTTTCATCCAAAAAGTGTTCAATGAATGTTTTCATTTTTTGGGAATAATTTTACTTTAGTTTTCGATGTGAAGGTTTATATTGTTTGGGAACAATTTTACTTTAGTTTTATGATAATTTTGAACGGGATCTTTAGGTTTTTATTGAGCATTAATTAATTTATATATTTTATGTATGTGATTGTGTTATTGAAATGTTGGATTAATTGTCTAGTATTGAATTGTTGGAATGTTTGTGGTAGTGAATTATTGGATTAATTGCGGTAAAACAATTCATTAATAAAAAAAATTATTATAAAAATAAAAAATTATTATTATTAAAAAATAAAAAATAATTTTAAAAAACTTTGAAATAAATTGGCGATCCGTCGCTAAAAATACTATCAGCGACGGAAAATTTCCGTCGCTAAAGTAACTCCTAGCGACGGAAATGAAATCCGTCGCTATTAGTAGATTTAGCGACGGAAATTGTATCCGTCGCTGTCATTCTGTTTAGCGACGGATGTGATTTCCGTCGCTAGGAGATCTTTTAGCGACGGATTTTTGTTTCAGTCGCTAAATATTCAGCAACGGACAAAATCCGTCTCTAATTCCGTCGCTGAATTTTCCGTCGCTGTTATTTAGCGACGAAGGTTTTAGCGACGGATTTTGTTCCGTCGCTAATTTCGTCGCTAAATCGATTAGCGACGGATTTTGGAGCAAAATCCGTCGCTAATTCCGTCTCTATTTTAACAGATTTTTGTAGTGGAATCCCATTATTCCAATAAATCCCAACATTAAAATCCACATCAGGTGGAGCAAAAAATGGCTCTCCAAAATTCTTCCAAATATTGGTTTCGGAATCATACATCTCGATCTGAGTAAACCGCCATCGACCTTAAAAAACTAGAAGTTAACTTTCTTCTAACAGCCTTAACACAAACGATCCTGTAATGAGGTGACTTTGAAGGATCGAATGCTAAGTTGAGACCCAATACATATGTGAACCTATCATTATCATTAAGTATAATCTTTTTGAACTCCCCGGTGGTGGGATTGTAAATATAGCAATGTTCTTGGGTATTTTCATTGTCTACAAGCAAATAAAGTCCATAGGAATAGCTTCGAATTGTAGGGTTTAAAAGAGTTAAAGGGAAATGATACGGTACCAATCTTGAACGGTGGAGGTAAAAGTACTGTGATGTTTCCGGGAGAAGGAGGAGGAATGAAGTTTCCGGCGGGGTTCGACGGTGGCTCAAAGTGTGTCGATTTGAAAATTGATGACTGGAGATTAAATAGAACCACCTTTTAGATACCGATTTGAATCTGATTAGGGATTTTGCTGGTAGCCATAGGAGGATTTCTATCAATACGTCGTCGGTAAAGTAGCAGCTCATAGTATTATCTATCTCAAAATAAGGGTACTCTTTCTGTATTGATGATTATATAACATAGTTGAGCTCATATTATCTTAGCTAATATTACTCCATTTATTAGTAGTTTTTCTTATCATTAATTTTTTACAGAATGATACCTCTTGTATTTTTTTTCACAATATGATTATTTGTTTCACTTTAGTCATTTAATGTTGTGCATGGTGAACTTAAGTATCAAAATAGTTTTATGTGTGACTAATTGATACAAAATAATTTTATATGGTGAACTAAAGTATAACACTATAAGTAAAAAAATTCAACCTAACTACTAGAAAAAGGTGAAGATTCCGAAATTGTTAACATGCCAATATATGAAATTTAGATAGAAAGATTCCTTATTACAAACGATGCAATTATTGTTAAGTAAAAAAATTCAACCTAACTACTAGAAAAAGGTGAAGATTCCGAAATTGTTAACATGCCAATATATGAAATTTAGATAGAAAGATTCCTTATTACAAACGATGCAATTATTGTTACATTTGGTTATGCTTTGGAACATGGGTTTTGAGGTTTTGAAAAAGTTGAAACTTCAGTTAAATTGAATTTGAAGAAAGAAGTAAACAGTTGATGTCAAATGAAGCTTTTATGAGATTCAACCGTTTGAATGTAAGTTTTTTATTAGTTTCACGAATTTTATTAAACTTTATTTGAAAAAGTTTTGCTTAAATTTTGCAAGATGGGTCAAAATCCTTCCAAACATGCCCTTGAAAGACTTTAAACGGTTTAACATCTCAGAATTCAACTAAGGTAGTGTTTTGATGATGATGTCATTTATAAAAATAAAAGGGTCTATTTGTTTGGTGTTTGGGAAAGTAGTTTGGGAGAGTAGTGGAGGTTTCTGAGATAATTTTGATTTGCATAATGTCGCTTGTTTGAGTTTTGAAAGAGTGGTTTGAAAAATAAAGTAGGTATAAGTTATTTTTGGAAGAGTTAGATTGTATGTGTAAGATGTATAAGACTTTATGTCAAATCAGAATAAAGTTTGTATAAGTTTTGTATAGAGATAAAAAATTGTTGTTTGTTTGGCTTTTGAGAAAATTAAGAGAAGAAAAATTTATTTCAAAAAATAGAAAATATGTTTGTTTGACATTTTTCAAACACAGAAAAAAGTTTGAAAAGCGCCAAACAAACAGGCCCAATAAATTGTGTCATTCGTTTTTTCGAAAAGTATTTTGAAAAATTAGGGAACTTTTGTAAAGTGTAGAAAAAATATGTGATGTGACGGTATTGACTATTAGAAAGTTTGACTAATTAGGACATCTCCATTGAAATGAAAGAAGGGAGAAAACGAGTCATTTGCAAAAATAGCCTAATAGCTTTATGAATGTTGAGTTTGCAAAACTAGCCTTCCAATTTAATTAGTGTTTTAATTAAATGGAATATTGCAAAAAAAACCCAATAAACTTTGCAAAATTAAAATTAAACCCAATAAACTAGCCTTCCAAATTTTTATGCCGCTTGTCACTTGGGCGACCAAGTGACAAGCGGCATTATTGCCGCTTGTCACTTGGACGCCCAAGCGGCCGGCGACATTTGAAGATTTAAATCTTCAAATGTCGCCGGCCGCTTGGAGGCCCAAGTGACAAGCGGCAGTTTTGTCGCTTGTCACTTGGACGCCCAAGTGACAAGCGGCATTATTGCCGCTTGTCACTTGGACGCCCAAGCGGCCGGCGACATTTGAAGATTTAAATCTTCAAATGTCGCCGGCCGCTTAGAGGCCCAAGTGACAAGCGGCAGTTTTGTCGCTTGTCACTTGGGCGCCCGAGTGACAAGCGGCCGCTTGTCACTTTGACGTCCAAGTGACAAGTGACAAAAACTGGGATAAAAATTTAGAGAGTTTTTGTAGTTAGAGGAATTTTGAAATTTGAATTGAGAGTGGAAATGGATTTTATAGGTGTTTTGTATTATTATTATTAGATTAATTAAACTTAATTGTGTTTAATTAGATTTAATTGTTATTAATTTAATTGTTAAATTAAAAAAAAAAAAAAAAGCAAAAAGCAAAAAGCCATTTTTGCAAATGAACTTTTGTGGAAGGCTATTTGGCCAAATATCCCGAAGAAATAAGGTTTAGTGATGAGGGGTAGGTTGGGGAGGGAGGTGTTGGGCGTTGGATGACGACGACCACCGTCCAAGTGGGTGGGGCGTTCCCACACACATCTGTTTTATTAATGTTTTTTTTTAATTCAAATTTTCATATTTATTAACTACTATAATATTATTTTATGAATGTTTTTTTTTATTCAGAATGTAAATATATAATAATTCTTTTTCTTTGAAAAAGATATAAACATCAAATTGACCAAGAAGAAAAGGAAAGGAGCAGAAAATTCATAACCATGCAAGACGTTATAGAGTTCAAAGTAAATTGACAATGAGTAAATAACAGGTTTTAGACGTCCTATATAGAAGCTATATTCTTCATAAGTGTAATTGTAATGGCACACAAAAGAGAAGAAAAGAACGTATTGTATTGACAGTGGGGACTAATGTCGAAAAAAATACAAAACTTGATACATATATACTTACATATATTTGTCAATAATATATATAGAGGGGAAACGCTAGCTACAGGAGTCCAGGGGATCATGGAAATTTCGAAAGTGAACAATTTACTGAGTGAGTTGGAAATAGATCATATGAATTTGACAGAATTCAAACAAGTTCAGATGAACTCGATCGAGCAAGATTATTCATATTGGTCGAACCTCACCAGCGGCAGTGTGGGAGCAACCTCTCAAAAAATGAGGGGGGCTCCTTGTGCGTAGTGAGTACTGGTCCCTGCCTCTGTTATCGGTTGAGTCACCATGATTTACCTCCTCTCACAATCCCATCGAACAGAGCGTGAGGGACGCCCGAGATGAGCGATTTCACTTTTTTGGAACAAGATTATTCATATTGGACTCAAATCCAATTTGATGTGAACAAATCCAAATCAAATTGGAACCCGAGACGTCAACATCATTTTATTAGGACCACACATTTTTCAGTGAATAGTAGGAGGTATAGTCAATCATCTTTGGCTGAACAATTAATGCGCGCATATGTCAATGTCATAGAGAGATAAATAAATATATAAAGCTCGTTTGGTTTGGTGAAGTAGTTAGCTAGGTAAAGTATGTATGTATGCTTATTGTTTGCATTAATTTTGACTCGGCTACACCCCGACATCGAGGGATGCTTGGCATCAAGGGGGCGTGCCAAATTATGGTTTGCGATGCAGTGGACATCGAGGGATATTTGGCATCGAGGGATTGACATCGAGGTATGCTTGGCATCAAGGCGTGCCAAAATATTGTTTATTGTAAACCTGTCAGCAAATCCCTCGACGAGCCAATAACTCGACGTGAAATGCCTATATATGATGTAAAATAAGTGTGGACGTGCCAATGTTTGTGCGTGCAAACATAACGATTCAAAATCAGACATGTTGATATCAGTGTATTAATAACATAAGTGTCCTGATAAAGACATATTGATATCGAAATAAGTTGTCCTGATAAGGCTGACTTCTAAGCGATTGCGACAGACTAAGCAAACACTACCCCTAGTTCTTTTCTACGCCTGCCTGGCCGCAGGACTTAAATAATTTATGAAAATCTTTATTAAATGCCAAATTTTATGACCAATCGATGGCCTGCTCAACATACCGACGGATTCGTAAATCAGCAAACAGGTTGACGATCAATCAGTTTTAACAATCACCTTGACAGAAAACATAAGCTTGACAGAGACAGCATATCAATAAAAATCCATCGACGTAAAGCATACTTAAGTAAATGAATCAAGAAGTACGAACTAAATTACTTCCATTAATAATAAAAGAAAATCAGTACGTTTCCCGATGTACAAAAATTACAAAAACATGCAAAACGGTAAAATTCTCCTGCTTTGGCATGGTCTGCCAAATGAGCTGATAAGTCTAATGAGTTCTGAAAATTGACTCCTTGATCGGCAGTGATAGAAATAGTGTCCTGCAAGCCAGCTGTATGTCTAGTATTTATTGTAATAAATGCGGAACTATTCAATTTCGATTAATAAATGCACTTTATTAAATGGTCATCTTTATCTTATGTAATAATTATCTACGCATAAGGATAGAAGTCCTTAGATCACAGGGCTATGGGACAACCCGTGGACTGATCTCCAAGGCCGTGATCTAGAACATATTCAAGAGTCGTAGAATCCAATCGAGATAGGACATCGTTGGATTCGGTTAGACTCTCACTGTTGTGTATACTCCGATGAACTGGAGGAAGCTGGGGTCCACGAGCGTGACTGGGATAGTCGATACACATAAGTGGGTGGCTTGCTGGGATGGCAAGCGCATGAATACCCCAATTAGGAAATAACTCACCATGGAAGCGGTAGTCGCATATCGGGGTTGAAGTTATTCCATATTTATAATAGTATACGAGGAACGATCCCTAACTACTTGAGGTGATAGGGTTTATCTAGTGCGAGAACGTCTATACTTTGATATGAGTTCCGACTGACTGGGAATCGCCAGAAAGTCTCTGTGGACTCATGTTGGGTATAGAGGAACTCGTATGCAGATTCATATCATCAACAAAGGATCCATTGACCCGACTTGATAGGTTGGGAAATTCTCCTATGGATTTCTGTGAGAAATTAATTCTGGTAAAATCCTTGGCCAAGGTATCTGACGACTTTATGTAAGTAGCTCATAAAGATTAAGTCAAAGAGAATTTATTTCGAGACCAGAGTACATAAGGTCAAGACAAAAGAAAAAGGAATCCGATGAAAGACCATACCCTTAAGTCTCGACTGGGAGATTGATCGATGGAGAGATTATGTCGTATATGGAAATTATAAATGATAAAAGGTTCACTGAATTAATTCACCAGTGATTGGGCTCCATGGGCTTGTGGCTGGACATCGACCGTGGAGTGTGGGAGAATTCCCAAATTGGCAGGGATGCTGATTTTGGAATGGTCAATCGACAGAGTGTTCGATTGATTTAGAGTAAGTCTTACTCGAATAATTAAATAATATTTAATTATAACCCACGACCAATTATGTGGTGAACCTACGGGGGCATACACAATACACAAGTGCGAAAGCGAGGAAATAAGAACGACCGAGTCGACTGGGTCGACTGGGTGGAAAAATCGATTGGGTCGATTATATTGGGTGGGTCGACTGGGTCGACCCAATTGGAACAAAATGGGATCCAATTGGAATTGGATCAAGATCATAAATTAAATTGGAATTTAATTTGTGGATTAATTAATTAAGTTGGATTTAATTAATTAAAAGGATTTTAATTAAATAGACTTAGAGTCTGATTTAATTAAATGGGAGATTAAGTTAATTAATTGGGCTATTTAATTGGGAGATTAAATTAGGCCTGGTCAAATTAATTAACTGGGCCATGAATTAATTAGGAGACTGGGTCTTCTAATTAAAGAGGGCCATGGCCCATGTAGGAGAGAGAAGACCTAGTCCTAATAGGACTAGGTTAGGGAGATAACTATAAGTAGCTATCTTATAGTTATTTTTCACACAACTCCATAAGCAAAAATTAAGCAAGAGCAAAAATTAAGCAAGAGCAAAAATTCTCTCCCTCTCCCTGTGTGATCGGCCGAACCTCTTCCTGTGCAAGGAAGAATTTTTCGTTTTTTGATTTTGTTCCAAATCGTTCCTAATTCCTAGTTTATAATATATCTTGTGTTCTAGCTGATCGAGATATATTATTTTCGTGATATTGTGGTGTATCAACTCGTAGAGGCGCAACACGTGGGGCGCTCCTGAGAAGCCTGGATCGATTTTGCTGGAGCAGAATTCAGAGCTTGTTTTGCTAAGCCGAGGATTTGCAAGGAGACAGGTATAAACGAGAAAACTTATACTGTCGTTTATTTATATTCATATATATGCAACTAGAGAATATCCTGGCAAGATTCCTTAAGAGGCCCTAAAAGTTTTTATATTCCGTTGTGCCTAGGGCTGTTTATCTTACCGAATCCCAACAGTGGTATCAGAGCCAACTCTAGGCTTTGTATATATATGAATTTGCAAATTCTGCGTTTATTAAATCATATGTTTGATTTATGTGGCTAGTTCTTTAACTTTGCATGTTTTAGGACGTATGTTTAATTAACTTAGAGTTAATGTTTAATTTTGGATTCGAAAATTTTATCATGTTAGTTTTATTTTTGGATTGGGATTTAATTGACTGGGTTTGTTTAATTAAATCATAAGTAATCGAAGAAACAAAAAAAAATATTTTTATTGGATCCAACCGCGGTGGCACGCGTCGGTGCGCGGCAGCGCACCACGGCTGGGCGGCCACCGCGTGCTGCTGCCCACGGCAGCGTGCGAACAGCACGCTGGCCGCGCGAGCAGCGCACGGCAGCAGCCTACGGGCTGCCAGCCGTGTGCTGTCACGCGCAGCCATGCGCTGCCGCACGCTGTCACGCGCAGCAGCGGCTGCCGCGAACAGCCACGCGCGGACTTCGTGTCCACGCGTATGTTGTCCACGTGGCAGTCTTCGATTGGCCTCGACTGGTTGATTTTTGGTTGGACTCTAATTCTGCCTATTTTGAAAATCCTGAAAATCTTGGAGAATTTTGGAAGATTAGGAAACTTGGAGTTTTTGGATAAGGTAGTTATTTTGTTAGACTTAAACACTACCTTAATTAACTAATCTAGTCAAAATAGGATTATCTTGGAAATCTTGGAGATTTGGGAATTTTGGGAAACTTAGAGTTTTGTATAAGGTAAGAATCTTAGAGATTTAGATTACCTTAATTAACCAATTTAATCAAGATAAGAATTGTATATTACTTAGAGCTCAAGTAAGAGCTAATTAATCTTAGAGATTAATTGTTAATTCAAAATTAATTAACTTGGATGAATTTTTGCGAATTAAAATTAATGAAGCCGGTAAATTTACATTTATGCCCTTATGTGAATATATGCATGTTCTTGAGTGAATGTGTGGATTGATCGATGTTGCCCTTAAGCCCTGTGTAGTTTTTGGTTTATTTATTTTTGGGTTGTAATTAAATGGGCCTGATTGGTGCCCTTGCTTGCGCAAACAAATGTAATAGAACAGGACCATTTAAATTATGTAAGCTAGGATTATATTAGGCTTGGAGCCGAGAAGACCTCATGAAGACTTGGAGATCCGCATGGAGGCCCATTTACCTTGGAGGACATGGAGGCCCAATTCATTACATGGAGGCCCAATCAAGCTGGATATTACAAGAAGGCCCATGATGTATGGGTTTGAAAATTGTAATAGTTTAGGACATTTAATTTTCACCCTAGACTGACCAATTGATTCATCACTTGGCTCGTGATGAATCGCATAGGATGGGCAATCGATCAATCATATCCTGCTAGGTGATGTATGTTTACTATTATTCTTTGATGTATGTCATGCATGCTTAGAATAGATCACGTAAACAAGATAAGCATAATCTGATGAGATCTCGCACAAAAAAACTTTAAAACCTCCAATTGAACTTAAAATTCAATTAGAATATTAAATCGAATAACGGGCGCATATGAATGGAGTCTATGGTCCGAGCCTATCAAATTACTAGGTCTTAGGCATATTGTACGAATATATCTCGATGTCTCACAAGTCGTGGGTCGAGCTATAGGAAGATGATATGTCTATTGCCTCGATGCACGAGTAAAGTGCCAAGGAAGGGGATAGCAAGGTTTTAGGCGCTGTCTCACGAGTCGTGGGGTGTCTAGGATTGAACTATTTCTCTCCACGAGTATTGGACATGATTTAACGCTAGTAAGTATGGATGTCTCACGAGTCGTGGGTCCATATCGAAAACCGAGGCTAAATGAACTTAAGGGTTAGCTGCGATGGTTAACCGTCGACGTATTCGACCACCAAGTGAATCAAATAGTATGGCCAACGAGTCGTGGGTACTAGGAGATTGCATTTGGGCCTTAAGCTCGCTAGGATATTTTAAATTCCCGAAACTTATGTGGGGGCATAAGATTTTGATTAAAATAGTGGGAGTAATTTACAAATAAAAACCATGTTTGTAAATTGTGCTTTTTAAATTAATATTTCGTGTATTTATTTCTTCTCTCGTCATTTTAATAGATATGATGTCAAAAGAGCTTAGAGCACTTAGAGATTTGTCCATCTCATCACTTGAACGTAATATTTTAACTGGACCCAACTTGCATTTCTGGACGCATCATTTGAATGGATTATTTGAAGCTGAAAACATATCCTATGTTTTGTCTGTGTCACCACCCATTACTATTTCACATGACGTTCCTGATGAGCTCCGTAAAAGCATCACCAAATGGAAACTGGATGATGGCTTAGCTCGTGAATACATGTTGGAATATATGTCACTTGATCTGCGTTTGCAACATGAGCATATGGCATCCGCGAAAGAGATTCTCTCGAATCTCAAATTCCTTTATGGGATTAGAGATGGTCGTCGTAGATTCGCGATCACGAGGGAACTCTTGCAAGCAAGAAAGAGAAGGGAAACTCCTGTCGGAATCCACGTACACAAGATGATTCGACTTCTTTCTGAACTCGATGATATGGGTGTCGTGATGGACAATGATTTCCGAGTAGATCTTATTCTACAATCTCTTCCAATATCATATGACAGATTTATCGCGGACTTGAATCTCCAGAGGCGAGAGATTACTGTAAATGTCCTGCGACAAATGCTCGAGGAACACGAAGCTTCTTTTGGAAAGAAAGCGAGGGTTGGCGAAAGGACTGGGCGGCGTTCAAAACCAAAGCAAATGGAAACCAGAGCTCCTTACTGCACAAGGTCAAGGGAAATGATTAAATTCGAACCTATGGAGAATTCGAACAGGTATATTCCTTGTTGAAGTTAATTTTACAATTAACTGTGCATTTTTGGTGTTAGACACTGACTGGAGTTCTCATCCTTGTAGGTGATGGGAGCATTAAAGAAACTGGAGCCTGAGGATTGGATCCTTGAATAAGGCAATGGAGCTGGAGCTGCTACCAAGGCCGAAGGCAAAAGTAGATTTTAATAAAAGCTCCTGTTTTGGTTTTTCATTTGGTACATTGAATTATTGACTTTACATCATAAAACCGCCTAAGTTAGTCATGCACGTACAACAAAACAAAAGGAAACAAGATAATGAAATATCTGCCCAATTATGGCACGCTCGACTTGGACATATATCTAAGTCTAGGATTCAAAAGTTAGCATCATCTGGCGCGATTGAAATCAATCGCATTGATGAAATGCCAACATGTGAACCATGCTTAAAGGGTAAAATGGCTAAGTTGCCGTTTAAGGGAATTCCTGAGCGAGCCAAGCAAACATTGGACTTAATACATACTGACGTATGTGGACCACTAAGAAAAAGCGCCCGAGGTGGCTATGACTACTTCATCACTTTCACTGACGACTTTAGTCGTTATGGATATGTGTTCTTGTTGAAACACAAGTCTGAAGCCTTTGAGCGATTCAAAGAATTCAAGATGGAAGTAGAGAATCAATTTGGTCATACGATAAAGGCTCTTCGTTCTGACCGAGGTGGAGAATTTCTTAGTAACGAATTTCTGAATTATCTTGTAGAGCATGGAATACTATCGCAATGGACTCCTCCTGCAATACCCCAATTAAATGGAGTAGCAGAGAGAAGGAATCGAACCTTGATGGACATGGTTCGATCCATGATGAGTGCCACTGACCTTCCTCTTTCATTTTGGGGACATGCCCTCCTCACGGCAACGAAGATACTAAACATAGTACCTTCTAAATCCGTAGAAAAGACACCATACGAATTATGGTTTGGCAAAGCACCCTCATGCGCATTCATGCGCATATGGGGATCTCCCGCCTACGTTAAAAAGCTAGTGGGAGATAAATTGGAAACTAAATCCACTTTGTGCAAATTTGTGGGGTATCCGGAAAACTCAATTTGTGGGGTATCCGGAAAACTCAATAGGATACGAGTTCTACGATCCTACAAGACAAACTACGTTTGTCTCAAGGAACGCTCACTTCTTGGAGAAGGATTTCTTGGTTGACAAGAAGGAAAATAACGTAGAACTGGATGAGGTCACTGAAGCTGAAAAGGCCGAAGAGGTCGATCAAGCTGACTCGTCGCCACAGGCAGTGGGAGAACATGAGCATGAAAGTGCACCAGAAGGTACACCGATTCTTCGTAGGTCAGAAAGACAACGTAGAGAACCCGAGAGGTACTACGGTCTGCTGCATGAGACTGGACAGTCTCTAACCGACCCAAGGACTTACGAAGAGGCTATGCTAGACATAGACTCGGGAAAGTGGCGCGAAGCCATGGAATCCGAATTGGACTCCATGCACTCAAACAAGGTCTGGGCCTTGGTAGATCCACCAGTGGGAGTGGCTCCCGTGGGTTGCAAGTGGATCTATAAGCGAAAGCTTGGAGTGAACGGAGAGGTGATTACCTACAAGGCGCGACTAGTGGCAAAAGGATACACTCAAAGACCAGGTATCGACTTTGAGGAGACCTTCTCGCTCGTCGCAGTGCCCAAATCCATTCGGATCTTGCTGGCCATAGCTGCGTGGTATAACTACGAGATATGGCAGATGGATGTAAAGACTGCCTTTCTCAATGGGGACATTGATAAGGAGATCTACATGGAGCAACCAAAAGGATATGCATCCAAAGGAGATGAACACAAGGTGTGCAAACTCCAGAGGTCTATTTATGGACTGAAGCAAGCTTCCCGAAGTTGGAACATTCGTTTTGATGAGACAATCCAAACTTTTGGATTCATCAAGAACATGTTCGAACCTTGCGTGTACAAGAAGATCAGTGGGAGTACAGTTGAATTTTTGGTGCTTTACGTTGACGACATTCTTCTCATTGGAAACAATGTGAAAGCATTGTCCGAAACTAAAGCATGGTTATCTACATAATTCTCGATGAAGGATATGGGAGAAGCATCCTTTGTACTAGGTATAAGGATCTACCGAGATAGATCAAAAGGACTGCTGGGCCTCTCCCAATCCCAGTACATAGATAAAATCTTGAAAAGATTTAGTATGGAAGAATCCAAGAGAGGATTGCTTCCAATGAGACATGGGATTGCACTCTCTAAGTCTATGGCCCCAAAGACACCAGAAGAGAGAAGCAATATGTCTCGAGTACCATATGCATCCGCGATAGGAAGCATAATGTATGGTATGCTATGTACGAGACCAGACGTAGCGTACGCTTTAAGCGTTACAAGTCGCTACCAGTCTGATCCAGGTGAGCAGCACTGGATAGCCGTAAAGGCAATTCTGAAGTACCTGAGAAGGACTAAGGAATTGTTCTTGGTATACGGCGGAGGAGAATTGAAATTGGAAGGCTATACAGACTCGAGCTTCCAATGTGATGTAGACGACTTCAAGTCGACATCAGGATACGTGTTCTGCCTCAATGATGGTGCGGTTAGCTGGAAGAGCTCCAAGCAGGAAACAACCGCGGATTCAACCACCGAAGCAGAATACATTGCTGCGAGTGATGCAGCAAAGGAAGTTGTTTGGATAAGGAACTTCATCCAGGAATTGGATGTGATACCTAGCATCGCTGAGCCCATTACTATCTTCTGTGATAACAATGGGGCAATAGCGCAAGCAAAGGAGCCGAGATCTCATCAGAAATCCAAGCACGTACAAAGACGATACCACGTGATAAGAGATATCATTGGTAGAGGAGACATTAAGATGGAACGTGTCGACTCAGAAGATAATACGGCGGACCCGCTAACGAAGCCTCAGCCTCAAAAGGCATTTGAGAAACATCTGCATAAGATGGGACTCAAGAACATAAAAGACTGGCTTTAGGACAAGTGGAAGATTGATAGAAATAGTGTCCTGCAAGCCAGCTGTATGGCTAGTATTTATTGTAATAAATGCGGAACTATTCAATTTCGATTAATAAATGCACTTTATTAAATGGTCATCTTTATCTTATGTAATAATTATCTACGCATAAGGATAGAAGTCCTTAGATCACAGGGCTATGGGACAACCCGTGGGCTGATCTCAAAGGCCGTGATCTAGAACATATTCAAGAGTCGTAGAATCCAATCGAGATAGGACATCGTTGGATTCGGTTAGACTCTCACTGTTGTGTATACTCCGATGAACTGGAGGACGCTGGGGTCCACGAGCGTGACTGGGATAGTCGATACACATAAGTGGGTGGCTTGCTGGGATGGCAAGCGCACTGAATACCCCAATTAGGAAATAACTCACCATGGAAGCGGTAGTCGCATATCGGGGTTGAAGTTATTCCATATTTATAATAGTATACGAGGAACGATCCCTAACTACTTGAGGTGATAGGGTTTATCTGGTGCGAGAACGTCTATACTTTGATATGAGTTCCGACTGACTGGGAATCGCCAGAAAGTCTCTGTGGACTCATGTTGGGTATAGAGGAACTCGTATGTAGATTCATATCATCAACAAAGGATCCATTGACCCGACTTGATAGGTTGGGAAATTCTCCTATGGATTTCTGTGAGAAATTAATTCTGGTAAAATCCTTGGCCAAGGTATCTGACGACTTTATGTAAGTAGCTCATAAAGATTAAGTCAAAGAGAATTTATTTCGAGACCAGAGTACATAAGGTCAAGACAAAAGAAAAGGGAATCCGATGAAAGACCATACCCTTAAGTCTCGACTGGGAGATTGATCGATGGAGAGATTATGTCGTATATGGAAATTATAAATGATAAAAGGTTCACTGAATTAATTCACCAGTGATTGGGCTCCATGGGCTTGTGGCTGGACATCGACCGTGGAGTGTGGGAGAATTCCCAAATTGGCAGGGATGCTGATTTTGGAATGGTCAATCGACAGAGTGTTCGATTGATTTAGAGTAAGTCTTACTCGAATAATTAAATAATATTTAATTATAACCCACGGCGAAAGCGAGGAAATAAGAACGACCGAGTCGACTGGGTCGACTGGGTGGAAAAATCGACTGGGTCGATTATATTGGGTGGGTCGACTGGGTCGACCCAATTGGAACAAAATGGGATCCAATTGGAATTGGATCAGGATCATAAATTAAATTGGAATTTAATTTGTGGATTAATTAATTAAGTTGGATTTAATTAATTAAAAGGATTTTAATTAAATAGACTTAGAGTCTGATTTAATTAAATGGGAGATTAAGTTAATTAATTGGGCTATTTAATTGGGAGATTAAATTAGGCCTGGTCAAATTAATTAACTGGGCCATGAATTAATTAGGAGACTGGGTCTTCTAATTAAAGAGGGCCATGTCCCATGTAGGAGAGAGAAGACCTAGTCCTAATAGGACTAGGTTAGGGAGATAACTATAAGTAGCTATCTTATAGTTATTTTTCACACAACTCCATAAGCAAAAATTAAGCAAGAGCAAAAATTAAGCAAGAGCAAAAATTCTCTCCCTCTCCCTGTGTGATCGGCCGAACCTCTTCCTGTGCAAGGAAGAATTTTTCGTTTTTCGATCTTGTTCCAAATCGTTCCTAATTCCTAGTTTATAATATATCTTGTGTTCTAGCTGATCGAGATATATTATTTTCGTGATATTGTGGTGTATCAACTCGTAGAGGCGCAACACGTGGGGCGCTCCTGAGAAGCCTGGATCGATTTTGCTGGAGCAGAATTCAGAGCTTGTTTTGCTAAGCCGAGGATTTGGAAGGAGACAGGTATAAACGAGAAAACTTATACTGTCGTTTATTTATATTCATATATATGCAACTAGAGAATATCCTGGCAAGATTCCTTAAGAGGCCCTAAAAGTTTTTATATTCCGCTGTGCCTAGGGCTGTTTATCTTACCGAATCCCAACAGGCAGGTAAACCCGCCGATGAGCTGATAAAACAAGACAGTACATCTGTTTGATAGAAAGTAACATTGACGACGGAAGACCTCCGTCAATGGTTCGCCCAACCTTGATGGATAACCACCAATCGGGCTCCTGATCAGCGGGTGGCCACTGAACAAGGCATCAATTGAGCAGGTGGCTACTCAACCGGTAGCCGTCAAGCAGTTAGCTACTTGACAACGAGCTCATCAGGCAGGTGGCTACTCGATGAGTTTATCATATAAATACGTGGGCACTTACATGACAGTTAACAACTTGCTACTTGGTTGATATGAGTGGTTTCGGTCGAGGCAGTGTCAGCTGACGGCGGAAGACGGCGGCGACAGCGGCAAGACTTCAGGTGGCCAGGGATCACTGGTGGCTGAGGAGGGACAGACTGATATCAAGGAGTTGGCAGACTGATAACTTGACAGAAAACATCGTGTTATCTGCCTGGTATCAAGGGGTTTCGCTCGAGACAGCTTTCTGACGGCGGAAGACGACGGCTAACTTTGAGCGGCGGCGGCGGCAGGACTTCAGGCGGTCAGGGGTCGCTGGTGGCTGAGGAGGGACGGTTGATATCAAGGGATTAACAGGTGTTTGCCAAAAAAGAAGCAACGGTGGCTGGACTTCCGGTGAGGCGTTGAGCCGATCAGTGTAGACTGAGTTTTTATTGATTGAGTTGTGTGTGTCTTGCGCGAATGGCTGTCCTGGAGTATTTATAGCTGCTGATCGATGAGCTGATGGCCAGAAAACTGCTTCCTTGATGGCCACTCTCCCACTTCTTCCACTATTTTCAGATTTCCCCACTATCTCCACTACTTTGATGGTGGTTTCCTCTTTCTTTTTGCTGGAAATTATTGTTAATGGTGGTTGGAGAAAAAGAAACGTATGTTTAATTTGAATTTTAATTTATGATAACTAACTAAGAGATTTTTAAGGAATTAGTTATTTAAGCCAACTACTTAGCTTAATCCTTATCTCTTAATTAATTAATCATTAATTAAATAACAAAGACACAAATGGGCCGAAAATGAGTAGTGGCCGATCTGGGTTGGGTCGTGGTCGACTTGGGTTGATCGGACCATGATTGGTCTCGGGTCGAGCCATGTTGGCTTATAATTTACCCAATTAATTACCCAATTAAATAATTAATGGCATTTGTTTATCAAATGGGCCAATTAGACTTGGCCTAATTAATTAATCTTAATTAATTAATCCATAACCTTTATTGGCCAAAACTATCAAGTGGGTCGGGCCCGTTTGCGTTTAACCATTATTTGGCTTTAATTATTAATTAATTAACTTTGGCCTATAAATTAATTAACTTTGTCAATTAATTAATATATATTTGGCCCAAACATTAATTAATTACGCAATTGGGTTGAGTTTTGAAATTGGGCTCGTGGCCAAATTGTTGTCTTGATTGGGTCCATTTCCGAACCAAATTGGATCCGATCTGGTTCGACCCGTTTGGGGTGACTTGGTTCGGCCTTGTTGCCATTTTTGGCTTGTCACACTACAAGAAAAATTAATTTTAGTGACAAAATTTCAAGTGACATTGTTGAAATTGTCACTTTTTGCATACATTTAGTGATAAAAATATTAGTTTTGTCACAATAATAATAGTGACAAGTGCAATAGTGACAAAATATATTTTTAAGTTATCACTAATGGCTATTAGTGACAAGTTTATGAAACTTAAGTTGTCACTATTGACAATTAGTGACACCCTTTCAGTGACAACCTAGTGACAATAAATATTATCACTATGATTTAGTGATAATTTTTTAGTTGTCACTTTTGGGGTATCACTAAAAGTCAATAGTGACAACTTTTTCACATTTCTTGTCACTAGTGTGTCTATATACATTACTTTAGTGACAATATTTAAATTCTTGTCACTTTGTTATTTACTATTTTGTCACTAAAATTAAATTTTTTTGTAGTGTCATCGAGCCGTCGTTCCTCGATTAATCGAGGGTGATTTTTTGGATACAAACACCTACCAAACATTTCGACTTTTGATTATGATTATCAAGGAACAAAAACAGTTGCTCTAAAAACAAGATGAATTGGGTCGACATATATCGATCAATAATATGCATATATATAATTGCAGCAGCTTAAATTGTATATGCACAGGTTGATTTTATATTATGATTGACTATACATATATATATATATATATATCATCACTCGCGCTTTAAAAAATTCAAATTAATTAATATTACATATATATATATATATATATCATCACTCGCGCTTTAAAAAATTCAAATTAATTAATATTACATATATATATATATATATATGTATATGATATTTACACAACATATACGAGTATATTTTTCAAGTTGTCTAAATATGTATTTCATTCTTCATTATTTATAAAATAATTTTGACTTATTTCCTTGGTCGAATTCTCAATACTATCCAAATGTGGCATTGGAATCATAATTCAGGGAAATTCAAGCCATAGGGATATTTTAGGGTTTTCTTTCAAAATTGTAGGTTTCAATATTTATTAAAATCGTACTTATATTTTTTGTATGATACATGTTTTAAGATTGGAATACCCAAAAAAATAATACCATGTTGTAGTTAGAATAAAAATTACAAATAATTGATCTATTTACTAATGTATGCAATCACATTTAAGATTTATTATCATCCAACCTATAATTATAGTCCGTTAATAATTAAATACCAAACAACAGCTGAATTATCAATTCTTTCTTTTAATGGGATTGTTTTCATTTGATTCATGATGAAGTAAGTACTAACTTTGATGCTCAATCATTTGTCCTACAAGAAAAAATCATTTGTAGGATATGATATCATTATGCTACTCTTTTGTTTATCAAGTATTTTCAGAAAAGATAAAAAAGAAGAAAAATAATTATGATTTCATTCCATTAGAAAGACTAATTAATTTTTTTTTAACTATCAATCGATTATGAAACGCAAAACCGACGTACCATATCATACCATACGGAATCAAAATTATTACTAGTGGGTTGTCATGGTATTACATATTTAAAATTTGCAACAATTTATTATATGGTACAAATTTAGCTAATAAAACCATAAAATTGCATATGCACTCCTGATTATTAGACTCCTCAAATCAGATTTCATTTCTGTGAAAGGAAAATAAAATTTGGTTAAGATTTATGGAATGTTATAAATATTACTAGCTTAAGACCCGTGCTATGCACGGAATTATTTTAAGTTAAATTTTGTGAAAGTATATATATGATATAATATAGAATCATCAAATATATTTCAAATATGAAAACAAAAACTTAAAAATCTTTTACAGATTTAATTATATATACTACTAAATAAATAATTACTTGTTGTAAAAAAACTACTTAATATAAGATCATATTTTAGAACAACATTTATTATAATACAAATATTTATAATAGCTTGCAGTCATTTGCCGTATCCACATAAGAAAAAACTAAAAAGAATTTTAATGAAAAATAAATATGTAAAACAAAAGATTGACCTTCATGAAGTCGATGACATACATAATTAATTAAAGAGAAAAACAGAAAATGATAATTATAATTATAATTATAATTTACAATAAATAATGACAAATTCTTTTAATAGTAAAGCACAAAAAGTTAAACGTAGAGTGCAAGTAAATAAGATTATTATATTTGAACAAAGTACACCAAAAATCTCTATGAAACGTGAATTATACCAATAAAAAGTTAAAGATCAATGAAAAATAAGATTTTATGAGTGGATTTTTCCATTGCTTTTCTTTTATGGTACACATATGTCTAATTAAAAGATTTATACTTTTTACATGATAAAAATAATTAAAATAAGATTTCCTTCCATTTAAGTACTGACTTGTGAGGCTAAAATAATTAAACTTACAACATAAAATTCATGAAAACTTGAGATTATTATATATAAAAAGAGTAAAATTTAATATATTGTTAAATTGGTATGACATATATCTAAAACTGATCACTTCAAATAACTCGTAATGGATAAGTTAAACATATAACAAACTTTATATTATACATCTATATAGTATTAGGCAAACTTTTTTAAATAATTCAATCAATAAAGAATCTCTATCTGCTAAAAATATCAAAATTTTAATTCAACTCAATATTTAATTAATAAAAAAATACTAATTGGAGTCAACATTATTATTCAAATGTGTGTTTGTATAGATGCAAAATAGTGGGGAAAAAGAAAGAAAGAAGAACTTGCGAAAAAAAAAAATGAAATAATCTAAAATCAAAACAAATCAATTTATAATCACATTATTTCAAAAGATGAAACCTAAAAGAAAGAAAATGAAATTAAATCTATAACAATATTAATGACAACTGCAAATATTAATGAAACTTGTGAAAATAAAAATGAAATTATTTAGAATCAAAATAAATCAATCTATAAGCTCACTAAATCGAAAGATGAAACCTGAAATAAAATCTATAAGAAAAACAATGAAAAGTTCAAAATAATAAAACAAAATTTATGAATATTCAATTTAAAATAATGTATCTAAAATTAAAAGAAATTAATCTATCATCAAATTAAATCAAAAGGCTAACATAAAAATGAAATTATCTAAAATTAAATTAAATCAATCTATAATCTCATTAAATCGAAGGATGAAACCGAAATAAAATCTATAAGAAAAATAATGAAAAATGCAAAATAATAAAACAAAATCATGAATATTCAAATTAAAATAATATATCTAAAATTGAAAGAAATTAATTAAATAAAAAAAGCAAAACAAAAGGAGACATGATAAAATTAAAACGAAAACATCAATGACAAATGCACATATTACGAAAAAAAAATATGAAAATTCAAATGGAAAGGGAATATATAAGATAGAACAAAATATCTATCATCAAATTAGGTCAAAACACACACACACACACACACAAAAAAAGGAAATGCTGAAACTAATTCCACAAAAAAATAGCGAAAAATCAAACAAAAACTAAAATATGGCTATGTATAAAATTCATCTACAACAAAGTATGATAACCAAAAATTGATGCAAGAGATTTAGAAAAAAATAAATATTTGAAGCTTTCAATGATATGAAGAAAAAAAGTATGACATATCATACAATTCAACAAAATCGTAAAAGAAAACACCACTCAGAAAATTCAAAATAAAATCAAAAATTGTGAATTAGCTATGAGATATATATATATATATATATATATATATATATATATATATATATATATATATATATATATATATATATATATGAACCGAAATAAGTAATATAAGAGAAAAATTACAAATAAATATAAATTAATAATATAAATTACAAACATGAAATTAATGAAAAAATTGTATATTAGAAAGTAGAAACTAAAAATCATATATATGAACCGAAATAAGTAATATAAGAGAAAAGTTACAAATAAATAATATAAAAGCTATTGATAAAACAATGGAAGAGGGTGCCAAAATCTCCATGGGCGCCACTGTATGAAATATGAAAAAGAATGAAGAGAATATATGTATATATAGATATCATTAAAGTGTAGTCAAATTCAATATTTTGAAATATCCTAAATTATGGGGGAGGTTGAGGTTCTTAATTGATATAATTGCTTCTTTTGTGCAAATCAATCAATTTCAATTAATATATTCTTTATTTAATGAGTAGGTTATATTTTTCAAATGAAGAAAGTCTCAAAATTAAATTTTAAAGGAATAAAAGAAATTCAAAATTCTGAAAAAATAGTATTTGGTCAAATTTGAGCAATTGGGGTCAAAAGACACCCTTCAAATATATATATGTATTAGAATAAATCGAAGGATGAAACCGAAATAAAATCTATAAGAAAAATAATGAAAAATGCAAAATAATAAAACAAAATCATGAATATTCAAATTAAAATAATATATCTAAAATTGAAAGAAATTAATTAAATAAAAAAAGCAAAACAAAAGGAGATATGATAAAATTAAAACGAAAACATCAATGACAAATGCACATATTACGAAAAAAAATATGAAAATTCAAATGGAAAGGGAATATATAAGATAGAACAAAATATCTATCATCAAATTAGGTCAAAACACACACACACACACACACAAAAAAGGAAATGCTGAAACTAATTCCACAAAAAAATAGCGAAAAATCAAACAAAAACTAAAATATGGCTATGTATAAAATTCATCTACAACAAAGTATGATAACCAAAAATTGATGCAAGAGATTTAGAAAAAAATAAATATTTGAAGCTTTCAATGATATGAAGAAAAAAAGTATGACATATCATACAATTCAACAAAATCGTAAAAGAAAACACCACTCAGAAAATTCAAAATAAAATCAAAAATTGTGAATTAGCTATGAGATATATATATATATATATATATATATATATATATATATATATATATATATATATATATATATATATGAACCGAAATAAGTAATATAAGAGAAAAATTACAAATAAATATAAATTAATAATATAAATTACAAACATGAAATTAATGAAAAAATTGTATATTAGAAAGTAGAAACTAAAAATCATATATATGAACCGAAATAAGTAATATAAGAGAAAAGTTACAAATAAATAATATAAAAGCTATTGATAAAACAATGGAAGAGGGTGCCAAAATCTCCATGGGCGCCACTGTATGAAATATGAAAAAGAATGAAGAGAATATATGTATATATAGATATCATTAAAGTGTAGTCAAATTCAATATTTTGAAATATCCTAAATTATGGGGGAGGTTGAGGTTCTTAATTGATATAATTGCTTCTTTTGTGCAAATCAATCAATTTCAATTAATATATTCTTTATTTAATGAGTAGGTTATATTTTTCAAATGAAGAAAGTCTCAAAATTAAATTTTAAAGGAATAAAAGAAATTCAAAATTCTGAAAAAATAGTATTTGGTCAAATTTGAGCAATTGGGGTCAAAAGACACCCTTCAAATATATATATGTATTAGATTAGATTAGATTAGATTAGATAAGAGAAAAGTTACAAATAAATAATATAAAAGCTATTGATAAAACAATGGAAGAGGGTGCCAAAATCTCCATGGGCGCCACTGTATGAAATATGAAAAAGAATGAAGAGAATATATGTATATATAGATATCATTAAAGTGTAGTCAAATTCAATATTTTGAAATATCCTAAATTATGGGGGAGGTTGAGGTTCTTAATTGATATAATTGCTTCTTTTGTGCAAATCAATCAATTTCAATTAATATATTCTTTATTTAATGAGTAGGTTATATTTTTCAAATGAAGAAAGTCTCAAAATTAAATTTTAAAGGAATAAAAGAAATTCAAAATTCTGAAAAAATAGTATTTGGTCAAATTTGAGCAATTGGGGTCAAAAGACACCCTTCAAATATATATATGTATTAGATTAGATTAGATTAGATGTGTTCTAATATAGAAAAAGGTTAGATAGCAAGAATACATAGAAAATAAACAATATTATAGTATTTTAGTTGTAGATAATGTTTAGAAAATTTTAATAATAGAAACTAAGTAATATGTGTACTAATATAGAAAAATATAGAAAGAAAGAATATTAAAATGTAATGACGTTGAGGGCATTTTTTATAATATAATAATTCTGCTCTAGTAACAAACAATTGCTGCAATAAGTATAGTTCAAGAGTTATGAAATATTACAAGAGATTATTTTAAGGTAGATTTCCCTCATTTATCATATACTAATATCTTCATTTTCTCTAGGTGTATAAATATTAACATATGGTTTTTCTAAAATAAGATTTTACGGAGCATAGGTGTATTTGAGATGTTCAACCATTTAAAAAAGCCAACAACAAATCTGAAACATAATTTTTTGTTAAAATATCTAATGATGATGTTGCATAGGACATTGAAAAAAATAAACATATATTAAATTACATACTAATCCTATAATTAATATGTTTAAAAATTTCTTCTTTATCTCTAATTAATTTCATCTCTTTCCCAAAAAAAAATCTCTCCCAAAATTAAAATTTTATACGAAAAAAATCTCCCAAGTAATCAATTTTTTTATACGAATTGACAATTAAGACAATCAGTATATGATCATTTGAAATATTTTTAGGAAAAAATACACTTACACCCCCTCTCAAAGTTACAAGTACACCCCTTCTCAAAGTTACAAGTATAAAATAAGCACATATAAAATCAATTGCATTTTTTCCCTCAAATGATTTTAAGTCAATTACAATCATCAAAAAATATAGATATGCGTCTCACTTATATATTTTAAGGGTATATTAGTTCCAACATTGATTTTTTCGCCCAAATATTTCGACGCACATTTTTTCCTCTACCTATTGACAAATAACCTTTTTTTCTACTTAACTTTAGATTTTTGGTTCACAAGACATGAGTCAAGTAGGAATAGTAAGAAGTGATGTGACTAATTTATCCTATAAAAATTTATGTGAGGGGCACGTGTACATTTTCCGTCAAACAAAAACTGCATAAAATCTTTTGAGGGGATAAAGTGAAACTAATTTTATGTTTTAGGGGGTAAAGTGTTTCTTTTGTACATATGGTTGGTAAAGTGCCAAAACATGTAATTGTGGGGGGTAAGATTTTTGTCAACTTTTTCATATGGGATTCATAAATCATATGGAGGTTTTTGTCAATTTTTTCAAAACAAAATTGGGAAGGAGGGGGTGTATTCCCAATTTTTAAAGTTACTAGAGGTTATTGGTAATCTTTTAGGTAATGGAGATGTTTTTGCATTGATTGGTAGGGTAAAATTGTCATTTCGACTTGAGATAGGTTTTCTTTGTTAATTAAAGAAAGTACAAGGTTTTGTTGATAATAAAAATAAAATAGGTTTCTTTTATAGTTAGAGAAAACAAAAGGGCCGGCTTTGAATTCACTCATTAAAAAGTGTAAATTTGTCTTTAAAAAAAAAATTATTTAAAGTTAAATTCTAAAGGGACATGTGTCACCAAGATAAATGATATTTTATGGGTTACTTAGATACTACACTAGTGGATTTAATCCATTGGGGTTGGATTAAATCCACCGATGTAGGTACTAATTTTCCTATTTTATGTGCTCCATATCCCTCAAAATCTCATTTTAGACAGACTCAATTATCTGTCCGAAAAACTGAGATGGGATTTAAAGTCGGTTAATTACAGGGACCTCCCCTAAGGTTTGATGTAATTTGCGTTCAATTTCATTCAAGAATCATAATTACAATGACCTCCCCTGAGGTTTCAGAAAATCTTACATCCATTAGATATGTTGATGCCATCCCTCTAATTTTATTGAAAACCTCATTTTACCCTTGATATTACTGTAGCAATTTTCATGGACAATTATGCCCTTACTTATGTCTAATATATGGGAGGGTGTTCATTATAAGGTTTATGATCATGAATTGATGAAAATGTTGTAAATTTACATGAAACTTATAATCAGTTTTTTAGTGTATATATATTCTTTAAAATAAAAATAATATCATATCAATATTTTTTCAATTTTTTTCATAATGCTTTACATTAAAAGTAAATAAATTATGGTTAATTATAAGAAAAAAATTGTAGATCATTAATAAAAATGTAAATACATTCAACTTTCACAACTTTAATATAAAAAAAATCATAATTAACATACAAGGATAAATGAATTACTTGCGTTTAATCATGAGAAGTAAAAAAACTTGAACAAAAATTACTAGACATTATAAAAATGATCACATGTTTATAATTAACATGTACTAGAAAAATTGTAAAATTTTAACTAATTAATTTACAAAAATAAAAAACACTCACTCGAATACCCAATTTAGTAAAATAATTATTATAAAATTTTTTTTTAAATATTTCTTACTTGAACAATAATATTAAATGTTGTTATATAAAAATATAAAATATTAAAAATTAATAAAATCTTTTACTATAAATTAGGAAATAATACCTTATATACATATTTACTAATATTAGTAAATCAATATAATTTTAATAAATATTATTCATAAAAAAATTCACCATCCCTAACCCCCACCCACCCCCCGCCCGCCCGCCCTATCTACCATACTAGCACTTCTTCTCCTCCTAGATCGTGCCGCCGGCTTGGCTTCTCCTGCCCATTTATCACTAGTTTGGAATTGTTGATCCCAGGTCGGTGGCCCGGACTAGGAAGAGAGGTACCGGTAGGGACAACGGTTGGGGTGAGGTGGGATGGGTGGGTTAGGGCTAGGACTAGGTTTTTTTTCTCCTTTTTGCATAAAAATAATATTTTTAAAGTTGTGGCACAAATTATGATTTTTTTTATCTATTCATAATTAAATTCTGCAACGGTAATATGATAATATTGTGTATCATTGCAAGGGTAAATAAGATATTTTGTTAATCAATCTTTTTTTTAATTAAAATTGACAAATGCAATGAAGTCGTTTCAAATATTTCATCCAACTCCACTAGTGTCCATTAGAGTTTTGTAAGGTTTTTGAAACCTCGTGGGAGGTCATTATAATTATGATTTTTGGAGGGAATTGGAGGAGAATTATACCAAACATCAAGGGAGATCATTATAATTTTGTGCATCAGGGCAAGGGTACATATGACATTTTGTGAATAAGATTTTATTCCTTTTTTTAATTAAATTTGAGGAGGGCAATTAAGTCATTTCACAGATTTCGTTCAACTCCATTAATGTCCGTTAGGATTTTGCAAGGTTTTTGAAACCATAGGAAAGTTCATTGTAATTATGATTCTTGAAGGGAATTGGATGCGAATTACATCAAACCTCATGGAGGTCCCTGTAAATAATCTGATTTAAATTCCAATTCTTGCTGTGTACATTTGTTTCAGTCCTATTTGTATGTGGCCAAATAGCAGCAACATGCAATATAACTTGTTTCACGGGCAATGGGTATATGATCCCTCTTCGTACCCTCTCTACAATTTATCGACCTGCCCGTGTATCGATCCTATGTTCGATTGTCAAAAGTACGGCCGTCCTGATCGAGGATTCCTTAAATATTCGTGGAAGCCCAATTCTTGTAACTTACCCAGGTAAATAAACAAAAAAAGCTAAGCGATCAAAATTTAGAATCTTCATCTATTTTATTTGAAAATGTAGATTCGATGGTGCAAACTTGTTAAGGAGGTTTAGGGGAAAGAAGATAATGTTTGGGGGTGATTCAATCAGTTCAAATCAATGGAGTTCACTAGTATATATATATATATATATATATTAATCAAGTTGTTACCAATTTATATTAATCATTTTAATTATGAAATTCTCATTTACCTATTATATACAATTGCGATTCTGAGACAAATAAATTTAACTTGTCTTCATAATCGCGATTTTGGACAATGAAAAGGTATTTTTTTTTTTTTACAAAGTTTTTCTAAATGCAATTTCAGAAACAATTTTTTTTTTGCAAATTTAAAAAGCATGTATAAAAGAAAAATTATCTGTAAATCGCAATTAGAAAGAACCTGGTAAAAAAAAATACATTAAAATCGCCAATTAGGAAGACTAGGGTATAAAAAATTCAAAATTACGATTAGGTTGACCATGTATTTTTTTATTCAAAATCGTGCTTAGGAAAACCATGTAAAAATAAGAAGAAAAAACTTCCAAAATCACAAATGGCAAAAGTTGTAATTTAAATTAAAAAATCGGTCGGAAATTTTACGGTTGAAATTTGATTTGGACAGCCCTTTTCTAACCGATTTCTTCGATTGAAAATATGTAATTTTCAATCAATTTTCTGAAATTCCGTCGAAGTTTTCATCGAAATTTCTTATTTTTCTAGTAATGATATTAATGATAACTGACAAGATTGATTCAGCCTTTATCCCGTTCAATTTAAATTTGATATCCAAACTATCGATTTCAATATTTAAAATGTTCTTATTCAAATTAAAATACAAGAAGATCTATTTTTAGTGACAAAAGTCTTATTATAATAACTTTTTGATCACCCATTTAGAATAGGGCTGTTCCTTAAAAAAAAATGTATAGTTATATCAAATTAATAGCTAGTAATGAACAGGGAAATAGTTATTTTTAACACAACTCTCATCATTATATTTTGCGCCATTTTACATAGATGGTGGGAAATAGAAGTCGTCACTAGTTTGAACAAAATAGCAACAATATGAAGTCATCCTTGTGACCATTGATTAAATTATTAGTACTGTCAACTTAATAAGTTTGTCCTCATAAATTTAGACTTATATCTAGTAAATATTATATTAGTGGTGGTGACAAACAAAGAACTATAACTAGATGTTAATATGTATAAATTGTATATATGTATATATATTGAAGATGATGAATAAAAGCAAGTAGAATTGCATTTGTTGAAGTAAATAATTTGCAGAGATTTATTATATTGAATCTGGAAATTGTATGTATAATTGTGTACAAATGAAGTTGCCCAGACTTCTTTAAATAGAGATAAACAGGGGCAGAAAAGGAAAACAAGAAATAACAAACATAACTAAGTAACTAACTAACAGCCGGTCGGGCCGGGTCGGATAAGTTACAAATAAGAACCGGACCGGTTGGATAAAATAAAGAAACCGGGTAATAAAAGTAAACATAAACCTAATTCCCAATTTTAATCCTCTTCTTCAATTTCTTCTTCTTTTGCTGAAATTTCCTTCTTTGATTAAACTTTTCTCTTGTAATACCCCCCCCCCCCCCACAAGATGGCGTGTATAGATTTCTAATGCCCATCTTGGATAGAATAGGAAAAAATTGAGCTCGGTGTAATGATTTTGTAAATATATCCGCCAACTGATCACCTGAAGAAATTGGGAGAATCTTTAAGTGATTTCTTGCAATATGCTCGCGGACGAAGTGCAAATCCAGCTCTATATGTTTGATGCGCTCATGAAATATTGGATTGTGGGCTAGGTGGATGGCTGAAGTGTTATCACAATACACTGCCGGAGGTAATTTGAGCTATAATTATTTGTTGTATGCGTATCCAATCTAGAAAAAGAGGACTAAAGAACTTATTTGGTTTTTTTGAGCGAAATGCAAAAATATCTTTTAATAGAAAACTAGTCTAAACCCGTGTTATGCACGGTATCATATTAGATATTTAGTACGTACAATTATTGATGTGACAAAAAAAATACAAATATTTATGATCTTAAAATAAAATTAAAACATAACAATCATGCACTATCTTTCTAAAAGTGATAAAAATCCCATGTTCAATATTGTAAACTTTCATTGGTGAAGTGATTTCTGCATAAAATACAAATGACAACTTATTAGCAACTCAATAACATTGTTATCATATATAGCTAACATGTTATGAAGCCAAATCAAAATTATTTAATAAACTTCAATCATCCACTTTCCACTATTCCACAATAGAAAGATATGAGGAAAAAGGAAGTTTGATGGGGAATTTTTTTATGTAAAAATTGAGGCGAGATGTTCATACCGAAGTGAAGATTATGCTCATTAGAGTAGAGAAAAGTTATGAGCAAGACATATTTGTTACATGAATACCATCATTTCCCTGACGGACTATATTTACAACATATTTACTCTCTTCCTCCTTTATTTCACACACATATAAACTGCGGTAATCAAGCTTTACCATCAAATTAAAAGAAAATACCAACATATTTAGATATAATTTTCTTCCAATCAAAACTTCTACCCTTTCCCCAATGGCTATTGCCCTTGCCACCTCAATACTCATTCACTGATACTAGGACTGTCAATTGGTCGGACTCGGACCGGATCAGGGCAGATCCGGATCCGAGTCTGATTTCCATTTCTTCTATCCGGATCCGGATCCGCTCGGATCTGGAATATTAGCAACCGGATCCGAATCCGGCGGATATCCCGGATCCGGATAAATTATCCGGATCCATTTAGCAAGCTAATTTTTTTTTTCCGTTTTCCTCCAAATCACTTGCAGATTCCACCATCATGAATTAAAAATGTAAAATTTTACTTACGTCATCGAAACTATTGCCTAAAAATTGTAGAATATGGAATATGGTGGACAAATATAAATGATAAAAATTAGAACAAAAGAATAAACAAAAATATAAGTAAAAAAGATATAAACTAGGACAAAGAAGAAGAAAACTCAATATTGAGAAATGGAAAAGAAGATAAAAATTGAAGGATGAATGGTTATGGTTTGATTTTTCTTATTAAATAGTATAAATTAATATGTTGTAAATCCAATTAGTTATCTGGTCAGTCCACCAACATCTCTCATGCATTTCTTTTTAAAATTATTTTTAATATAGTAAAAGATTTTAGTGGAACATAGATAGTTTTATTTTTATTTTTATTTAAATACATAATATATAAACAACATATAGTAATATATATCGGATACGGATATGTAACGGATCGGATCAGCCTAGAACCATATTCGCTCCATATAATTCGGATTACGGATCTTCTTAATCGGATCAGGTCCATCGGATCACTAATCAGACAATTATCCTAATAAATCGGACCGGATTCGGATCGGATCCGAATTGAAATCCGCCCCATTGACAGCTCTAACTGATACTACATCTCCTGTAAATTGTAAATTAGTAACCTATTGCTTAAATATTTTACCGAAAGCTCTAGTAATAAATACATGGAGAATAATTATTTCTGAGTTAAGTTCCGAACAATACTAATTAAACAATAATTAAATTAAAGAGGAGAATTATGATATATACACTTCATTCTCAATCTTCGAATATGCGGTTGGAAAATAACCACATAAAGAGTGTAGATAATAGCAATACTGAATCAATTACCTTTGGGCTTTGATGAACAACCGAATGAAAGCGAGCAACTGAAGGGAGTGTGTTTCCCGACCCGATAAGTGTAATATAATATAAATTGAAACATGAAAATAAGTAAAAAGTTGCTGTGAATTCTATGAGAAAATCATTATTTGGACAGACTGCAAAATTTTAATACTGAACATCCGAATTCTGAATATCTGAATTTGACATGAACTTATCTGTGAAAAAAAAACCTGAAAATGGGCTTGAAAAGATGTAAGTTTTGTCAATTTCTTCAAAATGTCCATGTTCTAATGTTTCCACTGTAGCTTTGTATTCCATGAAACCAAAGAACCCATATGTTATTTGAATTTAGTGATGTTTGTCAAACCTCAAAGTAATGCAAATAAAATATGTATCATGGAATGAAAAAATTGAGTGGATTGATAAAAGTAGAATGAACCTGCAGCTTTTGAGACATGATGACCTGTGATTAAAGTTTCGTGAATTTCTCCGGACTGTAAAATTTGAAAAGAAAAAAAGATGTGGTATAAAAACCATAATTTATTGAGACATATAACATTGATACGCACTACAAAAATTTTAAATTTTAGTGACAAAATAGTAAATAACAAAGTGAAAATAATTTAAATATTGTTACTAAAGTAATGTAAATAGACACACTAGTGACAAAAAATGTGAAAACATAGTCACTATTGATTTTTAGTGATACCCCAAAAGTGACAACTAAAAAGTTATTACTAAATTATAGTGACAATATTTATTGTCACTAGGTTGTCACTAAAAGGATGTCACTAATTGTCAATAGTGACAACTTAAGTTCCATAAACTTGTTACTAATAGCCATTAGTGACAACTTAAAAATATATTTTATCACTATTGCACTTGTCACTATTATTATTGTAACAAAACTAATATTTTTATCACTAAATGTAAGCAAAAAGTAACAATTTTAACAATGTCACATAATATTTTATCACTAAAATCCATTTTTCTTGTAGTGACATGGAATTGAGTTGATGAATTGTGATCACCTATCATGTGGCTGGATAGAACCATCATGAATTATAAGGTGATAAGTTTTTTAAACATAAGACGTGGGAGTGTAAATTGTGCTAGAGCATAGGTAGTTGAAAAAGAAGTGGGGAAATGGAAAATGCATGGATTTTGGGCATAAGTTAGTCCCATAATGATTTTTTTTAAACATCAGACGTGGGAGTGTAAATTGTGTTAGAGTATTGTTTCTTTTGGTAGTTGAAAAAGAAGTGGGTGCATGAAATTCTTTCTAATTTTTTTAGTAATTGTAAATCCTATTTATTTTTAAAAAATAATTATAAATTCTAGAAAAGGAGAATTTGAGTCAAAATCAAGTATTTTGACCAAAAGACACCCTTGAAATAATAGTAAGTAGGAAGTAGGATTATCCATCTAAGCTAAGGCAAAACACATTTGCTTACTAACATATAATACAATTATATCATCTATGTCATCAATGCTCATATTTAACCAAAACAACACGTCCAAACATGAACACCAAGGTGTAAACGACCTGCACAGAAGAAGAAAAAATCAATTACATAACCAAATTTATCTGGTATCAAAAGAAAGAAATTCAAAAAGATTTTAAATGACTCAAAATCTGAGAGATATAAGAAAGCTTACTAAAACAACTTAGGCAGCAACATTCACTAAACACTCTTGACAATGTATAATCTAAGTAGCATCTCTGCTTCTATGGTACTAGGACAACTTTAGTCCAGATAGTTTCTTTCCAAGTTAAAAATAAAAGAAAGTTTCCAGATTGCAATTGTCAACACTTATCAATCAACTAAATTTTCACTCATAGTTAACATGTGTAATTAATAACACGATTTGCTTTTCATTACTAAGAAAATCACCATAAGCAAAATTACACACTTCCCTGGATTATAATACACTAAATAACTTAAAACCAAAAAAATTATAGGCAATCATATAACCAAATGATTATTATTCAACTAAAAGAAAATGCCATCTTTTACTTGGATACTCAGGCCATTTACATGAAACGTTAACAGCAAAAAGAATGTAACATAGAAAACTGGTTCTAATCATTTTTTTGAAGTGAAAAAGTAATCTTACCTAAAATTCAAACTATCAGCAAATTAATGTAAACTCACAAAACTATGAAACTACTTAAATGAAATTGAAATCTTTCAAAGTTAAATCATATTGATACCTCTGTTTTGAGAAAAAATAAAAAAAATAAAAGAACACAAAAGTACTGCAACCAACATAAAAAAATAAAAGAACACAAAATCGAACAGCAAAAACAATTGTTTATAAGAAAGATATAAGAAAGATTTAATCTGTCAGTTATAAAAATTAATATATATGAACCCAACATATATAATGAAAGAAAAATACACTTAACAAATATAATGGATTAATAGCTCACCGATACGATCACAAAAGTACTGCACCGAGTCAATGAAGAGAAAAAAAGTGGCTTGGAGAGTTAAAAATTAGGATTCCAGTGGAGTATGAGAAATAACAGAACATATGGAAAACCCTGATAAATTATATTTGATTTCACTATCAGTTCTTTGAAGAAATGAAAAATAGTACCATGGTTAACCAAGATTAAATAAAAAGAAAGAAGAGATACTTGAAAAGTAAAAAATAAATACACGTGTTTGTAAAGATAAATGATATCAACTAAATTATATAACATGAACCGTTGATACCTAGATGTAATTTGAGTTTAATGTTGGTTTTTACTAATCTTTCGATAAGTTGATTATCTTTTATAGCCTAATAGTTCAAAAAATTATAAATTTATCATATAAACTCAAATCAGTCATTTCTAAGATATTTTACAAGTCAAGTAGAATTTTTTTTTCTTGTAAGTGTAAAATAAATATGTCGTGTAAATATATGAGTACTCACTTCATTTAAAATAATTTGGATATATCCACTATTTAAGAACTCATACCTTGAAAAGTATGATGGATGTCTCACTTCTGAAATGGTATACAATAAAAAATAAATTTAAGAAAGAGAATATAATAGACACGTGCTCTCAAGACTAGGTGTAATAGGGGTAATTAATTATTTCACTCGATCTGACTCGATTTTCTAGTTACAACTTCCTCTCTCTCCTCTCTCCCGCCATTATTAAATTCTATAAAATAGTTCAAGAAAACGCCATTGTCACAGAACCCAAAGATATCTTATTAAAAAAAAAATGTCAGAGTCTTTTAATAATGCACCAACACCAACACCACCGAAACGACCGGCGGCGCCTCCTTCTTCTTCTGCACGAACACCAACACCATCGAAACAACCAGCGGCGCCTCCTTCTTCTTCTGCACCAACACCAACACCACCGAAACGACCCGCGGCGCCTCCTTCTTCTTCTGCACGAACACCAACACCACCGAAATCTTATCACAGTCATCTTCTTTCCAAATCTTTTCATTCATTGCCAAATTTTGCAAATGACACAAACCGGAATCCACAAATAAATGCAATTCAAGAGAGGGTATTATCTTTATACTCATTTGCTTTCTTGATACAATAAATACTTGATTTGTACTAATTAATTTTCTTAAATTGTATCTAATTAATTCTGGTATTTAATGAAAACAGGAGTGGACCGAAAGAGAAGATGCACTTCTTATTAAGCATGGTTTCGAATTGAGTGGCCAATGGGAAACAATTGCTGAAACGTTGAATCGCCATAGTTTTGACTGCCTCAGGAGGTTTAACTCAATTGTGGGGATATTAACATTGATGAGAAGATTTTGCCATTTTCATGAAGGTACTGGTTTTAAGTTTTCAATTTTAGTTAATATTGGAATTTCAATTTTGTACATGCATTAATTTCCATTGTTTCATATTGAAATTATTAGACAAAATTAAGGGATTGATTCTTGTATATAGTAATCCAATTTCCATTGTTTCAAATTGATGTTATTAGACAAAAATAAGGGATTTGATTCTTTATCCTCTGTTTTCTATTTTTTTCATCTAAATATGTGGGTATAATAATTATGTATGTAGATAGATTTATTTTAACAGGTGTGTAGTTTAGAATTTTTTCGCATTATTTGTTCAAAGAAAGTTGTTCAGTTCTGGTTCCACAATATATTTTCCTTTATGCCTGCCTAATGAAATTTTGTCATAAAGAAAAGGTAAAAAGCACTATAAAATTTTCGTTTTTTCTTATATTATCTTCCTTTATTTTCGTTTATTTCTTCATTCTTGCATGGCAAAAGATAATGTACGTCTCCTTCTCTTTCTGAAGGTACTAATTGATTATTTTAATCTAGCTTTATTTCTTTCATTTATTATTTTTTACCTGACCTCCCCCCCTTCTTTTAATTAATCCTTTTGTGACTCCTTACACCTATTTATACTACTAGGTTGGCCTATTTAGAACATTCTACAAAAACCTATTACATCTACTTTATTCTAGAGCATTCCGTAATGCTCTACTAACTCCTACTACTACAATGTTCTAGAACCTTCTTCAAGGTTCTACTTTCTTCCACCACTTTCCACGACCTTCTAGAATCTTCTTGAAGATTTTCCAACCTTCTAGAGTCTTCTATAAGGTTCTCCGTCCTTCTAGAATATTCCGGACCTCTCCGGAATATTGTGGAACATTCCGGATCCTTCCGGAACCTTGTAGCGCCTTCCGGACCCCTCCGGAACATTGTGGAATACTCCGGAGCCTTGTAGCGCCTTTCGGACCCCTCCGGAACCATGTAGAATACTCCGGACCCCTCCGGAGTTCTCTTGAACGTCTCGGACTCGTGTAGAAACCTCTGGAACCCTCCGGAACCTCCAAGACTTAAGTTTGACACCTCCAAAAGACTTGGGCCGCCCCTGGGATGCCCCAGTGCCACTCGACGGCCTTTCCTTGCCCTCGTGCCTCATATCCCGCTCGGCTAGGCCTCCTGCCTTGCCGGTTATCCCTTGACGCGCGCCTCCCGCGCATGCCTCGTCCCGGGCCGACCATCCCACCTGTATGGCCGCCCATCCATGCTACTTGGCCAGCTCGGCCCCCTGCCTTACTGCCAAGGTCTTCTCCTCGGCCACCTCAACGCTCCCCTGAGCGGAGTCCCATTCGTTCGAAGCCTCGCCCATACTTGGCTCCGTGTCCTTGCAAAGTCCTCGACATGTCCCGTCCCCCGGGTCTCTGTATCGCGCCATTTTGCCCCTGCAAAATGCCGGGCCGTGACATTAAGGTCTACTACCAAGTTTGTTCTTAAGAGTTTTAATCATCTTCATACTTGGTATATAGTTTTGTATATTGTTCTCATTTTGACAAGGCATGTAATCGGATTGAAATTTTCTTTTCGTGGATATTTTCTGTCATCTTTTTGAATTAAAAGCTACATTCAAATTGCAGCTTAAGGTCTACTACCAAGTTTGTTCTTAAGAGTTTTAATCATCTTCATACTTGGTATATATAGTTTTGTATATCGTTCTCGTTTCTACAAGGCATGAAATCGGATTGAAATTTGATTGAAATTTTCGTTTCGTAGAAAACAGAGGATAAAGAATCAACCTTTGTGTGTTATCACTTAACTGTCAACAATTCAAAGACCAAAATTATGAAGCTCTAGTTTAAACTAAAGTATATATTAGTTGCTAGAAAATCTCAAATAATTAATATATTGGTTGCATAGTTCAAAATGTACTCAATTTTGGACACCACAGAAATAGATCATGGTTTATTCTAATTTACCCCTGCAATAAGCATAATGTGTAGTTTGACCCTTCAACTATTGGTTGCATTACGTTACCCCCTCGAATTAATTCTTGTGCACATATAGACTAAACACTATATAGTTATCCAAAAAGAAATACTATGATAGTAATTGTGAAATAACTATGTAAATTTTATATGTAACGAACTCGTAACTCAACAAGTTAAAGTCATGCATATAGTTCAAGTTCAAGAATTGAATCTGATCCTCAAAAATGGAAATCTAAACCTCAATGCATTTCTCAAAACTGATAACCATAAATCCCACGACCATTTCCCTTTACCGCCATTCTTGAACACAAACACATTCTTGAAAAGATTGAATCTTTCAGTGTGTAATTTCGTTTAATTTGAAGAAATCAAGTGGGATTTTCTCAAGGAGTTGAAAATTGGTCACAACTTGTGTAGAAACTGAAAATAATAATTATATCGAAAAGATTGTTGCTGGTTGCCCTGTTTTGGAGGTGTTGGAATTGTGTAGTTGTTGGGGGTTTAATAAATTGAATTTCGATGAATTAACTTCGTTGAACAAGTTTGTATTGGATGGGATTTGGCCTAATGTCGAACAACGATTGTGTAAATATTTGATTATATCTGCACCTAGTGTCAAGGTTTTGGAAATTATGGGAGAGATAGATATGATCAATCTTATTTTGGAGAATATGTGGAATTGTGTCGAAGCAAAGATTGATTTTTTTTGGACATTTGGGGAACATGGTTGTGATAAAAACTCTGGTGGATGTAGTACAAATATCTTGCAACAAGATTTTAGTAGTTTAAGGGATGTTAGAATCCTTACTTGTGGAACTTGGATTGTTGAGGTAATTTTTTGTTTTAGAGAAATATTCGGTCTCGTTTTTTCGTTCAATTTATAACGTGTGTGATTTTCTTTTTTTAGATTATGTCGCGAAAATATGATGCAAATAGGCTGTTTGACCTACAAAAATGCTACTTTCTAACACTACATACTCCAGTTGAATATCAATATCAACGCGGGATTATGCATTTCATAGAAGTCTTAACGTTGAAACTCTGGTCCTACGTGCATCGCGTTCCCATCCAAATTGCGAGGTTTGTTTTCCGAACACATATTTTCCTTATTTAATTGTTACTCTGTATGGATCTAAACTCTTCTAGATAATGTCTTCTTTTTTCTTTTGGATAGAAGTTTAACAAAATAGTTTTATGTATATGTGCAGATATGCCTACATTCTTGTATTGTTGATGGTAGCAAGGGTATTTTGTATTCTGATGGATATGATTATGATAGCAACAATACAAAAGACACATGAGATTCGGAGATCTAAATATTCTGAGAACAGGGGATTTCGATTTAACATTTTTAAGACTTTTGGCTGTGTAAGAGGAGGACATTATGGTAATCTACAACCTTTTCTGAAATACATTTTTCATAATGCAAAGTGCTGGAAAGAGATTGTGATTGAATAGGTTACATATTTTCTAGGTATATAGTCTCTCTGGTTAATTTCTAGGGGAGAATGTATAATACATTTTTCTCATTTTTGCAAGACATGTAATTGATTGACATATTCTTTTCATAGATATTTTCTATGATTTTTTTTATACTCCTATTTAGATGTGGGAAAATTCTTGTCCAAACCTAGTTTGACAAACTTATCCAACCGACAAACAAGTGTGTCGTACTTGCTTTGTGATTGGTTACTTTCTTGAGAGTTGCATTCAATCTAAAAACAATTGTATTGTACTTACTATATAATTACTTTGGATTCAACCAAACCTGATTTAAATAAGAATTTTCCCTAAATATGTTAGTTTTTGAAGATTTATAATTAAAAAAATATTCTTGTTCATATCTAATTTGACCATATTGATCCACTTGGGTTCTATAAACAACCTAATGTCTAGAGGTGGTGGATCGACTAGATCCAATCCACATTACATCCAACTAGAAATCAACTAGTTTGGACCAAGTTGAAAAATCTGATAGTCTAGAAATACTATATAAATAAATAATTAAGGGTGCAAAACAAATCGGTTAAATGTCAAACAACATATTGTTAAAATTTTTGTATTAATTTCTTTATTTGTGTTTGAGTTTAACTTAATCGTTGAAAGAATCGAATTCGATTAAGCGAGCTTGAATCAAATATCAATTTATAGTTTATCGAATTGAACTTTAACAAAACATCAATAGTTATGAACCGAGTATCAAAACATTTATGCTGCTTGTGAATTTGCCCTTCGTTAAAATTGGTTCAGAACAAGTACAACTTGTGTTTGGCAAGATTTATACTCAACCTAAAATCAAATGAAATCTATAAAAAAAAAAATCCACAATCTACTTTTTTTCCTTATTATACTATAACGACGTTGAGACACTTGACACATATTCTTTTTCCATTTTCAAATCTATAAAATGAGTTGGCAATTTACCCCTTAGAATATTAATAATGTTCAATTTATCCCCAATAATTTGAAAAAGAGCAATTTATCCCTGTAATTTTTCTAAAGAAGCCTTGAACCGAGGAATGTAATTCACTTACCAAAATTGAGAGTGAACATGAAAACGATTACATATGGGTAAATTATCACATTTATCATAAAACATGATAAATTACCACATTTGTTATAACACGGAGGGTAAATTACCACAGAGATGAAAATTCAAGTCACGGAGGCAGTGTAATTTTTTTCATAAATTACAGAAGGGTAAAATGCTCATTTCAAATTACTGAAAAGTAAATTGAACATTATAAATATCACGGAAGGAGATAATTGCCAGTAGCTCTCCAATACTGCATAAAATTAATGATTTTTCAAGAATAAATAACTTGTTCTTAGGAAGCAAGTGAATAAATTGAAGAAAAAGATAATATATACATATACTCCAGTAAATTTTCTTCTCATTGAACAATTCTATGCTCCATCTAGTACAATTATATGTGAAAGTAATTAACTAAGAGTTTGAATAAACTCCCCATGATTCTCTCAACTTAATTACTTCGAGCATTGATCCATCATGACTAGATGACTAGAGATTAATATAATTAGCGCGATGAAATCTGACGTAACGCGAATCATTCCTTTAGCCCACTAGTTCCTTTGCAAGGCAGTTAAGATGAGTAGAGATATTTCACCATGCCACGACCGTCCACACTGAGTTTCGTAGCCTGTAGTTGCTTACGCTTTGGTGCCGCCAGTCGCTGCAGCGTCTTGTTCATCTGCAGGCACAAAACAAATTCTAAATAAAAAACTGAATAACCATAAAATGTTCTATTGCAACCAAGTATGTCAATTCATCAGCATAAACTGTAACATCAAATTAAGTACTAATCATATCACAAGAAGTAAGCAGTTCTCTTCTTCTATACAAAATTCTCGACTGCAAGTGTAGCAAATAGAGCATAATTAACAACAGATGCTTCATTGGAGCAGACTCATTGTTTGATGATCGTTGCTAACATGTCATAAATTTAAAAGGTAAGATATATCATTGATTCATGTTTTAGAAGAAAAAGTGAGCAAGGATTATTGACGTAATATTTTATTGAAATTATTTACTATTCATAGTAAATAAAAAATAAACAGAAAATTAATAAATGCAGCTACCAACCTTAGCATGATGCTGATCTCGTTTAGCCCGTGCACAAACTACTTCATCTGGATCAACCTTGGATTGAGGGCGGACCACAAAATCCATGGACATTGCTTCAGGCCTAGAAGATGATGATGATTGGCCAGATTTAGCACCCCTGCAGATTAGATTGGCAGATAAACTAAAACTTGAAATTGCCATTGAAAACCAACAAACAGGATGAACCATATCTTACTGTGAAAATTTAATTAACCCGTGTGGTGATTAATACTTATTAATTTATTTAACGTTCACACAAGCTAGCGGTCTATTCATTGAAAAGACGATATTTACCATTTAACAGAAGGCCTCCTGGAAACCCTTTCATCTTCCAAGTTTTTTAAGTCCTCGAACCTTGTGCTCTTGTTAAATAGTGCCCGACTCTGTATTTATCATAAGAAAGAAACATAAATTTTTTTTGGGAAATTTGTATCTCCTTCAAAAGCTAGAATAGAAAGACAATAAATTGTATTTACCCATTTATCAACCAACTCTTTGGCAAGTTTCCGGTTGGCTGCAGTCTCCTCATCAAACTTTGAGTAAAACATAATGACCTACCAAAATGTTGTGCAGGCATCCAAATTAGTCCAATTATTATTACCATAAATAAGAGAAAAATTAAAAGAAATGATTGCATGAATATTGTTACATTACATAAAATCTGACTTTTCCAAGGCCACTCTTCTTCAGTTGTTCTTTCCGACATTGCTGTTCCAAGTCGATCGGAAACTGCAGGGAAAACACATAATATTAACCCACTGAATATTTTCATTTCATATTTACATAAAAAAATAAAAAAATTCAAGGGAGCCCTTCGGACATCATTCAGGATCTTCAAAACTGCTTCACGTATGTCTCTATTTGGTAAGCTTCCATCTGGAAGTGGATCAAGCCAATTCTTCAAAAGAGTTAAAACTCCACGATCCAAAAACTCTGGTTGAAGTTGCTTTCTGCATAACAAGCAATGCTCGTCCAAACAAATTAGTAAAATAAAGCTACAAAAGCATCAAACACAGAAAAACCATTGAAGCAACTAACTTCGAGAGGACATTATTGATAAGAGACAACTTTTTCAATTTATTGATTGCAGGCTTTCCCTGCCTATTAAGTTCAAAATCTTGTTCCACCACAACATCCAGCTCAGCCATTACGCTTCCAACTAACAATGCATTTTCAGTAGAAGTTCTTTCAATTTTCTTCTTTTTCTTGCTCATCTTGAAGATGTCCTCAATTTCAACATCTTCTTTTCCTTCAGCCTGCATAGTAAAATAACAAGAAAAAAAGAAAAATTAATTTCCTAAACTCCGTACAAATCATCTCTGTAAAAGAATAAATGTCCAACAAAGATATGGACAAAACACAACAAATGATAGTTATTAAATGGCTAATAAATCAGCAAAAACCTTTCTAAGGTGGGAACTCATCACAAAATTGAAGATTTGAGTTTAATTTAGTTCTTTACAATATATGTGTATATATGCATGCACTCTCACACACACATATATGTAGAGACTAGTGAGGGGTGTGAATTTCAGGTAAACAGGTCTGAAAAATCTATGGCTGAGAATGGAATAGAGAATGGAATAAAAGGAAAAAAATCTGTGGGGATAGAATATGAAAAGTTAGGTCGAGTCGGTTGATGGATTGATATTTAATAAATGCAGACAATGCAAGTGATTGCGAATGCAACTACGTCAATTTACGGTTACAAATTAACTCCTTTATATTGAGTTGGATTGAGAAAATCCAGCGTCATCTGTACTTTATTACATAAATTTTAAACCACCAGGGAATAAAATTGACACAATTTTATCAGCATCATGGCTATTTTTTTTTACTAGGTGGTTTTGGAAATAAGTTGATGCGAGGGGTCAACATGAAAGGGTATTCTAAATTGAGGGGGTAAGGGTGTTTATAGGAGACGGAACTTGGGGAAGAGAAGAATCTTCGTCTTATTTTTATTTCTTTATTTCCCTGTTAATGTCTATTTTATCATTTTCTCAACGATTGGAAATTAAACTAAAGAAAAAATGACTAATCTACTACTACGTGTGTATCAATATCGACGTATTGATGATATTAAAGAACAGAAACGTTCAATCGGTGAGCAAAACATGAGTTTATAGAGAATATCTTGGTTCACTAAACAAAAAATGAAGCAAACTTCATGGTAGCTCTCATCTAAAATACATATTGCTGGATTTAAAGTCATTTTAGAAGTAAAAAATATTTAGAAGTAAAAAATACCTATTGGAAACGGAACCATGTATTGTGTCGGTCATATAATACTAGTAGGGATCGGACATATTGGGTATGAGTGTATGTACTACCCTCAACTTATTATATACAATAGCATTATGATGAAAAGATTTATCCAGTTCTTTTGTCATTGCCTGAATTCTCATATATGGGTTCTCAAAATATAATTGTGGCCTTGCTAGGTGCTTTAGCTTCTCTCTCTTTTTGTATATATATTCGTGTTGAATCAGTGAAAATTTGTAGAAACTCTAGCTTCTTAATTCTTCTTTAATGAAGGTTTAAGCATTGCGGCAAGAGCTGTAGTTTGAGATGGTATAATTACCTTAGACATTTTTCGAACATGGGGTTTTATTTTAGAAGAAGATAACATCATATTGACTCTCTTTCATAAATTCTGAAGCAGGTCGTGACTTTACAAATTATTCAGATTGCTTTACAAGTATTTTATAGTTTCACTTTGTTTTCTTTTCTCATTTGTCTGCCTATAGATATTATTTCAAGTTACCATGAAAAGAGATATGTCTAGAATATTTAGAGTTGTATGGATTTGAGACCTTTCAAATTTAACACTATATATGACTGGCAATACATGCACTTCCTAAAAGTATAGATATTCTTGATGTGTTGCCTCATGGAATTATCAGTATCATTGGGTAGGTCCACAATTGGGTTACTCGTGAGTATTTTCCTTTCCCCTTGGGTTAAAGAAAATAAGCATTCTTGTAAATGTGAAGTTACATCACAAACCCCACCGCGCCCCCATGGTTTGATGGCCTAACATATCCACTATTGGGATTTGTATATGCTATTCTTTCACAAGGAAGTATGCATCTCTCTATTCACAAAAAATTGAAAATAGTTATCTATTGCAAAAGTAATTTACAAATGAAAACTTCTACTAACACAAGAAAATAACACTTCAATTGCAAAAGCAATGATCTTCATCTTAAATTACTCAGTCTCATTTTGAAATGGTTGCCACTACACTTACAATAGGTGAATACACAGATTAAAGTATTTATGTAAACACAAGTGATCAACTCCGCAACCGCTAAACCACATATAGATAAAAATTAAAACTAAACTCAACTACTTCACCAAATTTCTATAAATTCATCATATTTATGACAAATGCTTCAGACAACAATCAACAAATTCATCAACTACAAAAACTCCAAAACTAGGCTACTTGTACCACAAAATACTTATTTAACTGATTTCAGAAAACAGATAATACACAGAAAAACAATTATACACTGCAATATGATAGCATCGCAAATTAAAAAAAATAAAGAAGATGAAAATTGAAGTCCAAAACAAAATGAGGCTAACCTCATAACTGCAACCCCCAACTCTTTCATCTTAGATCAGCCTTGTGATACCTCATTCTCCCTTCAAGATGTGAGAAGAAGATGCTGAAATCAAGGACCTCCTCCATATGGGAGAGTAAAAAAAAGAAAATTGAAAAAACTAATGTCAAAACTGCGTTGGAAATGTGTCGGTAGTTGAGAGCGTAATGATTTAGCTTGAAGTTGTGGTGGAAGAAGATGTCGAACTAAATAGACAGGAAAATCTATCATAAATTAATTTCAAAAGTTATATCTTCTTAACGAAGACCTCTCAAAGTTAGTTTTTCCTTCAATTTTTTTTCTGTGTGTTTGATGCTTCTGAAGATATCTCGCCGCAATCATTGTAGTCCCAATTATCATCAAGAACCAGTGGCTCGGCATCTTCATCTCTAAAACTGATTTCACCATTAATAAAAACACATTCAATGTGATAAACAATCAAACACATAGACACACAAACACACGCACTCATTTATACCAAGTGAACATAAACAAATGATTTATTTATTAAAGAAATTAACCTGTATCCCAATTCCATATAAAACTCTAAACAGGTAAAGAAACGGTAGGGGGACGCTTTACTAATTTAAAATCCCAATCGGAATCAATAATTCAAGAAACATGCATGAGCTAATTTACAAATACAAGATACGAATTGACTAATTATAAACCCTTATTCTAAGGATATTGGATAGGAAAACATTACTTACGTATCGTTCTCGTAACCCAAGCCATGATTAATTAGCAAAATTTGAAGCTGATATAAAACAGGTGAAGAAACTAGCTGAGTGAAGATGGGAAAATTCATTTCTAGTATACATTAAGTGGTATGCATTATAAATTACTTATATAAACATTTTGTTGAAGAAAAGTTGAATTTTGCTAGATTATTGTTGACAGATGATAAAGTTCACCAAGAACACAACGATAAACGTAAAAGGAAAAAAAAAACAATATACCTTTAAGAACAAAACGATGATCTCAGACTGCCAAAATGTAGATCTAGATGAGTAGAACCTCTGGTGCAAATTTGAGAACAATCACAGATAAAGTCGGAAAAATCGAAAAATTGAAAGTTGTGTGGGTTCTTCTCTTTTCTGAACTATCTGGCATAAAAAAACCTTAACATATATAAGTGGGCTGGGCCAAAGAATGGGCTATATAAAATATAAATGGACTAGTAAAATATCGGATATATTTTATATGTGGATCAAATAATGGACTATATGGAATACAAATGGACTACTAAAATATTGGATATATTTTATATGTGCGCCAAAAAATAAGTTATATGGAATACAAATGGACTACTAAAATATTGGATATTTCTCCACTTAGGCCATCTCCAGTCGAAGGGGGAGGCAAGCATGAGTGGGATCGTTGGCTGGAGATGAAATTTTTTTCGGAGGGTAAGCAGGCATGAGGGCAACCGGGGGGTCATCTAAGCAGGATGCTTACCTGCCTCCGGAAAAGCAAGGCCCAGGCCAATAGGTGGCCGCCATTTGGCTCCACCCTATATTTTTTAATTTTTAATTTAAAAAAACAATTCAAAATGTGATCACTTAAAAAAACGTGTATATGTGTGTTTAAAAATCCTCAAAAAATTTGAGTAAATATTTTTAAAAATAGTCAATTTTATGTAATTGATCACTTTTTTTAAATAAATTAAAATATTTATGTGTGTTTGTAAAAAAAAATTGGGTGTATTTTGATAAACTACGACTTAGTTTTAAATAAATAAAGTATTGTTATATAATGTCTTAACAGAACTTATTATTATTGCAACTTATTTTAAAGATATAATTATGTTTTCCATTAATAATAATTGTTGTTATTTTTCATTAATTGTGGTTATTATTAATTTTTTTATTATTATTATTGCCGATAATAATATTATATTATATTATATTATTATTATTATAGTTATTGTTATTGTTAAGTGAGAGTGGGAAAAGTATGTTGGTTCGGTTTGAGATGACAAACTAGATAAGATAGACAGACAGATATGCAGGTAAGCATGAGGGGGCTACTAGCTATTTCGGTTGGAGATGACCTAAAGGGCCTCTAATATATAGGGAAATTATTGCTCTATTTTTAGGTTGGGCATTTAGTCCATGATGAAGGACAGAATAATGTCATGTGATTCATGATTCTTGAGCCATTACGCCAATTATCAGTTTGCTACTTTTCAAGTGACAAAATTTTGTTTTTGAGCCATTAAAAGTGATTGTGTTTCAAATTTGATTATTTATTGTGGAATATTTTTAATTTATTATTTATTATGTTATCGACGCTAATTTATGTTATACTTCCTTCGTTCCATTTATTTTGTTTCATTTGCTACAATACCCGATCAAATTTTTTAATTTTTAAGTGACTTATCATATTAATTATTCATATTTGAGGTGTATGAAACCTTTTAAATATTACTATATATGGTGTCATATAATATTATCAACTTATTAGTAAAATATATTAATTAAATTATTTATTATAATTTTTATAAATTAGTCAAGTTGACTGATCAACTATACAAAGGGATAAAGAAAATTGAGATGGAAAAAGTATCATGTGTCGAGCACATGACACTTAAAAATTAGAGATATCTAACTTTTAAGCTCTAAAGTTTGCATATCCAAATCCGATAATTGGTCTATAACTACAACTTTGGAGGAGAGAAAACCGTTGGTGTTCAGTAACAAATAAGGATACCAATTTTAATTTATAAAAAAAAAAATGAAATTGATCATATTCACAACCACGTGTACTTCAAATTTTTCAATTTCACTGTGTAACAATATTGTAAATCAATATTCATCATTTCCACCCCAATGGCAATACAAAGTCAAAGCAAATGACAACAATGCCGATAATAATATGCAATTGGGAGACTAATTAATGTGTTTATTCTTTTAGTTGTGACTTTTTTTTTTTTATTTTGAAGTGTATCATGTGCTCGACGTATAATATTTCTGACAAATCGAACGTTCGATCAAATTAAGCATAAATTGACTTCTATGACACAATAAAAAATATAAAGTCCCAAGGAACCACATAAAATAAATGACTAATTTTTAAACTCAACCACTTTAGAGGACAAAAATTGAATCAATTTGTTTGACAAATTGATTAAACCATTAATGTGCCCGATCCGCCTCGAAAGGGATTAAACCCTTGGGAAAAAAAATTGTCTGACAAATAAAAGTACCCATCTTTATTTTTTTAGGAACTTTAACCGTTTTTTACTCCAAAATTAAAGTTATAGACTCATCATATGACTTAGATGTGTAATTTTTAAAATCAGAATACGAAATCCTCAATTTTTAAGTGCCACATGATATTTCATGTGAAATTAAAATTTTCAATAAAATATAAATAAATTAACGCCGGTGACAAAATAAATTATGTAAATTTACAATGTCTACTAAATGCTAATTGGTTAATTATATTCAAATCCTATAAGTCAAAAACTCATTCAAAACTATAAATTAAAATATTTTTTTACTAAAACTATATTAGAAAAAGGAATTTTTTTTTTTTTGTAGTTCAATGATCTAAGATATATTTTAATCTTAGAATACAACAAATAATTCCTTGTCAAAAAATTAATTAAATACTTATATTAAAATGTAAAAAAGAAAGAAATAGTGTTTTAAAATTACTTTTTGTAAACACATCGGCGTTATACAATTTCTAGGTTTTTTAATGTTTATTATATTAATGGGTGAAGTACAGTTTCCCTCCTTAAAGTATGGGGATGTCTCCCCGAAGCCTTCATATCTATTTTATTATGCTTTATTTCTTCTTGTTGTTTTGTGTTTGTTTTTTAGTTTTTGTGGCAGATATTTTTATGGTGGTTCACAATGGTCTTCGAAGATTGTGTTCTTTGAAGAGAAGATCAAGTTTTGGGATGTTGGTCATGATTTTAGCACTTTATTATCATTCCAAGGTTTTACTTGGGGTCAGTTCGAAGATTTGGCTTCGATTTTCACTTCGTCTGGGAATCAATTTGTTGCACAGAGATGTGCAATTGCTCAATTTCTTCATTTTGTCCTTGTCTCTTTTTCTTGTTTTGTTTTCCCAAAATTTGGTTTGATCTTCATTGTTCACTTTCTTTTTAGTTATTGTGGTCACTATATTGTATCTGTAATATGTTTTGTTTAGTAATGGAAATTTGTTTAATTATCAAAAAAAAAAAAGTATGGGGGTGGTATCAGTTATCCCCCTAAAGTATCAATTATAACACTTACCCCCATCTGTTATATTTTTGTAATTTTTATTCCAGAAATACCCCCGCCCCTTTCATAAATTAAAATATCTTTATTAATTTATAAAAATAAAATTGTCTCTTTATAAATTAAAATTCCATTCATCCACCAAATAACATTATGTTTAATTTCTTCATTATTTTTAACATACTTTTTTTAGTCTCGTATTTCTTCATTTTCATCTCATTTTTATTGTAAACAAAAGAAGCAAAAATAAATGAAGAAATTGAAATTTAATTTCCCCCTAAACAAATTGAAATTTTAATATTGTTTGGTAAATGGATGTATGCATAATTAATAAAAAAAAGTTGATGAAGAAATGAAGAGATTAAAACATAATATTGCTTGGTGTCAACCGTGAATTTTGCGAAAAGAATTCGATGGAGAATTATTCAATATTTTCAATAATAATTCGTAGTGAAAATAAATGAGATAATTATCACCAAATAAAAACATAGAAAAATATAAAGAAAAAAATTGAGATAGAAATATAAAAAATTGAAATATAAAATAAAGAAGAGAAATTGAGACATAAATCAAGAAAAAAATGAGACGAAAATAAAGAAAAAATTTGAGACCATAAAATCGAAGTAAATCGAAAAAAATGAAGAAATAGAAATATAATATTAATTGGTGGATAGATGAGTTTATAGTTAACATAAATATTTTTTGATAAATTAATAAAGAAATAATGTATTTGTTTCAAAATGAACAGAGATATTTTTGGAATAAAATATTTAATAATATAACATAGGGGGGTAAGTGATACAATTGATACTTTAGGAGGGTAACTGATGCCACCCCATACTTTAAGGGTGGAAAGTGTATTTCACCCTATATTAATTTGAATACAAAACCACATACATTTTAAGGTTTGATATTAATTATAAACACACTTCTTCATCCCGAGCTTGTTGGTCACATCCTTAATATAAAAATGGTATATTTTTCCTAAATATTTTTATGTGCAGATCAATCTTTCAAAATTTCAAAACGTGGAAGATGGGCGTTCATCGAATTACCATTCTAATCTTGTGATATTTTTACACCCATATCATAAACCTCAAATAAATTTTCCTATAATCAGAAATACTATGATTTCTCATTGCAATAATATATAAAAGATTCTTATACTTTCAAAATATTTAATGTCTTAAAGAGGATTTCTATAAGACTCTTAACCATAAAACATGAGATAAAGATTTATATAATAAAAAAATAAGGAAAAATATTTTTGATACCAAACTTTAGTTCAAAAAACACACTTGGTACGTACTTAATTTTTTGGAAAAACACATTTCTGTTCATAATCTTGACACATATAGTTTTGTCATCAATTTTCGGAAGAAATTCAGCATGTGTCGACTGACAATGGGAGGGGAAACATGCACAAGTTTTAAAGTTCCACAATTGACGGCACTTGCTGAATTTCGTCCAAAAAGTGACGAAAAAATTAAATGTGTTAAGATGGTGTGAATCAAGGTATGAAATAATTTTTTCAAAAAATCTTATATCAAATGCATTTTTTGAAATAAAGTTTGATATTAAAAGTATTTTTTTCCTCTAAAAAAATTGTTTTCATATATGTAGCAATTGGTACAATAATAAATATGAAATGATCAATTACTTTTCTTTTATAAAAAAAAATAATTACATAATAATTCGAATACTTTATAAACCTAATACCCCCGTGGATTATAAAATTTCAATTATCATCCTGCCTTCACTGTACAGAATTATGGTTAGGGTAGATCGAGCTTCACGTGGTCTTTAATTAGAAAGTCAGTGAACAAAAGGAAAAGAGAGAATTGGAAAAGAAATAGTTAAAATTGCAGAATATGTCCCAAATTAATTATTGATTTTGGATTTTCATCCAGAATTATTTAATTTGGTGAATTTCGTCCTGTAATTTAAATTTTTTTTGGAATATCGTCTCAAACTAATTTTTAATTTTGATTTTTTTCGTCCCAAACTATATCAACTCGCCAAATTTCGTCCCATAATTTACAATTTTGTATGAATTTAGTCCCAATATTAAATTTCTAATTTAATGAAAATGGCGTTCAATCTTGTAATTAATTTGGGACGAACTCTGTAATATTATATAATTATTCATGTTAAAATTTACCATGTCATGATACTTAAGCAGATATGTGATAATTCATCGACAAATGCGCAATTCCGTCTTATAATTATGATTGGACGATATTCCAAAAAAATATTAAATTATGGGATAAAATTTGCCAAATTAAATAGTTTAAGACGAAAATTCAAAATCAATAATTAGTTTGAGACAATTTTTACAATTTTGCCACTATATAATAAGAAAAACCTTTTATTAAATCTCAGTACTCATCAATCATCATTTCAGCAGAGACACAAAAAAACCCCCCCCCCCTCTCTCTCTCTCTCTCTCTCTCTCTCTCTCTCTCTCTCTCTCTTTTCCGTGTGTGAAAATTCAGAACAAATCCAATCCGCAGGTTTTTCCCGAAGGTAATTTATTTATAAAAAATCTACTACTATTTATCAAATTTAATTTTCGGGATCTGTGAGTTATACCGTTAGCACAGAAAAAAGGAGGCAGTCATGTTGTCGAGAAATGCTTAAAATCTGTTACAATATGAGTATACGTAAAAGGGAAAACTTTAAAATTTAAGTACAATGAAGAATATAATTTGGACAGAAAATGTAGAACAAAAGTAACGAATAATTCAAACCGAGGCCTGTGTGAAAACACAGTGTCCTTAAGACAAATTCGCTCCCTCACCCTTCCGGTTCGTGCTCGAGGCTCCTTGAACGTTTGTCTCCCAGGATACAACGGTACTAGCAAGAAGCTTTGCACCAAGCTTTTGCTAATCGAACTGAAATTCTTTAGAACTCTAAACAAAGAAGAGAAGATGATTGTTGTTGGTGTGTTAAAACTGATAAAATGAGCCAGTATTTATAGGATAGGAGTGAGGGTAAAATCGGAATAAAATAATATTAATGAGAAAACCGTTACGGGAGTTACAACTCCATAAATACGAGGGTTACAAAATTTAAATCAATTGTTGTTACAATTAATTTAATTTTCATTATTTTCCAACAATCCCCCACAAGAATGAAAATTGAATAAATTCCTAACAGGAAGTTCTAAGAAGATAGAGTTCAGCGGTAGACACTTGCATAGGATAGGTAGGAGTAACCCTTTGAACCTTCCCTTGAGAAAGTATGTTTACTTTACTGGCTGATCAGTAGACACGGTGTCCTTGAACTGTTCTGCTGTTTATGTAAACGATGACATACTCCTCACACGCATCTTACCTCGTAACATTTCAGTTCTTACGGTTATGTCCGTTTTGGCCATGGACATCTGCCTGGTTCAGCAAGAGTTTCTAAGAATTGTGCCCTATACAATTCCCTTTGAAGCGGCCCTTCTTCTCTCTCACATAGGTGATTCATTTCCTTAAGAGTATCCCGAGTTACTCTCTTTACAAGAATCATTAAAAGCTAGGCTTAACCTTAACCGTTATCACTGTTTTCATCATAGGAATGGACTTGAGGGTAAAACCCCCACAGTGACTTAACTAAACTTTTGCGGTTAGGTTGTCCCTTTGAACCTAGATCTTGGGATCTCCAGTCAACCAGGTTGGGTTTTCCTTCGCTAAGTTTTTATTCGATGGGCTATAGTCTTATTCCTCTAGATGACTTAGCAACTATCTCTCTTGTTAACCCTTTGGTTAGCGGATCCGCTAGATTATCCTTTGACTTTACATAGTCAATAGTAATCACTCCAGTTGAGAGTAGTTGTCTTATGGTATTATGTCTTCGGCGTATATGCCTAGACTTACCATTGTACATTTTACTCTGTGCTCTTCCAATTGCAGATTGGCTATCACAATGGATGCATACTGCTGGCACAGGTTTAGACCATTGTGGAATACCCTCTAAGAATTGGCGTAGCCACTCAGCCTCTTCACCACATTTGTCTAGAGCTATAAACTCAGACTCCATTGTGGATCTGGCTATCACAGTTTGTTTAGAGGATTTCCAAGATACAGTTGCACCACCTAAAGTGAATACATATCCACTGGTGGATTTTGAATCTTTTACATCAGATATCCAGTTTGCATCACTGTATCCTTCTACAACAGCTGGATATCTTGTATAGTATAGCCCGTAGTTACGAGTATACCTTAAGTATCTCAGTAACCTCACTATGGCTTTCCAGTGGTCAGTACCGGGATTACTTGTATATCTGCTTAGCTTACTTACAGCGTATGCTATATCCGGTCTTGTACAACTCATCAGGTACATTAGACTTCCAATAATCCTTGAGTACTCCACTTGAGAGATGCTCTCACCTTTATTCTTTGATAAAGGTTAACTTGGATCTATAGGAGTTTTGGCCTCATTAGAGTCATCCTTATTGAATTTTTCAAGAATTTTTCCAATATAACTGGATTGACTCAAAATGATGCCATCTGATTTTCTCGTGATTTTAACTCCCAATATCACATCTGCTAGACCCATATCTTTCATTTCAAATCTAGCATTCAACATATCCTTAGTGGATTTAATCATCTTATCATTACTTCCAACGATAAGCATGTCGTCAACATAGAGACAAAGAATGACATAGCCATCTCTTGTTTCTTTCACGTAAATGCATTTGTCGCATTCATTGGTTTTAAAACCTTTCTCCAACATGACATCATCAAATTTCTGATGCCATTGTTTCGGTGCCTGTTTTAAGCCATACAATGACTTAACCAGTTTACAGACTTTCTTTTCTTTCCCTGGAGCAGAAAAACCCTCAGGTTGTTCCATGTAGATTTCTTCTTCCAAATCTCCATTTAAGAAAGCTGTTTTTACATCCATTTGATGTACTTCTAAGTTTCGCAAAGCTGCGATAGCTAGTATCATCCTAATGGAAGTTATTCTCGTCACAGGAGAATACGTATCAAAGTAATCAAGGCCTTCTCGTTGCCGATAGCCTTTTATTACTAGTCTGGCCTTGTATTTATCAATTGTTCCATCTGGTTTCATTTTTCGTTTGAAAATCCACTTATATCCTAGTGGTTTGCAACCTGGAGGAAGATCAACTAACTCCCATGTATGGTTTTGCAAGATGGAATCAATTTCACTATTGATTGCCTCTTTCCACAAAGGTCCTTCAGAAGAAGTTACAGCTTCTTTGAAGGTTTGAGGTTCAGTTTCGAGCATATATGTTAGAAAATCTGGGCCAAAAGATTTTTCTATCCTTGCTCTTTTACTTCTTCTTGGCTCAACCTCAGTTGGCTCATCATCAGTTACCTGTTCAGACTCATGGTCTTGACTATGAGTTCTTTTTGATGATAGAATAGTGTCCTGCAAGCCAACTATTTGGCTGCAATTAAATTGAAAGGACTATTCAATTGGATTAATAAATGCATTTTATTATTATATGGTCATCTTTATCTTATGTAATAATTATCTACGCATAAGGATAGAGGTCCTTAGATCACAGGGCTATGGGACAACCCGTGGACTGATCTCCAAGGCCGTGATCTAGAATATATTCAAGAGTCGTAGAATCCAATCGAGATAGGACATCATTGGATTCGGTTAGACTCTCACTATTGTTTATACTCCGATGAACTGGAGAACGCTGGGGTCCACGAGCGTGACTGGGATAGTCGATACACATAAGTGGGTGGCTTGCTGGGATGGCAAGCGCACTGAATACCCCAATTAGGAAATAACTCACCATGGAAGCGGTAGTCGCATATCGGGGTTGAAGTTATTCCAATTTACAATAGTATACGAGGAACGATCCCTAACTACTTGAGATGATAGGGTTTATCTGGTGCGAGAACGTCTATGCTTTGATATGAGTCCCGACTGACTGGAGATCGCCAGAAAGTCTCTGTGGACCCATATTGGGTATAGAGGAACTCGTATGCAGATTCATATCATCAACAAAGGATCCATTGACCCGACTTGATAGGTTGGGAAATTCTCCTATGGATTTCTGTGAGAAATTAATTCTGGCAAAATCCTCGGCCGAGGTATCTGACGGCTTTATGTAAGTAGCTCATAAAGGTTAAGTCAAAGAGAATTATTTCGAGACCAGAATGCATAAGGTCAAGACAAAAGAAAAGGGAAACCGATGAAATACCATACCCTTAAGTCTCGACTGGGAGATTGATCGATGGAGAGATTATGTCGTATATGGAAATTGTAAATGAGTTAAAAGGTTCACTGAATTAATTCACCAGTGATTGGGCTCCATGGGCTTGTGGCTGGACATCGACCGTGGAGTGTGGGAGAATTCTCAAATTGGCAGGGGTGCTAATTTTGGAATGATCAATCGACAGAGTGTTCGATTGATTTAGAGTAAGTCTTACTCGAATAATTAAATAATATTTAATTATAACCCACGGCCAATTATGTGGTGAACCTACGGGGGCATACACAATACACATGAAGCGAAAGCGAGGAAATAAGAACGACCGAGTCGACTGGGTCGACTGGGTGAATAATCGACTGGGTCGATTATTATTGGTGGGTCGACTGGGTCGACCCAATTGGAACAAAATGGGATCCAATTGGAATTGGATCAGGATCATAAATTAAATTGGAATTTAATTTGTGGATTAAATTAATTAAGTTGGATTTAATTAATTAAAAGGAATATTTAATTAAATAGACTTAGAGTCTGATTTAATTAAATGGGAGATTAAGTTAATTAATTGGACTATTTAATTGGGAAATTAAATAAAGTCTGGTCAAATTAATTAACTGGGCCATGAATTAATTAGAAGACTTGGTCTTCTAAATTAAAGAGGGCCATGGCCCATGTAGGAGAGAAGAGCCCTAGTCCTAATAGGACTAGGTTAGGGAGATAACTATAAGTAGCTATCTTATAGTTATTTTTCACACAACTCAATAAGCAAAAAATTGAGCAGAGCAAAAATTCTCTCCCTTCTCCCTGTGTAGTCGACCGAACCCTGTCTTCCTTTTGGAAGAATTTTTCGTTTTCGACTTTGTTCCAAAATCGTTCCTAAATCCTAGATCATAATATATCTTGTGTTCTAGCTGATCAAGATTTATTATTTTCGTGTAATTGTGGTGTAACAACTCGTAGAGGCGCAACACGTGGGGCGCTTCTTGAAAAGCCTGGATCGATTTTGCTGGAGTAGAAATCAGAGTTCGTTTTGCTGACTGCCAACTTGGATTTGCAAGGAGATAGGTATAACGTGTAAACTTATACTATCGTTTTAATTAATATTTATATATATACACCTAGAGTAGTATCCTGGCAAGATTCCTTAAGAGGTCCTAAAAGTTTTTATATTCCGTTGTGCCTAGGGCTGTTTATCTTACCGAATCCCAACAGTGGTATCAGAGCCAACTCTAGGCTTTATATATATATGAATTTGCACATTCTGTGATTTAAATCATATGTTTGATTTATATATGGCTGGTTCTTTAACTATATATGTTTTAGGACGTAGATCTATTAACTTAGAGTTAATGTAAAATTTTGATTCGAAATTTTATCCTGTTAATTTTTAATTTTTGGATTTGGATTTAATTAATTGGATCTGTTTTAATTAAATCAAAAGTAATCAAAACAAAAAAAAATTGTGATCCAACTGCGGTGGCACGCGGCGGTGCGCGGCAACGCACCGCGGCTAGGCGACCACCGTGGGCTGCTGCCCACGGCAGTGTACTAGCAGCACGCTGGCTGCGCGTGCGGCACATGGCAGCAGCCCTTGGGCTGTCTGCCGCGTGCTGTCACGCACAGCCGCACGCTGCCGTGCGCTGCCACGCGCAGCCGCGGCTGCCATGGACAGCCCACGCGCGGACTTTGTGGCCACGTGTGTTGGCCACGTGGCAGTCCTCGATTGGTCACGTATTGACTGATTTTTGGTTGGACTCTAATTCTGCCTATTTTGATAAATCTGAAAATCTTGGAGATTTGGATGATATGGAATCTTGGTGAATCTTGGATTGATCTTAGAGATCTAATTAACAAGGAAACTTAGAGTTTCATTTGTGATAAAACACTTAATTATAATTAATGTCTTATAGTTAATTACCAAGATTAAAGATCTTAGAGATCTTATTAATCAAGGAAACTTAGAGTTTCAATTGTGATAAGAGATTTAATTAAAATTAAACTCTTCTAGTAAGTTACCAAGATTAAAGATCTTAGAGATCTTATTAAATTAGGAAACTTGGAGTTTTGGATAAGGTAGAAATCTTGGTGGATTTGGACACTACCTTAGTTAACTAATCTTGTCAAAATAGGATTATCTTGAGAATCTTGGAGATTTGTAAAATTGGGAAACTTAGAGTTTTGGATAAGATAGTAATCTTGGAAGATTTGTAACTATCTTAATTAACCAACTTTATCGAGATAAGAATTGTAGATTACTTAGAACTCAAGTAAGAGTTAATTAATCTTAGAGATTAATTGTTAATTCAAAATTAAATTAACTTGGATAATTTTTGTGAATTAAAATTAAAGGAGCCGGTAAATTTACATTTATGCCCTTATGTGAATTTATGCATGTTCTTAAGTGAATATGTGGATTGGTCGATTTTGCCCTTAAGCCCTGTGTAGTTTTGGTTTATTTATTTTATGGGTTGTAATTAAATGGGCCTGATTGGTGCCCTTGCTTGCGCAAACAAATGCAATTGAATAGGGCCATTTAAATTTGTAAGCTAGGCTTAGATTAGGCTTGGAGCCGAGAAGACCTCATGAAGACTTGGAGATCCACATGGAGGCCCATAACCTTGGAGGACATGGAGGCCCAATTCATTACATGGAGGCCCAATCAAGATGGATATTACAAGAAGGCCCATGATGTATGGGTTTGAAAATTGTAATAGTTAGGACATTTAATTTCCACCATAGACTGACCAATTGGTCCATCATGTGGCTCGTGATGGATCGCATAGGATGGGCAATCGACCAATCATACGTGCAATGCTAGGTGATATATGTTTACTATTATTCTTTGATGTATGTCTTGCATGCTTAGAATAGATCACGTAAACAAGAAAAAGCATAATCTGATGAGACCTCGCACGAAGAAAATTTAAAACCTCCAATTGAACTTAAAAACTCAATTAGAATATTAAATCGATTAACGGGCGCATATGAATGGTGTCTATGGTCCGAGCCTATCCAATTACTAGGTCTTAGGCATATTGTACAAATATATCTCGATGTCTCACGAGTCGTGGGTCGAGCTATAGGAAGATGATATGTCTATTGCCTCGATGCACAGTTTAGTGCCAAGGGAGGGGATAGCAAGGTTCTAGGCGCTGTCTCACGAGTCGTGGGGCGTCTAGGATTGAACTATTTCTCTTCACGAGTATTGGACATGATTTAACGCGAGTAAGTATGGATGTCTCACGAGTCGTGGGTCCATAATGAAAAACGAGGCTAAATGAACTCAAGGGTTAGCTGGGATGGTTAACCGGCGACGTGATCGCCCACCAAGTGGATCGATTGGTATGGTCAATGAGTCGTGGGTACTGAGCGATTGCATTTGGGCCTTGAGCCCATTAGGAAATTTTTATTTCCCGAACCTTATGTGGGGGCATAAGTATTCGACAAAAATAGTGGGAGTAATTTACAAATGAAAACCATGTTTGTAAATTATGCATTGATATTAATCTGCCGCGTATTTATCGTCATGTTTATGATAGTTTATCATAAGTTATGTATCCATTAATATTTACCATCATACTTGAATCAAATAAATTGACTGAACCCAAATGAATTTTGAATGACTTCGAAACTTGAGAAATTATTCTCGAGTCCAAGTAAGGACTAATCTCCTTACAAAGATTTCATTGTTTTTCCTTTCGGAGTTACACTTCGACTGGAATGGTGATAGGTTTCACCAAGCTGCCTTTTTCGAAGTTACTCTTCAAATGAGAAAGGTGATAAGTTTCACCAGAGGGTTGAGGATGGTTCTCAAGCCCAAATTTTCTTGAAGGCAAACATGAAGTCTCCCATGAATGGGAAGTAACATCTTGTTAAAAGGCCTCAAAAGGCTCGAGAGATGGAAGAAGAGGAATGTATCCTCTCTGAAGGGAATTAACCTTGGAGATTTTTCTGTAAGGATGATAAGTTGTAAAGTCAATCAAAATGGTTCTTCCATGGATTAAGATCAAGGGAAAGAGGGAATTGAACCTATTCATCCCATAAGGGATGATTAAATTTTATTGAACTTAACCTTATGGTTAAAGTAATGCATAAGGGTGTTGGATGCCCGATGAAGCACTCATTGATGCATTCAATGCATCTAAAGCCATGAATTATTTAGATCATTGGAATTTGCTTATACCATCTCTTGTCTTAAGGGATGTGATAGTTCCATAATGGTTGGAACTGATTGCGCTATAAGATTTATACGCAAAAGGTGTACATAAGCAAATGAGTATGGATACTCATATATCGACTAAATAAAATATGCATAGTCAATAAAATATAAATAATCAAGATTTCACACACTTGAGTCGTTGTAAAAACCGAAAGGCGATACACGAATACTAAAACATATTTCCGAATTAAAAGATTCAAAGACTGAGCTCGACTGGGTCGAGCTTGACTGGGATGCTGTCCATAGTAACCGACTTTCGAATCTTGTGTAATGGAAATTAGATTTAGTAGATGGTTGCTAGGCAACCAAGAGGCATAAACAATTGCAATGGATTTAATCCATTTAAAAGTGTGTAGAAACACTAAAGCATTAGTGGGAGATAAGGCGTCTCTAGTACCTTCATGGGTAAAAGTACGTTGTGATGTACAAATCCAAATTACTTTTGGAATAAAAGAAGAGAGCCTAATCAATGAAAGCATGTAAGAGATTTGGATCGATTCAAAATCAAACATGCATAGGCAGTACGCCATTGATTATTTGATAGAGAATTAGATTCTCGAAATGTAAGACCCGCTTGAAACGTTGTATGTTGTCAAGCATTCTGGACATCTAAATGTCCATTAAGAAATCTTACATGAAATTCCTTATTCAAACAAATGAAACTTGATCGAGAAAATCGAAGATACTGAGCTAAGTATCTCAGAAGCCAGATCCAAAACATATCACGTGATATGAGTTTTGGTATTGTACCTTCATATGCATTCATGCGCATATGGGGTCTCCCGCTTATGTGAATAAGCTGGTGGGAGATAAGTTGGACGTAAAGTCCATCTTATGCAATTCGTGGGGTATCCAGAAAACTCTATAGGATACAAGTTCTACGCTCCTACAAGATAAACTACGTTTGTCTCAAGGAACGCACACTTCTTGGAGAAGGATTTCTTGCTGGGCAAGAAGGAACACGACGTAGAACTAGATGAGGTCACTGAAGCTGAAAAGACCAAAGAGGTCGATCAAGCTGACCCATCACCACAGGCAGTGGGAGAACAAGAGCATGAAAGTACATCAGAGAGTACACCGATACTTCGTAGGTCAGAAAGACAATGTAGAGAACCCGAGAGGTACTACGGTCTGCTGCGAGAGACTAGACAGTCTCTAACCGACCCAAGGACTTACGAAGAGGCTATGCTAGGCATAGACTCGGGAAAGTGGCGTGAAGCCATGGAATTCGAATTGGACTCCATGCACTCGAACAAGGTCTGGGCCTTGGTAGATCCACCAGTGGGAGTAGCTCTCGTGGGTTGCAAGTGGATCTATAAGCGAAAGCTTGGAGTGAACGGAGAGGTAATAACCTACAAGGCGCGACTAGTGGCCAAAGGATACACTCAAAGGCCAAGCATCGACTTTGAGGAGACCTTCTCGCCTATCGCAATGCCTAAATCCATTCGAATCTTGCTGGCCATAACTGCGTGGTATAAATACGAGATATGGCAGATGGATGTGAGGACTGCCTTTCTCAATGGGGACATTGAAAAGGAGATCTACATGGAGCAACCAAAAGGATATGCATCCAAAGGAGATGAGCACAAGGTGTGCAAACTCCAGAGGTCCATTTATGGGCTGAAGCAAGCTTCCCGAAGTTGGAACATTCGTTTCGATGAAACAATCCAAACTTTTGGATTCATCAAAAACGTGTAACCTTGCATGTACAAGAAGATCAGTGGGAGTACAGTTGAATTTTTGGTGCTTTACGTTGATGACATTCTTCTCATTGGAATGTGAAAGTGTTGTCCGAAACTAAAGCATGGTTATCTACACAATTCTCAGTGAAGGATTTGGGAGAAGCATCATTTGTACTAGGTACAAGGATCTACCGAAATAGATCAAAAGGACTGCTGGGCCTCTCCCAATCCCAGTACATAGATAAAATCTTGAAAAGATTTAATATGGAAGAATCCAAGAGAGGATTGCTTCCAATGAGACATGGGATTGCACTCTCTAAGTCTATGGCCCCAAAGACGCCTGAAGAGAAAAGCAATATGTCTCGAATACCATATGCATCCGCGATAGGAAGCATAATGCATGGTATGATGTGTACTAGACCAGACGTGGCGTACGCTCTAAGCGTTACAAGTCGCTACCAGTCTGATCCAGGTGAGCAGCACTGGATAGCCGTAAAGGCAATTCTGAAGTACCTGAGAAGGACTATGGAATTGTTCTTGGTATACGGTGGAGGAGAATTGAAATTGGAAGGCTATACTGATTCTAGCTTTCAATGTGATGTAGACGACTTCAAGTCGACATCTGGATACGTGTTCTGCCTCAATAGTGGTGCGGTAAGCTGGAAGAGCTCCAAGCAAAACACTATCGCAGATTCAACCACCGAGACAGAATACATTGCCGCGAGTGAAGCAGCAAAGGAAGGTGTTTGGATGAAAAACTTCATCCAGGAATTGGATGTGATACCTAGCATTGTCGAGCCATTACTATCTTCTGTGATAATAATGGAGCTATCTCGCAAGCGAAGGAGTCGAGATCTCATCAGAATCCAAGCACGAAGTAAGACGATACCATTTGATATGTTATATCATTGGTAGAGGAGACATAGAGATGGAACGTGTCACCTCAAGAGATAATACGACGGACCCGCTGTCTAAGCCATTGCCTCAAAGGCATCCGAAAACATCTGTCTAAGATGGGAATCAAAAGTATGAAAAGTTGGCTTTAGTACAAGTGGGAGATTGATAGAATAGTGTCCTGCAAGCCAACTATTTGGCTGCAATTAAATTGAAAGGACTATTCAATTGGATTAATAAATGCATTTTATTATTATAGGGTCATCTTTATCTTATGTAATAATTATCTACGCATAAGGATAGAGGTCCTTAGATCACAGGGCTATGGGACAACCCGTGGACTGATCTCCAAGGCCGTGATCTAGAATATATTCAAGAGTCGTAGAATCCAATCGAGATAGGACATCATTGGATTCGGTTAGACTCTCACTATTGTGTATACTCCGATGAACTGGAGAACGCTGGGGTCCACGAGCGTGACTGGGATAGTCGATACACATAAGTGGGTGGCTTGCTGGGATGGCAAGCGCACTGAATACCCCAATTAGGAAATAACTCACCATGGAAGCGGTAGTCGCATATCGGGGTTGAAGTTATTCCAATTTACAATAGTATACGAGGAACGATCCCTAACTACTTGAGATGATAGGGTTTATCTGGTGCGAGAACGTCTATGCTTTGATATGAGTCCCGACTGACTGGAGTGTTGGGTTTGTGCCTCGATTGTCAATACAACAGAGTGCGGAATTTAAAATTTTTCAAGACACACCCACAGTCCCATAAATAAAATCTCCATATTATGTATACGAAAAGCAAGAAACGAACGCAAGCATAAATAAAACATAGGGGGTTAATCGAAATTACCTCACCACAGCTCGGTGGTGGTTACCTCCAGGCTTCATGTTCGATTCACAATATAGTGATCCAAGTGTCTCACCTCCAGAATGTATCCACACCAACTGGATTGTAGCAACACTTCCAAGTCGTAGGCTAAGAACTGGAACTTGAAAGTTTGTCAACAAAGGTACTTCTGAACTTGATCAGGACTTTGATCTAGGTTCGGGTTTGGAGATCAACTGGAAGAAGACCAAACTTGCAGGGCTTATGCGGCTGGATTTGGTTCGGCCAAGCTTGGATCGGCCAGGTTAGGTTCGGCCGAGCTAGGATGGGCGACTAGGGTTCGGGGCGAAATTGTTTGGGGCGATTTTGCAATTTATAAAACTTGTTTCAAAAATCAGATTTTTCTTCTCTCAAAATCGGCTACTTTATTTTTCTCAAAAGTTTTGCAGGTTTTTTCTCTTGTGTGTTAATGAAGAGAGTGGAAGAAGGTATTTATAGGAGAAGAGTCCTACTCCTATAAGATATCTTTTCCTTGTTCATCAAATCTCTTCTTCCTTATCTAATTAGGAATCTGAGATTTGATATATCTCTTCTTCCTTGTTTTCCAAGATTAAAAACTTCCTTTTCCTTATCTTCAAAAATCGCCCCCTATCACTTCTACTTGTGATAATTACAAATCGACCCCTTTGTCATTTAATTGGCTAATCCGAAAATTATCAATTAAATTTATTCTTCCAACTTAATTAATTAACCACTTTAATTAATTTCATAATTAATCAGATAACCCTTAATTAATTAATTGAACATTAATTAATTAAATATCTAATTAATAATCTCTTACTTGAATTAATGCTTTAATTCAATAACTTTGATTTAACAACTTTAAATCTTTCACATTTCCCTTAATGACTGTCACTGTCCAATTGTATTGTGTGTGACCCTCTGGGTTCACCATCAATTGGCAGTAGGCCCACGACTCTCGTGATTTAATTAACGAGCAATTAAATGCTCCGATCAACTTTAAACTATCTTTAATTGACCACTCCAGAATTAATTTCCTTATTAATTCAGGAGTACCTACACTTCATGGTCGATGTCTAGCCACAAGCCCATGAAGCCCAACTTCAGGTGAATTGATATTTGTGAACCTCACCTATTATAACTGCCATGTACATACGGTCCTTGCATGACTGATTTCCCGACCGAGACCTAGGGTGTGTGAATTGATCGGCACCTCTAATTATCTCGATTCTGTACTTTCTAATTCAGGATAGTAATTCCAGTGTGACTGCTAAATTTGGAAGTCCCTTCCAAATTCGTCACTGACCGTGGCCACGGGTTTCTCGGAACTATTATCGAAGAACGTACAGGAAATTCTCCCACCTTATCAGGATGAGTCGATGGATCCTTTCTTAGTACTAACCACTCGCGTACACTTCCGTACGCACCCAACTTAGGCATGTTATGACCAAGCTAAGTGGCCTATACCTAAATCAAAGTACGCACTTTCATGCACCGAATTCGCCCTAGCACTTCAAGTCTAAGGACTAAATCGTACACTATTATAATCCTTGAGAAACATCCCATCACCGATATGCGACATGCGCTTCCACAATGGGTTTCTCTGTTCGGGTCGTTCGATGCATTCGATCCTCTATCGAACCACCTAGTCATATGCACTGGCCTCAAATGCCTTGTTCATGAAACTACAACAAATTCACTCCATGTGAATCATGCATAATCGTACAAGTCTTGACGATTCATTCGATACCCCGTCTCGATATGAATCTATGACTTGGAACGTTTTCGAGATCACGACCTTTGAGACTGTTTCATGATAAGTGCACTCAGTACTGAAGTGTATAGTCCCATAGTCTATTGTGAACTCAGGATTTCATCCAATCGCTTAGATAGGTTCGCGAGAGATGAAGTTGGCCATTGTTTAATTCACGTACTATGAATAAACGGGCGTATTAATTATAAACCATAAGAAGATAGTCCTCAAACAAGCTAATTTAGATTGGCTTGCCGGGCACTATTCTATCAATCTCCCACTTGCCCTAAAGCCAATCACAACATTTCTAAGACCCATCTATACTAAGATGTCCCTTGAACCATTTGTGAAAGAGCTTCATTAGTGGATCTGTTAAGTTGTCTTGTTGAGATGACGTAGTACTTTTACTCGTCTCAACTACCTATGATTTTTTCAATCATTTGGTTTTGGGTTTAGATTCTTGATGAGATCTCGATTTTCTTTCATTGAGCAATAGCTTTGTTTAAATCGGTTAGGATTATAACAAGCTTTCGTCATGCTAGGTAATTCATCCAATGGATGAATGTTTTCTCATCTAAACACCTTTTGTGTGTGTGCAGCATCATAATGGTGCTTTTATTCTGATTGAGTTGGCAATGGTATACTATTGGAATTTCTTCCAATATACCTCTGCTCCATCGAAACAGAATAAATCATCCACTTTTGACTTTGAAAATCTCGAATTAATAAATCCTTCGAGTTTCAATTCTCCACTATTACCATAGACCAGCAACATATCCTTTAATTATCTTCGAGGATTGCTTTATGGTAGTCCAGTGTCCTTGACTGGAGTTTGACTTATCAGTAGCTCGTGAAATATCAGAGCTTTTGATGAGTCAGGTCATGTACAAGACTTTGCATGCTACATGCAATCCAAACGCTTAAGCATAAGGCTTCTTGAGACAATTTCTTCTTTACTTATTAAATGCAGGGCATTCACATTAAATAAGACAGAGAAATTCATATCTCTATGGAATTGATCCTTTCTTGGATTTTCCATATAGTCTTTGTACTTAGATTTGTGAATTTCAATATCTACTTTTCTTTATCTACTTTAGATACGTATCGCCAGTACGTGAGATGCAATTCCAAATCTATTCATGGAGAATTGCGTGATTAACACGCTTTCGTCTGTGCTTCTCTGATATTCTTATATCAATCTTGATGTATAGAACATCTTCTTGTTACTTTTCGAACTCAACTGTACTCCCACTGATCCTTTTGCTCAAATGGAATCCATATGCCTTTTGACAATTCAACATTCTTGATTGACTTATCAAGTTGCATGTTCCAATTCGGAAAAAGTCATAGATTGACTTTTGGATTTGAATAGAGATCATCTCATTAATTGTGAGATGCAGAATCCATTTCCAATAGTCATATCTCGGCAGTCAACAACCACCTTTCTATGGCTAATAGTTTCAAAATGGGTTTTGACGTTTTAAATGGAGAGAAGGTATTTTCATAGATCTTTTAAAGGACTTTTGAATAATCACCTATCGCCATTTAGCGAGTCAAACTTATCACTTTGAATCTTATGGCTTCATGCCATATCCCTTGATTTATGTCTAAACATATTTTTCTTTGTAATCTTGGATTAAATATCTAATCACTCAATTTCGTAAAATGGAATTGTGAGTTCCTTACGAATTTGATTAGATTACTAAAAATTTGTGCAAAAATCGGTTCATTGGGTTTCGGGGTTTACTCCCACTATTTGTGGGGATGGGTCCAATGTCTTTTGGACTTCATCAAGTTTTTTTTATGACATTCCCTTATTTCCTTTGACAAAAGATTCGTCAACATAGGAATAAGCTACTCACGAGATACTTTCGTTTCTCGTTGTCATAGAACAGGTATCCAATGGATTTCTTTGGATACCCCACAAATATTTGTATGAATCGGATCTACCATCGAATTTCTCATACATGGGTATTCTCTCATTTCATAAATGATTTGGTAGTGTAAGAACTTTCTTCGGAAGGCACTACACCAAGTTTCTTGAAGAGTCAGGAGAGGCTATCCCCTTAATGTGAATGAAGGAAGTTTAGCAAGATCATAGTTGCGAATCGAACTAGGTTCGACCCCTTTCTTGATTTGCTTCATGAGAATTCTATTCTCGTTTTAGATAATCGTGGAATTAATTGCTTATGTTTCAGCAAGCTTGATTAGATCAAAAGTGCTTTCGTCATAATGCATTTAGTTGCTTCATTTCCAAGACGTCTGTTGAATTGCTTCAATAGTCTCAGAATTGTACTTCAATTATGACACATATACTTTGACGATTAAGAAATCGTAAGTATATCTGAAGTAACGTTCTTCTTGAACTAGTGCTTTTAGTTCTTCCACGTTTGTCCTAATGGATTGAATCCATTCGGTTGAATTGTTTGGAATGCTAAATATTCCATTAATTTCGGTTATCATTCCTTCAAGATTTGAAAGTTATGAATTTATCCAAGTTCCTTATTTCAAGAACAATAGAAAAAGCTTCCCTTTCGTATCTATCTTCAGGAAGAATGTCCAAAAAGAACATTTCAATCGTGGACGATTATCTTGCCACGTTTTTCGATTCAGCGTATAGTTTTTCGTAGTTTTGATTTGTTTATCATTGTATTTATTTCTATGCTTTAAAGCATCAATATTTGTACAAAGTTAAATAGCTTTAATTAAATAAATTCCATTCTCAATGGTAAAGCAATAATGTCTTGTACAAAAATTTGAAATAAAATCTCAAAGACAAACTAAAACTAAAGACTTATGCTAATACGAAAAACTAATATCTCTTTATGCAAAGTTCTAGGTCTAGATAGTCCTTGACCCAATCCCTGAAGTGATTCTCCCTTATCTCTCTATGCATTGATTGCATCCTCCTTTTAAGGAATTTCTTCCTTTTAGGTCGAGAGGGAACACCATCATCACCTGCAAATACTTTTACAGACATGAAAGTTCTATCAGATGTCTTACATCATAAAGAATTTAACAGGTGTATAACTTAAAAGTCATACCATTGTTAATTCTGTTCAGGAATTTCTTTCCAGCATAATCCTTCATTTGTTCTTCGTAGTCACATATATGGCAGCTCCACTCATATAGACCATATCCAAGTAGATGGACATCCTCATATTTGTCTAACAACTGATGCAAGTGTTTTGTTTCAATTCCATCAAACGGAATATCACAATGTTGCAAGAAATGATCGAAGTCTTCAGACAAGCCATTGAGAGTAATGGTTATCTCATCTTCTTTAGATATTCGAGTTCCAAACTTTCTGAGTCGTTTGAACATCTTGGCTAAGTAAGAACAATATTCTCTAACATTTTCAAACTCATCCATGTTTGTCTCATAGAGTGAATAGCTCATAATGTTCCCCAAAGTTTGTTCGGTTTGAAAACGTAACACAACTTGTTTGAATGGGACAGTGGATGGTGAATGGCTAACAAAAATAGACAACATATAAGCAGACAGGTTTAACATTAATACTTATAATTAACGAAATTTGGACTTTTTATCGAAAAAGTTCTCCCACTATTTTATCGAAACAATAACCCCTTCTAGTTTCGGGAAAAGTCTATTTCCTAGTAGGTCTTGACGTCCCAGCAGCAATTAGTTGCACCCACGACTCGTGGCCATACAATTAATTCCCTAGGTAGGTATACATATTACCAATTGTGTCTACTACACAACCTTCAAGTTATTTTGCCTCGTTTTTCGCATTTATCTAGCACTGCTACATCATAAATGTTACTACGCGTTTAAGTCTAACCCATTAATCGGGATAAGCAACGGGCCCGGTCGTGAACTCCCCGTAACTAGTTATCGGTCGATATTCACATCCCGACCAATCCCTACCCTTGTCGTATTTAGTTAAAAATAGGAATCGAGGAATTTCGTGTATTGCCCCTTTCTTCGACTCGGGTGCCAGACTCTGGATCACCTCTATCGATAAGTAAACAACATACACTAGTCCCTATTAATGGAAGGCTTGGATTTATAAAACCTCATTTTATAATTTAACCCAATATGACTTAATATTTATTCGAGAGGGGATTTTCGGTTTTTGAAAGTTTGAAGAAACTCTCCTCGAGATCTCACCGCTTCAATTATGCTTTATCTTTTATTTACGATCTAGATTCTAGCGCGCAAACACACAAGCAATCATAAATCGACTAATAAATAAAAGCCATACAAGCCTAACATTCATGCTACCACAATATGTTTTCGATCGGGAGCCTCCTATGCAGGCCATCATCGAGCCAGTGATGTTGGCCCTATTGGTCAATCTAAAGGGGTTCAAACAGGCTATGCTATTACACAATGTACCACGCATACGCGGCCTTCAATTCTTCATGGGCTCCCACCTTGCTTGTAAACGGGCCTCCATCCTAGACTAGGAAAGCAGTAAAGCCCTATTCTATTACAAAGGCTCAAAGTGGCCCAAAACAATAACAGGCTCGCAGGCCCAATAAAACCAAACATTAAATTAAACCAATCACATCTACCCTAAGGTCAAGGCTCGGTGCGATCGAAAACCACGTAAACAGTTCACGTTGAGCAAGAAACATGTAAACATCTTTTACTTTCTTTCTTAATTTTAAAACTACCTTTTAAAACTAACTTCCTATTGATTTCTTACTTTTAGTCACTACTAATTATGACAAGAAAAATTCTCGGATAAACAAAACAAGTTTTCTGCTTTAAAACAGATCCGGATTTTGAACTTTTGATAAATTGCAGTTCGGCCCCTGTACTTTCGGAAATTGCACTTTTAACCCCAAAACTTTTGAAAAGTTACAAAACACCCCAAAACAGTTTTCGGACAGAAGGACCAGAAAATAAAAATTTTGAATCCAGAAAATATTTCGAATCTAAAATTTCCAGAAACAGAAAATTAATTTTCAGCCCTAATTTTCAAGATTTGCGATTATTGCAAAATAGTCCTGATTTTTCGAAAAACTATAAAAGCGCCACAGATCTGAAAAAGCAGTTTTACCCAATTATAGATCCAGTCATAACAAGTAAGAATCAATCGACAGAACATAATTCTAAAGTGTTTTCATACACATAATCAAACATATACGATAAACACATTATGTTCAGGCTTTTACGTATAATAAGTATGGAGTTGGCTCTGATACCACTGTTGGGTTTGTGCCTCGATTGTCAATACAACAGAGTGCGGAATTTAAAATTTTTCAAGACACACCCACAGTCCCATAAATAAAGTCTCCATATTATGTATACGAAAAGCAAGAAACGAACGCAAGCATAAATAAATCATAGGGGGTTAATCGAAATTACCTCACCACAGCTCGGTGGTGGTTACCTCCAGGCTTCATGTTCGATTCACAATATAGTGATCCAAGTGTCTCACCTCCAGAATGTATCCACACCAACTGGATTGTAGCAACACTTCCAAGTCGTAGGCTAAGAACTGGAACTTGAAAGTTTGTCAACAAAGGTACTTCTGAACTTGATCAGGACTTTGATCTAGGTTCGGGTTTGGAGATCAACTGGAAGAAGACCAAATGCGCAGGACTTATGCGGCTAGATTTGGTTCGGCCAAGCTTGGATCGGCCAGGTTAGGTTCGGCCGAGCTAGGATGGGCGACTAGGGTTCGGGGCGAAATAGTTTGGGGCGGATATGCAATTTCTAAAACTTATTTTCGAAAATCAGATTTTTTCTCTCAAAAATCGGCTATAACTTTCTCTCAAAAGTTTTGCAGAGTTTTCTCTCAAAAGTTTTCAGTCTCCCTTTTTTTTTTGAATGAAGAGAGGAGAAGAAGTATTTATAGGAGAAGAGTCCTACTCCTATAAGATATCTTCTTCCTTGTCTATCAAATCTTTTCTTCCTTATCTAATTAGGAATCTAAGATTTGATATATCTCTTCTTGCTTATCTTCCAAGATTAAAAACTTCCTTTTCCTTATCTTCAAAAAATCGCCCCCTATCACTTCCATTTGTGATAATTACAAATCGACCCCTTTGTCATTTAATTGGCTAAACCGAAAAATTACCAATTAAATTTATTCTTCCAACTTAATTAATTAACCACTTTAATTAATTTCATAATTAATCAGATAACCCTTAATTAATTAATTGAACATTAATTAATTAAATATCTAATTAATAATCTCTTACTTGAATTAATGCTTTAATTCAATAACTTTGATTTAACAACTTTAAATCTTTCACATTTCCCTTAATGACTGTCACTGTCCAATTGTATTGTGTGTGACCCTCTGGGTTCACCATCAATTGGCAGTAGGCCCACGACTCTCGTGATTTAATTAACGAGCAATTAAATGCTCCGATCAACTTTAAACTATCTTTAATTGACCACTCCAGAATTAATTTCCTTATTAATTCAGGAGTACCTACACTTCATGGTCGATGTCTAGCCACAAGCCCATGAAGCCCAACTTCAGGTGAATTGATATTTGTGAACCTCACCTATTATAACTGCCATGTACATACGGTCCTTCCATGACTGATTTCCCGACCGAGACCTAGGGTGTGTGAATTGATCGGCACCTCTAATTATCTCGATTCTGTACTTTCTAATTCAGGATAGTAATTCCAGTGTGACTGCTAAATTTGGAAGTCCCTTCCAAATTCGTCACTGACCGTGGCCACGGGTTTCTCGGAACTATTATCGAAGAACGTACAGGAAATTCTCCCACCTTATCAGGATGAGTCGATGGATCCTTTCTTAGTACTAACCACTCGCGTACACTTCCGTATGCACCCAACTTAGGCATGTTATGACCAAGCTAAGTGGCCTATACCTAAATCAAAGTACGCACTTTCATGCACCGAATTCTCCCTAGCACTTCAAGTCTAAGGACTAAATCGTACACTATTATAATCCTTGAGAAACATCCCATCACCGATATGCGACATGCGCTTCCACAATGGGTTTCTCTGTTCGGGTCGTTCGATGCATTCGATCCTCTATCGAACCACCTAGTCATATGCACTGGCCTCAAATGCCTTGTTCATGAAACTACAACAAATTCACTCCATGTGAATCATGCATAATCGTACAAGTCTTGACGATTCATTCGATACCCCGTCTCGATATGAATCTATGACTTGGAACGTTTTCGAGATCACGACCTTTGAGACTGTTTCATGATAAGTGCACTCAGTACTGAAGTGTATAGTCCCATAGTCTATTGTGAACTCAGGATTTCATCCAATCGCTTAGATAGGTTCGCGAGAGATGAAGTTGGCCATTGTTTAATTCACGTACTATGAATAAAAGGGCGTATTAATTATAAACCATAAGAAGATAGTCCTCAAACAAGCTAATTTAGATTGGCTTGCCGGGTACTATTCTATCAGTTGCATCGATCAACAGAGTAGTAGAGATCATGAGATAGTTCAACGGTAATAAATGCACTTGGTGTAATTAATGCTGCAAGAGAAGGGTAGTAATGACAAATGATTGAGGTATATTCTTGAATCAGCATGGTGCATTTAATGCAGCTACAGGAAAGTACAGCAGAAAAAGTACTGTAGCAGGGAGCCGTTCTGAATTTGGGCTAAGGCTATGGATTTGAATTGTGATTTGCTTCAACGGTCATATTTTCAAATCCAAGTATAAATAGAGCTGATTTCGAAGAGAGAGACACACAACAACATTCTGAGATTTCGTTATTGAAGAAGAAAATTTCTAAGTCTCAAGAAGCTTGAACAGCTCACTCGTTTGGTGGAAGTCATCTGTTGACAGAAACCCAGTTGAAGAAAATAGAAAAATACATTCTGAGTGATTTGGTATTTAGCTGAGTGTTGTGCGAAGTTTAAATCCGTCTTTGTGAGTGATTTAACTTCAGAGGATAGGTTTTCTGAGTGATTTCCTATTGCGAGCTTACAACCTTCTCATTTGTTGTTTATGTGTAAGTGGAGACATATTGTAAACTTTGTGTTTATAGTATAACCCAGAATCTAAGTGATCTGGAAGAGTGGACTAAAGGATTTTCAGCCATATAACCACTATAAAAATTCTTTGTGTTGATTTGCATTTAAGTTTTTCTTGCATATTTCAAATTGCATAAGTAAACACTTTGAATTGATTGAAAGATTTTAAAGGAGTTTTTAAACTGGGGATAAAATCTTTTGAAAGACTTAGTCTACTTGTGAAACACTTTCTAATTATCCGCTGCAAGTAAACTCTTGAAAAACTGATTTTGCTGAAATCAGCTAAGTTGCTGTAAGATAAGTGGTCACTCCGCTGTTCAAGATTTGTTCACGATCAGCATAGTTAGCTTATCTGACCACTTGGGACAGAAAAGTTTTTAAGTCTAAGAATTTTCAGAGGTCTATTCACCCCCCCCCCCCCCCCTCTAGACCTCATCTGACCACTTGGGACTAACAAGTGGTATCAGAGCAGGTGGTTCATTAGAATCAGCTGCCTGATCAACGAGCTTGATCCAATTGTTTTTCAAAGGTTTTCAAAACTTTTCAATAGAGCATCTTTTTTAAAAGCAAAAACATTTTGAAAAATAGACTGTATCAGCCATGTTCCAACATTGCTGGTATGTCGTTTGAAGACTGGAAAATCAGAATGGAGATTTTCCTAGCTGCTTATAATGATAACATGTACACATGTATCATTAAAGGTCCATTCAGATTCACCAAGACGATAAAGATAAATGAAGTTGATACCGTGGTGGAAAAAGACCTTCATGAGATGACACCAGAAGAAATAAATCTTTTCAATCTGGATAAAGTCGGAAGATTCATCATGACTAAAGCCCTGGATAATGATCGGTTTGACAAGGTCAAACATTGCAAGACTGCAAAGGAGATGTGGGATAAAGTCAGAGACATGAGCGAAGGCAATGATGCCATAAAAGAGCATCAGCTTACTGTTGCCTTGGAGAAACTGGATAACTTCAAGATGAAATCTGGAGAGACCATTGATCAGATGGATACCAGGTTTATCAGAACACTCAATGAAGTTCAAAGTTGGGAAAAACCTTTACTGACAAAGAAATCACAGTCAGAGTACTAAAGGCTTTACTTCCCAAGTTCAACATGAAAGTGACGGCAATGGAAGAATCAAGAGATTTGGGAAAGATCTCTCTTACAGAGCTATTCTCCGTACTCAAGGCATTCGAGTATAAACTGCCTAGAATGGGAATTGAAGAAACCTCAACTTCAGGACCCACAACTGCCCTAGTTGCTGCTGAAAATCCAAGAAGACCATCACAGAGAAGTAAAGAAGTGGATTCATCTGATGAAGCCACATTACTCAACAAAAAGGAGTACACAGATGGAGATGTAGCATTGCTGATGAACAATTTCAAGAAGTTCCACAAGAGAAAAATGAAGAACAAATACAACAATGCTTCTACTTCTAAACCTAACTCTTCTTCTCAAGAAAAGGATGATTATAAAGCCAAACTAATGTGTTATAACTGCAGGAAATTGGGACACTTCATCAGAGACTGTCCATATCCAAAAGCAGAGAAATACACCGAGGAAGAGAAGAGAATCAGAAAAGAAAGAAAGCATTAGAGGGGCAAGGCAATGATGGCTGAAGCAGAAAAGCTGACTGCTGTCTACTCATCTGATTCAGACTCAGATACGTCTGACGAAGAATCTTCTGATGGAGAGAACCCTGCTCTCATCTGTCTGATGGCCAAGGAATCTGATGACTCTGAGGATAAGGTAACTCCTCTTGATAATGAATTATTTAATTCATTTGAACAAATGATGCTTAACAATACTGGTATTGCTGAAGCATATAAAAAGCTTAAGGAAGAGATGATTCTGCTAAAAGAGCAAAATAGTTCACTGAAACTCACAGCTGAAAAGCCAAGAGAATCAGCTGAATATAAACAGCTTGAGCAAGAACATGAATCTCTGAAAGCTGAATGTGAAGTTTATAAGGGTAAAATCATGGAACTTGAAAAAGTTATTGAGTCTCATGAGAAATCATCTGTTGCATCCACTCATATGTCTAGTAAACAGAAGATGCCTTTAGAACAGGATAAGCTAGAATTGAATCATACTGAAAAATTTATATCTGCTGACAATAGTAAGGTCATTCTGTATGTTCAAACTTCTAAATCTGCTTCACCTGAGAAAGTGGTAAATGAGACAAAAACTCCTAAGGCTAAAAAGAGCAAAGAGCCTAGTGTAGGTAAACAGACTAATAAGACCAAACAGCAGAGTCCTAAGAAGTCTGCTGATAAAGCTAAACTGAATCAGACTAGTGGTAAAACTAAGTCGTCTGTTAATGAGCAAGCTACTAGTAAACCAAAGAAGCATAAGAATAAGAAAAATCAAAATGCTTGGTATGGAAATGAGTCATATTATGTGCAACCTGCTGCATATCCTCCTATGTATCATGCACCTCAATTTCCAACTTACTATGCACCATATCCTGCTCATCCAATGCATGCATACTCTGCTTATCATGCACCTTACCCTGCTTATGAACATTTTCCTAATCATACTGATCATCAACATGACTTATCTGCTGAATTTGATAATGATAAAACTGTTCATACTCCTGTTAAAACTCAGAAGCCTAAGAAGCCTAAGACATCAACATCTTGGGTTGTCAAAGGTGGAACTAATCCTCCAGGACCCTCTCAGTAAGGGTACCTAAAACAATTTTATTTTTGTTTTGTAGGTTAGGATTAGGAGTAGGAGTAGAGTAGAGAATATTTGGTACTTGGACAGTGGTTGTTCAAGGCACATGTGTGGAAGCATACATGAACTGACTGATGCTGTTGCTGTGGATGGTCCAAAAGTTACTTTTGTAGACAGTAAAGAAGGCAAGATTATAGCTAAAGGAAGATTAATCAAGGAAAACATAGAGATATCTGACGTCTCATATGTTAAAGGCCTAAAGTACAACCTACTGAGCATAAGTCAATTTTGTGACAAGGGATATTCAGTCATCTTCTCAACAGATAAGTGCTATGTTGAACAGATTGGTACAAAGAAGGTAATTTTATCTGGAAGACGACAAGAAAATATCTACATGGTCGACTGGAATTCTGCTGACAAGAATTCAAGTGTTTGTTTGGTGGCATCAACACCAAGTGAAGTTAGTTGGCTATGGCACAAAATGATGAATCATTTAAACTTCAAGACCATAAACATATTGATAAAGAATGATCTGGTAAAAGGGATTCCAAAAACAGTCATGAGCAAAGACAAGCTCTGTGATGCATGTCAGAAAGGGAAACAAATCAAGTCATCATTTAAAAGCAAGAAGCACCAATCTTCTGATAGAATCTTGGAGCTGCTACACATGGACTTATTTGGACCCATAGATCCAATCAGCAATGGTGGAAATAAATACTGCCTAGCTGTTGTGGATGAATATTCAAGATATACTTGGGTGATATTCATGAAGAAGAAAAGTGAAACTAAGGAACATCTTACTAATCTGATGGAACTGATCCAAAATGAGAAAAGCACAAAGATAATGAAGATCAGATCAGATAGAGGGACAGAGTTCACAAACTCTACTGTTGAAGAGTATTGCAATATCAAAGGAATACATCATGAGTATTCAGCTGCTAGAACCCCTCAGCAGAATGGTGTTCCTGAAAGGAGAAACAGAACACTGAAGAAGCTGTCAGAACCATGATAGCTGAAGATAAGCTGCCACAAAGATTTTGGGCAGAAGCAACAAATACAGCCTGCTTTACCCAGAACAGATGCATGATCAACAAAAATCAGAACAAAACTCCATATGAAGTTTGGAACAACAGGAAACCAAACATTCATTATTTTAAGATTTTTGGTTGTAAATGCTTTGTGTTAAATAATGGGAAAAATCACCTTACTGCATTTGCAGAGAAGGCTGATGAAGCTGTTTTTGTAGGATACTCTACTGTTAGTAAGGCTTATAGAGTTTTTAACAAAAGATCATTACTAATAGAAGAATCAAAGTATTAATCAAGATCTGTTTACTGATTTACAGAAGTTGAATGTTGGAAAGAATGAAGAATATGTTCCCATCATACTACCTGATCTCAACCAAGCTGATAACTCACAAGTGTTGTTCAAAATCACAGTGCTGATTGTCTAACAGACGAGTTTCAAACAGCTGAAAGACCAGAGAATGTTCAACAGACACGTACTGTTCAACAGACTACTACTGAACCTCCAACAGTAGTGTTGCAAGATCAAAACAGAGGACAACATTCAGATTTGCAACCTGATCTTAGATGGCTCAAGAATCACCCACCTGAGTTAGTGATTGGTGATCCTTTGGATAGAGTAAAGACTAGAAGGGCTGCTGCACAAGATGCTATGTTTGCCAGTTTTCTTTCTCAGATAGAGCCTAAACAAATTGAAGAAGCTCTCAGTGACTCCTTCTGGATTGAAGCTATGGAGGAAGAGTTGAATCAATTTGAAAGGAACGAAGTATGGTACTTAGTTCCAAGACCAAGTCATCAAAGGGTAATTGGCATTAAATGGGTTTTCAGAAATAAGATGAATGAAGATGGTATTGTTACCAGAAACAAAGCAAGATTAGTGGCCAAGGGTTATTGTCAAGAAGAAGAAATTGACTTTGATGAGACATTTGCACCAGTAGCAAGACTTGAAGCAATCAGACTGTTTCTAGCCTATGCTGCTTACAAGAACTTTACTGTCTATCAGATGGATATGAAGTCTGCATTTCTCAATGGAGAATTGCAAGAAGAAGTATATGTTGAACAACCACCTGGATTTGAAGCTTATCAACAGGAAGACAAGGTATATCGTCTAAAGAAAGCCCTCTATGGACTGAAACAGGCTCCAAGAGCATCGTATGATACCCTATTTGATTTTCTTTTAATTAAAGGATTTCGTAAAGGTAAGGTAGATAAGAATTTGTTCACAATTGAATGGGAAAATCATATATTACTTGTGCAAATATATGTGGACGATATTATTTTTGGTTCAACTAACCAACAGATGTGTGACAAGTTCTCCAAGCTAATGCAGAATAAGTTTGAAATGAGCATGATGGGTGAACTCAATTATTTTCTTGGTTTGCAAGTTAGACAGTTGCCTGATGGAATATTCATCAACCAAGCAAAATACACAAGAGATCTGTTCAAGAAATTTGGTATGGAAACTAGCTCTACTGCTACTGTTCCTATGTCTACTAGTCTTCGTTTGGATAAAGATGAAGATGGAAAATCAGTGGACATAACCAAATACAGAGACATTATTGGGTCACTGTTATATCTAACAGCAAGCAGACCTGATATCATGTACTCAGTTGGGGTTTGTGCGAGATTTCAATCAAATCCTAAGGAATCTCATCTCTTAGCTGCCAAGAGAATTCTGAAATATATAAAGGGCACTCAAGAATTGGGATTGTGGTATGCTAGAGAATCTGGATTTGAGCTTATTGGATATTCAGATTCCGACCTTGCTGGCTGCAAAATTGATAGGAAAAGCACAACAGGTGCTTGTCAATTTTTGGGCAGTCGTCTGATCTCATGGATGAGTAAGAAACAGACTTCAGTATCCATATCTACTGCTGAAGCTGAATATATAGCTGCTGGAGCATGCTGTGCACAGATACTTTGGTTGACGCATCAACTAGAAGATTACAATATCAAGATCAGTGGAATTCCAATCTATTGTGACAATACTAGTGCAATCTCACTTACTCAAAACACTACAAGTCATTCAAGGACTAAACATATTGAGATCAAGCATCACTTCATTAGAGATCATGTTGAAAAAAGGAAATGTTATGATTGAGTATGTTCATACAGACAATCAGATAGCTGATATTTTCACCAAACCTCTAAGTGAAGTAAGGTTTTCAACTCTAAGAGCTGAACTAGGACTACTGAATTTGGATGCATGAGCTGAGGGGAACTTATCAGAAGACTGAAGAACTTCAGCAAGGTCATCCATTATTATGTTCAAGAATTAACTCTCAACAGACTAGTTAACTTATGAATTCTTAAAGACAGGGGGAACGTGTAAGACTAGCGGTACTTCTGTTCTAAAGATGAAATTCGTTAATGACAGTTAGTTGAAGTTATGTTATTAGAAGATGTGTTCTTAATTCTTGAAGATTGAAGATTAATTTATCTTGCTGGATTGACAAACAACAGAGGAAGATTACTAGCTATTGGCTTTCTCTAGTAATATCAGATAACAGATCACTCGTCTGTCAGATAAGTTAAACTCTACTCATCTGATACATTATATAAGCATGGTCATAAATCGCATCTTTTGAAACACGCATTTATAAGTAACAAATAAGTGTCGACTGAGTTTCCCGCCCATCTGACATTAAAATAATAAATTTGAAGTCCGCAATTCTCACCCGCACGATTTAAAAAACTTTCAGATTAATCTTACGGTTCACGTTTATCACAATAACCAAAACCTAAGGAAACCTATAAAATCCGATCTGAACATATTAGTCGACTTACGCACACAAAATTCCAAAATTCTCTAACTCTCTAAGTTATCTGTTTTCTAGCTCTCCGTTTTCTACAGATTTACATCACTTAACCTCTCAAATGGATATTGCTGAGGGAAGATACCTTAATTACGACAAATTCTTCAAAACTGGTACTGATCTGATGAGGGAAATCTTGGAAAAGATTAAGGAAGCATCACTGGTTCCAATCTTAGAGGCACATGAGGAGCGAGTTTACCTGGATGATGTAGAACACTTCTACAAAACCAGAGAGTTCAATGCTGAAAGAACTATCATGACTGCTACGATTGGGGGATAGAAGATTTGTATTTCGGCTGCCATATTATGTGAAGTGTACAAGTTAACGAATGAAGGAGGAGATGTTACAGACCTTGGGTCTGAAAAAGAGGAAGATTTATGGCAAGTTTGCGCCAAGGAGGGAGAGGAATTGACAGGGTCTCTGATGAAAACTCAACTGAAAGATGAGTATCAGAGATTCGTTGACATAATTGCGAAGGTACTGGACTGCAGTACTAGTTCTTTGGATGGGTTGCCAAGAAAGAGGTACTACACCATGATTTGCATTTATTATGGACTGAAGGTTAACTGGGCAGCTCATGTATATGATCTGCTAAGTGACAAGAAGAAAAACTATGGGATTCTATTGAGTAATCTGTTTTTGAGTTTGGGATGTCCATTGGCAAATGGTAAGACCATTCATAGTGGCAAAGAGTTCAAATTGTACGAGCCAGTGAGAAGTGTAGTTACTTCTAAGAGAAAGGCTACTACTAAAGCTGCTAAGGAACCTGCAAAGAAGGGCAAGAAGACTGGTCAGACCAGTGGGTCTGCTGATCAAACAGTAAGCACTACTGTTGAAGCTGGATCAGCACAGCCTGATGTTGTGATACCTGAAAAGGTGATTGATGACTTCACTGAAGAGATTGAAAAGATGGAGACTGGATAATCTCCTGAAAGGACAGAATCAGAAGAAGCTGTTCCTATTCAACCTGCAAAGAGAATGAGGACAAGGAGCGCTGCAAAAGGACCTCCTCAATCTAAACCTTCAAGAAAAATTGCCAAGTCAAAGGCAAAGAGAAAGGTTACATTCTCTGAAGAACCAACTGAAACAGTGAGGGAGATATCAGCATCAGCAGAGAGACCAGTTGTTATTGAAGAACCTGCTGCTGAGCTTGCTGAAGACTCATCTGTTGCACTGTCTGCTGAAGTTAGAGAAGAACAGCAGACTGGCACAACAAATGAAGGGGATGCACTTCTTCTGCACCCTACTCCTGTTGCTGCTACTCCACTTTAAACAGTGGAAAGTCCTGAAGCTAAGAAGCTAAGGACTGGTAAGATTACAATTCCTTACATCACTGCTGCTGAAAAGAAGAAATTAGATGAGGCAGAGAGGAAAAGAAAGGCCGAAGAAAAGGCTGAGGAAGATCGCCTAAAGGCCCTTGAGCTCAAGAGACTGGAAGTAGAGGCCAGTAAAATGACTCAAGAACAAAGGGGTGCTGTTGAAGCAGCAGAGTTGGCTGCTGCTAATGAAGCAAGCACTAAGGACTCACATGGTCTAAAGCATACTGGTGTCATTGTAATTGGTGAACAGAGAGATCCCACCAAGCCTAAACCAGTCATGCCTACTCCAGCAATACAACCTAAGAGAAGAGAAGAGGTAAAACTGGCATTGGAGATTGTCAGAGATGACCCTGATGCTTTTGAAGAGTTTATTAAAAGGTTGGATGCTGAAAATGCAAAGATCACTCGTCTGACGATGTTCAATAAAGAAAAGATCAGATATAATAGATGGAGAGACTATCGTCTGACCAAGAGCAAAGATCAAATTGCAAGTTGGAAACCCTTTGCTGATGAAGAAGCCTGGGTGCTAAAGTGGCTTGAGACGGGTTCACTAACTCAAGCATTAGACTCAGAATTCTTTTTGGACAAATTGAGATTTAGGATCAGTCATATTGTTAAGGCTGAAGCAAAGAAGCTTTATGAGTCTGTTCTTGCTGAGTATGCTGATAATGAAGATCTCAAGGAACAATCAATAAAGTTGGCAGTTTCCCAGACAATGGAAACATGGGCCAAGAAGACTAGGAAGATGAGGGGACAACCAAGCTCCATGATTCCCCTTCCCAGTCTGAAGCAGATTGTCTATGGCCCTACCATTAAACCTTATGAAGAGTTACCTGAGGATCCAATCTCCCCGTTTGTTCCACTTGATGATTTAACATGGATTGCTCATAGGTCTACTGTTGATAATGCAGGTTTAATGCGTACTGTCGCCACAGTTAAAAAGGTTCAAGCACCCCCTGCTGATAAAGATAAAGAGAAAGAAGATGCTTCTGACTCTGCCAAAGAAAAGGAAGGGGCTTCTGATGGTGATCAAAAGAGAGAAAAAGAGGGTACATCTGACCCTACTGATCAGAACAAAGAACCAGATCTTGTTGATCAGAACAAAGAAAAGGAGGAAACCTCTGAGCCAGCTAATAAGGAGAAGGAAAGCACTCCAAATCAAGCTGATCAGATTAAAGAAAAGGGGGTTACTGCTGAGCAAAATGATCAGACTTAGGAGAAGGAAAGCACTCCCAGTCAAGCTGATGAGACCAAGGAAGAAGAGACTGCTTCTGGTCCAGCAGATCAGATTACTAAAGAGACAGCTCATGCAGAAGATCAGATTACTGAAGAGGCAACTCCTGCCTTACCTCCTATTTCAACTGATATTTCTTCTCAATCTTTACAGCAAAGTCTCTTGGATTCCATTCAACAGATAATTTCAAGTTCAATGAAGGGACTAGAGGAGAAGATCACTGCTAATCTTTTGACTGCCTTAAGTCAACCAACTCAACAAGCTGCTACTGTTCCTACTTTGCTGATAGAAGACACTGCTCATAATGTGGAAACTATCAGACAAGATATGTATGTGATTAGAGCAAGAACACAAAGTACAGCTGCTGGTTGGAGGGAGATTACTGAAACAGTTGAGATGGCCATTCATGCTGAGGATGAAACCTTGCAAAATCTGATGAAAGACTTCAAGGCATCTGCTGATTGGATACTGGGAACTCAAATTCAGCTAGGTGACCAAGGAGAAGTCGTGCTCAACAGAATGGAGGCATTTGAGGACAATCAACTTAGACAGCAAGCTCAACTTGATGCTATGTAAGAAAACATCAAACTTCTGTGTGAAACACTTCAAATCCCACCAGTCTTAACTAAATATCCAATCAACCCTGCTGATGATGACAAAAAAGGGGAAGATAGGGTACTTAGTGAACAAGAAGACAGATTTGAAGATACTGAAGTACTGGGGGAATCTGCTGAAGATGAGAATGCTGATGAAGACAATGAAGGGAATAGCAGACCAGTAGATCAGTTAAATACAGAAGAAGCTGATAAAACTGAAGCTGAAGAAACTCCTAAGGAAACAACAAAAACTGACAAAGAGATTGCTGCTGCCAAGGACTCAGCTGAAGAACAGCTTAACCTTGAAATCCAATAGACTATTTCTATCTCTGAAATTTTGGAGGATCAAAATTTTAGTTTAGGTACAGGTACTTAGCTGAAGTTTTGTCATCATCAAAAAGGGGGAAATTGTTGGATGAAGATGAAGATGAAGTGCAAAGAAGATAAGAAGATAAGAAGATAAGGGAAGGTTTTGATGATTTTCAAAACGTCAAAATCAGCTAAGTATGGAAAGCTTAGTTCCCTTAGAAGAATTTTGAACAAGTAAAGAAGACATAAGAAGAGTTCAAAATTCGAAGCCCAGAAGACTACTGATCTCACGCTGAAACAGCAATCAGAAGGGTAGACTATCAGCTGACTCAAATCAGATTAGTTCAGAGTTTGATCAACAGAGTATCTATCAGCAGAGTTGCATCGATCATCAGAGTAGAAGAGATCATGAGATAGTTCAACGTAATAAATGCACTTGGTGTAATTAATGCTGCAAGAGAAGGGTAGTAATGGAAAATGATTGAAGAATATTCTCGGATTAGCATGGTGAATTTAATGCAGCTACAGGAAAGTACAGCAGAAAAAGTACTGTAGCAGGGAGCCGTTCTGAATTTGGGCTAAGGCTATGGATTTGAATTGTGATTTGCTTCAACGGTCATATTTTCAAATCCAAGTATAAATAGAGCTGATTTCGAAGAGAGAGACACACAACAACATTCTGAGATTTCGTTTTTGAAGCAGAAAATTTCTAAGTCTCAAGAAGCTCGAACAACTCACTCGTCTGGTGGAAGTCATCTGTTGACAGAAACCCAGTTGAAGAAAATAGAAAAATACATTCTGAGTGATTTTATATTTAGCTGAGTGTTGTGCGAAGTTTAAATCCGTCTTTGTGAGTGATTTAACTTCAGAGGATAGGTTTTCTGAGTGATTTCCTATTGCGAGCTTACAGCCTTCTCATTTGTTGTTTAGGTGTAAGTGGAGACATATTGTAAACTTTGTGTTTATAGTATAACCCAGAATCTAAGTGATCTGGAAGAGTGGACTAAAGGATTTTCATCCATATAACCACTATAAAAATTATTTGTGTTGATTTGCATTTAAGTTTTTCTTGCATATTTCAAATTGCATAAGTAAACACTTTGAATTGATTGAAAGATTTTAAAGGAGTTTTTAAACTGGGGATAAAATCTTTTGAAAGACTTAGTCTACTTGTGAAAAACACTTTCTAATTATCCGCTGCAAGTAAACTCTTGAAAAACTGATTTTGCTGAAATCAGCTAAGTTGCTGTAAGATAAGTGGTCACTTTGTTGTTCAAGATTTGTTCACGATCAGCATAGTCAACTTACTGTTCTTCACAAGCTTAGTCTGCTGACAGACGACAGAAAAGTTTTTAAGTCTAAAAATTTTCAGAGGTCTATTCACCCCCCCCTCTAGACCTCATCTGACCACTTGGGACCAACATCTTCTGTCAACAGATGACTTCACCAGACGAGTGAGCTATTCGAGCTTCTTGAGACTTAGAAAATTTCTGCTTCAAAAAGGAAATCTCAGAATGTTGTTGTGTGTCTCTCTCTTCGAAATCAGCTCTATTTATACTTGAATTTGAAAATATGACCGTTGAAGCAAATCACAATTCAAATCCATAGCCTTAGCCCAAATTCAGAACGGCTCCCTGCTACAGTACTTTTTCTGCTGTACTTTCCTGTAGCTGCATTAAATGCACCATGCTGATCCGAGAATATTCTTCAATCATTTGCCATTACTACCCTTCTCTTGCGGCATTAATTACACCAAGTGCATTTATTACCGTTGAACTATCTCATGATCTCTTCTACTCTGCTGATCGATGCAACCTTGCTGATAGATACTCTGCTGATCAAACACTGAACTAATCTGATTTAAGTCCGCTGATGGTCTACCCTTCTGATTGCTGTTTCAGCATGAGATCAGTAGTCTTCTGGGCTTTGAATTTTGAACTCTTCTGATGTCTTCTTTACTTGTTCAAAATTCTTCTAAGGGACCTAAGCTTTCCATACTTAGCTGATTTTGACGTTTTGGAAATCATCAAAACCTTCCCTTATCTTCTTATCTTCTTTGCACTTCATCTTCATCTTCATCCAACAATTTCCTCATTTTTGATGATGACAAAACTTCAGCTAAGTACCTGTACCTAAACTAAAGTTTTGATCCTAAAAAATTTCTGAGATAGAAATAGTTTATTGGATTCAAACTTGAACTTTTTATAGATTTTGAAAAGATTACATATTACAAGTTCAATCAGATGAGATGTGCAAAAAAAAAAATTACAAGGATTTCAAGCATAAGTAACCTAGACTAAACTAGTCTTCTGCTTTGTCTTCTTGCTTGTCCTCTTTTTCTTCTTCTTCTTCAGATTTGGAAGTCTCTGCTTCTAATTCCTTGAAGAATTTTTGTTTTAACAGCTCCAACTTCTTTTGTTTAACATCAGGGTTAAGATGTTCTTCAGCTGAGTCCTTAGCAGCAGCAATTTCTTTATCAGTCTTTGTTGTTTCCTTAGGAGTTTCTTCAGCTTCAGTTTTATCAGCTTCCTCTTCTTTTTCTGCAATTGGCTGATCTACTGGTGTGATTTGAAGTGAATCACAGAGAAGTTTGATGTTTTCTTCCATAGCATCAAGTTGAGCTTGTTGTCTTAGTTGATTGGCCTCAAATGCATCCATTCTTTTGAGCACGACTTCTCCTTGGTCACCTAGCTGAATCTGAGTTCCCAGTATCCAATCAGCAGATGCCTTGAAGTCCTTCATCATATTTTCCAAAGTTTCATCCTCAGCTTGAATTGCCATTTCAACAGTTTCCTCAATCTGTCTCCAACCAGCAGCTGTGCTCTGAGTCCTTGCTCTAATTACATCCACATCTTGGCAGATGGACTTCACATTCTGAGCAGTATCTTCTATCAGAGAAGTGGGAACAACAACAGCTTTCTGGGTTGGTTGACTCAAAGCAGTCAACAGATTTGCAGTTAAATTCTCTTCCATTTCCTTCATTGATTTTGAAATCATCTGTTGGATTGAGTCCAACAGAGATGGCTGTAAGCTCTGAAAAGTAGAAGTAACTTCAGTTGGAGCAGGAGGTAAGGCAAGAGTTGCTTCTTCAGTAATCTGATCTGCTGGACCAGGAGCAGTCTCTTTTTCTCTGGTCTCATCAGCTTGACTAGGAGTGCTTTCCTTCTCCTTAGTCTGATCATCTTGCTCAGAAGTATCCTCCATTTCTTTAACCTGATCAGCTGGATTTGGAGTGCTTTCCTTCTCTTTTGATTGATCAGCTGGTTCAGACTTGTCATCTTTTTCTTTGGATTGATCAGCAGGGTCAGAAGTTCCTTCTTTTTCCTTAGTTTTATCATCAGGATCAGAAGTGCCTTCTTTTTCCTTATTCTGATCAGCAGGTGGTGCTTGGACCTTCTTGACATTTACAACAGTGCGCATTAAACCTGCATTATCCACAATAGACCTGTGAGCAATCCATGTTAAATCATCTATTGGAACAAATGGGGATATTGGATCCTCAGGTAGCTCTTCATAAGGTCTAATGTAAGATCCATAAACAATCTGCTTCAGACTGGAAGAGGGATCATAGAGCTTGGCTGTCCCTTCATCTTCCTAGTCTTTTTGGCCCAAGTTTCCATTGTTTGGGAAACTGCCAGCTTGATTGAACGTTCCTTTAAATCTTCATTGTCAGCATACCTCAGGAACCGATTCATACAGCTTCTTTGCTTCAGTCTTTACAACATGACTGATCCTAAGTCTTAATTTATCCAAGAAAAACTCTGAGTCCAGAGCTTGAGTCAAGAGAACCTGTCTCAAGCCACTTCAACACCCAGGCTTCTTCATCAGCAAAGGGTTTCCAACTTCCAATTTGATCTTTACTTTTGGTCAGACGATAGTCCCTCCATCTGTTTATCTGATCTTTCTTTATTGAACATCGTCAGACGAGTGATCTTTGCATTTTCAGCATCCAACCTTGCAATAAACTCATCAAACACATCAGGGTCATCTCTGACAATCTCCAATGCCAGTTTTACCTCTGATCTTCTCTTTGGTTGAATTGCAGGGGTGGGCATGACTGGCTTAGGTTTGGTGGGATCACTTTGTTCACCAATTTTAATGCCACCAGCTTGCCTTGGACCATGAGAGTCCTTAGCACTTGCTTCAATAGCAGCAGCCAACTCTGCTGCTTCAATAACATCTCTTTGTGCTTGAGTCATTTTACTGGCCTCTTCCTCCAGTCTTTTGAGCTCAAGGGCCTTTAGGCGATCTTCTGCGGCCTTCCTTTTGGCTTCGGCTTCATCTAACTTCTTCTTTTCAGCCAAAGTGAGATAAGGAGCAACAATTCTACCAGTCCTTAGCTTCTTAGCTCAGGACTTTCCACAGTTTGAATTGGAGTTGCAGCAAAGGATAAGGTGCAGAAGGAGTGCATCCCCTTTGTGTGTTGTGCCAGTCTGCTGTTCTTCTCTAACATCAGCTGACACTCTCCAACATTGAGTCTCCAGCAGACTCAGCAGCATGTTCTTCAATGATGATCGGTCCTCTTGCTGATGCTGGTATCTCCCTCACTGTTTCAGTTGATTCTTCAGAGAATGTGACTTTTCTCTTTGCCTTTGACTTGACAATTTTTCTTGAAGGTTTAGATTGAGGAGGTCCATTTGCAGCGCTCCTTGACCTCATTCTCTTTGCAGGTTGAATGGGAACATCTTCTTCAGACTCTGTCCTTTCAGGAGATGATCCAGTCTCCATCTTCTCAAGTTCCTCAGAAACCTCTTCAATTACCTTGGCAGGAATAATAATTCAGGCTGTGCTGATCCAGCTTCAACAGTAGTGCTTACTGTTTGATCAGCAGACTTACTAGTCTGACCATCCTTCTTGCTCTTCTTAGCAGGGACACTTAGCAGCCGTTGCAGGAGCCTTTCTCTTAGAAGTACCCACACTTCTAACTGGCTCATACAGTTTGAATTCTTTGCCACCATGAACCAATTTTCCATTTGCCAGTGAACATCACAACCGTAGGAACATATCACTGAGCAAAATGCCATAGTTTGTCTTCTTGTCACTTAGCAGATCAAACACATGAGTGATAGGATAGTGTAGTGCCCTGCAAGCCAGTTCAATTAGCCTGTAATGATCTATCCTGTATGAAACAATCTTTTGACTATAATAATACGCACGTTTATTTATATGTGTATAAAGATAGACAATGGCCAACTTCATCTCTCACGAATACATTTATGCGATTGGATGAAACCCTTAGATTACATTAGACTTTGGGACGATTCACTTCAGTACTGAGTGCAATCATGAAACAATCTCAAAGGTCGTAATCTTAAAACTGTTCCAAGTCATAGATTCCGAACGAGACGGGGTATCTTAGGAATCGCCAAGACTTGTACAAATATGCATGATTCACATGGAGTGAATTTGTAGCGTTTCATGAGCAAGGCATTTGAGGCCAGTGCATATGAGTAGGTGGTTCAATGGAGGATTGAACGCATCGAACGACCCGAACAGAGAAACCCATTGTGGAAGCGCATGTCGCACATCGTGATGGATGTTTCTCAAGGATTATAATAGTGTACGATTTAGTCCTTTGACTTGAGGTGCTAGGGCGAATTGGGTGCATGAAAGTGTGTTCTTAGATCTAGGTATAGACCACGTAGCTTGGTCATAACATGCCTAGGTTGGGTGCGTATGGACATGTACGGAGTGGTTAGTACCGATATGGAATCTATTGACTCATCGTAATGGGATGAGGAATTCCTATACGATTCTTAGATAATATATCCAAGGAATCTGCGGCCGCAGTCGGTGACGGATTTGGAAAGGGGTTTCCAAATTTAGAAGGTCACAATGGAATATATCCTGAATTAGAAAGTATAGTTATCGAGAAAAATTTAGAGGTGCCGATCAATTCACACACCCTAAGTCTTGATCGGGAATATTAGTCGATAGAAGGACCGATGTACATGGTAATTATATGAGACGAGGTTCACAAGTATCAATTCACCTGAAGTTGGGCTTCATGGGATTGTGGCTAGACATCGACCATGAAGTGTGGGTACTCCTGAGTTAATAGAGGAATTGATTCTAGGAGTGGTCAATTAAAGGTTGTTTAATTGACCGGAGCAATTTATTGTTCATAAATTAAATCACGA